>OZ010696.1:13485218-13761921 GCA_963932265.1 Thymelicus lineola | reverse complement strand
GAAGTGTACCATAGCTTTTGATACAATATTCTTGTTTCCTCCCAGGCCAGTTACTATATTCCTTGCCGACATCTTCTTCAATCCTAAGTACTGAACTGTTGATTCAGTAATGAAAGAAGACTGCGACCCTTGATCTAGCAGTGCCCGAAGATCATACGCTTCTCCGTTTCGGGACATGGCCTTTACAAGCGCAGTGGCGAGTAAGACTTGTTGTTTTATCTTGTCCGTCGAAAAACAAGAGACCAGTTGCGTTGAGTTGGATGTGCTTGCTTCTGAAGCAGTTACAGTACATCCACTGGTTTCATTTTTATCTTCCTTAGAATCATAACTGTCATTGGAATGTAGTAGTACATGATGCTTTCGATTGCATATACGACATTTTAAATTAGACCTACAATTTTTGGCCGAATGATTGGTACCCATACAGTTAAAACAAATATTATTTTGTAACGCAAAGTTGCGACGCAAGTCAATTGGTAAGTTATAAAAATCTTTACATAAAGACAATTTGTGATTAGACTTACAGTTTGGACAAACGATATCATTGACACTTTTAGTATGCAAAGACTTAGATGGTTGATTGTATCGCAAAGCCGGTTTGTTCGCTAAAAATTCAATGGCTCGAAACCGATTCGTCAAAAATTCTTTGAAATCATTATATGTGGGCAAATCATTTGTAATATTTGTTACATGAAATTCCCACTGACGTCTTGTCTCTGCATCTAATTTTAGTGTCAGGATGTGTATTATCATAATATCCCAACTGGTTGTATCAATACCTATATTGTTCAGTGAAGCCAAGCAGTCATTGGTTGTATTAATAAGTTCCTTTAAACCAATTGCCGATTCAGACAACAAACTCTTTTGACTAAGCAATCGTTTTAAAACATGATGAGAAACATATCTTTTATTATTGTATCGTTCAGTCAACAATTCCCAACATCTGTCAAAATTAGATTCCTGTATAGGAATGTGTCTGATTAATTGTTCGGCTTCACCAACCAATAAACATTTAAGATAATGCAATTTTTGAACATTGCTTAACGTATTATTATTTTTTATAAGTGAACAAAATAAATCCTGGAATGAAGACCATTCGGAATAATCCCCAGAAAAGGTTGGAATATTAATTTTAGGTAATTTTACGTGATTTTGACTTGGGCTAATAATATTAGCTGACTTAGTTTGTTCACTTTGTGTATTAGACACCATAGAATATTTTTGCTTTAAGTCACTTTTATATTCTATGAACAAATCTTCAGTTTTATCATATACTTCATCTTTATTGTAATTTGCAACTTTTAAATCTTTTGCAGAATATTTGGAGATTAATTCATTATGTCCTTCTGTGAACTTTAACCACAATGCATCAAGAGTCTCTAATCTCTCTTCAAGGTATTCCTTGGTAATTCTATCTTTTGGAGATTTTTTGAAAGTAGTATGACTTCTGTATATTCTTGATAACAAATCTAATTGTAAATTAATCAAAGACTCCATTCTGATCAAAAAAGATTTCAAAGTTCAAACAATTACAAAGAAAACTAAATTTAAAATTTTAAAAAGTTATTCTAAGTTCAAATTGCAAATATAAATAAAACTTTAGTCGATAAAATTCAAAATAGGAAAAATTCACAAACACGAAAATGACAGTTTTAAAAATTCAAAAGTTCAAATTATAAGTTCAAGTTTAAAGTTCCACATATAATTTGGAGAAATTACTCACTGGTTTACTGCACTTCACCTTGTGACATGACATTTACGTCACGTCCCTTCCGTGGCCCAACGTTGCGGCACCTTTGCAACGTGTGGTCGGCAACTCCCCTGGTTGTTTATCCGTACCACTATCCGCGTCCGTCAGGTTGGCGGCCTGACAGTTTCCCCCACGCTTATTATACACTTTTCACTATTGTGATGAGATTACATCCGCGTGACACTGCACTCGCGTGACACTGCACTCGCGTGATACTGCACTCGCGTGACACTGCACTCGCGTGACACTGCACTCGCGTGATACTGCACTCGCGTGACACTGCACTCGCGTGATACTGCACTCGCGTGATACTGCACTCGCGTGACACTGCACTCGCGTGATACTCGCACGATGAGGACACTCCACTCGCGTGATACTCGCGCGACGAGGACACTTCACTCGCGTAATACTCGCGCGACGAGGATACTTCACTCGCGTAATACTCGCGCGACGAGGATACTGTCGGAGACTTCGATTAATCGACCGAAGTCCCAAAAATAAACAGGACACGTTACACGGATCCGGTCTTAAACACCGAGTGCCGGCAAGAATCCACCTCGAAGGACCATGAATAAACCCGAACCGAACCGACGGACACTATTACCACGGAGGTACTTAACTTATACTTGGTATCTAACTAAACTTGTTAAATAATAGACTTTTGTGCAGTAAACTTTCTCAATTTATTCATTAACTGGGTTGATTACTTATACATATTATAAAGAATCTGAACAGCGTGATTCAGAGTACATTTTTACAGCGACATCTATTATTATTTGTTAACATTATATATTATGTTCTATTTACAAATTATTCTTTATTATTTGAATTCAAATTATATTTGACATTCCAAGTTTCTACACTTAGGGAAGGAAATTGTTTTCGGAAGAATATAAAATTATGAGTACCTAAGAAGAGGTATACTTAAGTATTATGGTTAATGAAACCGAATAGGGTAAACATGATAATGCATCTGCATTTCATTTCTGCATTTATCATAATTATAATTACTGTATATACCTACTTAATAGATATTAATAGATATTAAGTAGCTACAGTAATTATAATTAATCATAGGATAGCCTGGTGCAGAACATGAGCAGACTCATAGTAATCGAGTATGTATTAATGATTATAATTACGGTCTCACCACAGAACTAGTGATTTAATGCATGAGACAAAACTATCACCATATTAGTGTGGACGTAGCTTCTTCACCCATCTAAAGTTTTTATATTTGTAAAATCCAAAATTCTCTAGTGCCAATAGAAGTAAAATTTCCAGCGAATCCCAAATGCGCATCTAACGAGTAACGTCAAGAGATCGCGAGTCTAACGGGACTGCATTTGTACATTTCGTGAAGCAGGAGGCCTCTGGCATCCCGCCAGGCACCGCTCGCGGCATCCAACAGATAATCTCATGACAACCCCGACCACTTGGGCCGGTGATGTATTGCTTCTATAGGCCAATTTTATTAGTTAGGTACATATCGACGGCGGAAAGCGAAAACGTAGTCATCCACAAAAATAGTTCAAAATGTCGTAGTCAACAAAATCTTGGCGAATAATTGTTTGGATGAGATTTGAGTTACAATTATATTATATTTAGAAAAAATAACAAGCCTAATATCCAAAAATCGTGAGTTTAAGTTAAAAAACACGCTAGTTATTTTTTAAAAAAAAAAAGTGTAAAAGGTTTTTGGCTCTGATGAACATGTGGATGACTACGTTTTCGCTTTCCGCCGTCGATATTCTGATGTTTTTACTTTTTAAAGGTTTCGCTTATAGTTTTATGTAGATTGGTGGGATGCAGATTCATACAGACATACAGATTATAAAATAAATAAAAAATGGTTGTCTGTAAAGTCGGTTTACGGACGGTAGTTTAACGTGACAACGTCATAACAAAACATTGCTGAAGTAGTGCTCGAATATAATATTATCTCTGGAAATTAACTTATAATTAGAAACTTTTATCTTTTTACTACAACGCCATCTAGAACTCCTGAACTAAACTATTTTTTCAGCAAGTTCCTTTCTGACTTAATTGTGTATATAGTTTTGTTCATAGATGGCGCTTTCTCCATTGTTCGCTCGCTCGCGGAACGCGACAGATGAGTCATGATTTTTCGTGCGTGCACCCGGCATCGATTTAATAGACGTTATCACGTCAAAAATAAAATTTCTTCATTTGCTTACTTAAAAGTATGTACATCTACACCTGTTCGTAAAAATACAGTAACTATTACATTGTGAGTGGGTAGGTTTGGATAGGCATATCTTTTGCGATTGCACGGCAATAACTTATGTATTTTAGAAATTGTATGTTTAGGGAGGGAAAACCTAAGTTCGTGTGATCAAATCCGACATCTATTTTATTTGATCGCTGTGGCCACGCTACGTGGCCAATGGCCATTGAGAAAGTGACCTTCACACTCTACAAAATTAAATAATAACACAGTCTTTATTTCACATGTAATATAAGAACTTATCAAATACAAATAAGATAAATAAACAAGTCATGAAATTACGAGTAACAAGAATTTTTTTCGTTGCCCTATATATCTTGATTCTTAAGGCTTGGGTACCTCCAGAGGTTTTCTCCAGAGGTAGTCCTCTGGAGAAAATTAATAATTATGCTCTCTAACCTGACCTATCCCAGGAAATCTTCGATAGATACCCGCAACCCCAGGTTGCGCTCGAATGCCCAGGCATGACATACCTCGAGCGTGTAACTCCATGACGACTACCGTGATCCGAGGCCGTAATTATTTCTTGATGATAATGATAATCATTAACGCTTGTCTTACACATTTCGGAATAAGACAGATAGTTATCTTGTTAGTCATTATGTATCAAGCATTAATAACATCGCCTTTCCTCGTTAGTGGTAAAACTGACGTCGCTAATTTTGTCAACGGTACCCGACAAAAGATGTCGCGCCATGAATAATGTCAACATATTTATCAGGGCCGGTATTAATCACGAAATGATATTTATTTCAAGCGTTCGTTAAGCCAGCTAATTGCTGCGTCCCTGTCCTGGCTTCCGACCATAAATTATTAAGACGCGCAAGACTTAGACGGTACGCGATATAAGTTGTACAAATATTAATAATAGGTACAGTGAAACCAACTTAGGGAACATACCAAAACCACTTGACCCATTTTTTCCAACTTCTTACCCCCCTCCCCCCCTTCGTGACCATCCGTAGTATATGAGAAGACCCCCCCTCCCCCCTAGTTTTCACGTGGTAATTCATAAATACGGTTTTCAATACTTTTTTGCAAAAACAGAGTTAAAAATAATAATTTTGCTTATACTTATTTGACAACTTGTGTAGCGCAATGGTTGCTAAAATATTGACTACATGACAAAAACCTAAACCCAGGGGGGGTTTGTGACCAATCTCCCCTCTGTGACCAATCGTGGTGTTTTCCACCTCCCCCCTCTAAATGGGTCACGTGGTTTTGGTATGTTCCCTATCTGAGAATTGAAGGTAGACGCTGTCGGACGCATTGGATCAATCATTGGAGGCAATTCGACAGGTAGTAACAGACAGATGACCACAAAGTACTTATGAATGACTTTTAAACCTGGCGGCATTAGTTCCAATTTTCGCCACTTCACAGATAAGTTGGTGGCTCTGTCAGTACTCATTATTGTATACCAATGTAGATAGTATTTGTCACTAAGGGGCTTATCGCTAATCAGTGATCTTTTCTAGGCAACCTAAGGCTTACCTAAGATGTGCTTACTATATATATTTTTTACACACTTTCACACTCATAGTAACTCATACCATACACCTCATGTTCAAACACAGTTCAAACACTTATTTCCCCTCGTTTTAGACGTGCTGGATGTTGCATGCGACGCGCCATGAACATATTATACAAGTGAGACATCACGAACATAATATACAATACTTTGATTTAAAAAAAGTAAAATCGGAACCCTTATAGTTTCGTCCAGTCCGTCTGTCCGTCCGTCTATCTGTTCGAGGCAAAGCGCTGAGACCCTTAGTGCTAGAAAGCTGTAATTTATAAAATATATAAATACATATTTATTAAAACCCCAGAATCGTAGAATAAAATTTTCAAAAACATTTTTTTTCAGGGTTCTTCCCCTACAGGTAACGTGAGGATGAATTTATTATTCGTCGTGTACTCTATAGTGTAGGATACGTTGAAAAGGTCACTTGCCTGTTTTTTTTTCTAGGTTAGTTTTCCATTTGCGGACGTTGTCAATAATCGATATCAATGCTTACGAATGTTGCTATTGCGTTACACTTAAAAATAAACTGTTAATTCTCGTAAAATAATGATCTATAAATAATTAATTTAGGTCACTAATGGAACGCGTCTGCTCTAGACTTGGGCAACAAAAACAACTCCCGGCTCTCGTGTTGCCGACGCCATTAGTTTTGTTTCTTGTGGACTGCGGATACCAGGATACCAGCCGTTCTCGAGAATTAGATAAATACACTCGCGAAACACTCCCTAACCCGTATCACACAACTATGTTTATACAAAACTAGCGCTGTGTCCGCAGTTTTGCCCGCATTTTCTGGAATAATAAGTAACCTATAACCTATTCCAGATCATTTTCTACCTGTGTGCTAAATTTCCTAAATAAGTCTCATAAGTATAAGTCCTATTTTTACTGCCTCAGGCCTCTTACCACAAAATATCGACGCTTGAAAGGAAAGTTGACTAAGCGACATTGATTTAACTTTACAGGAGAGCAGTTTAAAGTTGAATTTTTAGAAAAGTTGTTGTAGGTACTCGTATATGCCACAATATAGATGATAAAGTAAGGATTCCAAAACATTAAGAATAACGTTGGTAGGATTACAAAAAAAAATGTATGATTTTTTTCTAAAAATTCCAACTTTAAACTACTCTCCTGTAAAGTTAGCTCAATGTCGCTTTTTCCTTTCAAGCGTCGATATAATTGTGCTCTTTCTTACGCAGCAACTGAAAAATCATTTACATGAGAAGGATCGTGCTTCGAGCTTTTCTTTCAAAGCAAAGCATCAGTGACGTCATTGGTATCCGTGGTGGCTGTGAGCAATTACATTTTACACTTAAGTACATCAGGTGCCTCGTCCACATGAGAGTATTACCTAATAAGTCGGGTAAAATAGCCACGATGTCAGAGCCCAGTTATATCAAAATGGAACTTACAGGGCGACATAGCCACGTTTGAATTTTATAAAAACCGACGTGTATAGTCGGCAAAGAGTTAGATATGCAGGGGTAGGGCTGCCATCTCTAAAACCTGCCCCACAGGACCGAAAGCGCAAGTTCCCCGGATTTTGGAGCTTTTACCCCGGACATTTCAATAGGCTGTTTTCTTTCACTTACATCTTGATTAAAATATATTTTAATCCGTACTTGATGGAAGAAAACTTTAATTTTAAGCCTCTTTTGTTGCATGAAACGGTGTGTTTAATCATTGTTGTGACGATAAGTGAGTAATTTCGCTTTATTTTTTAACCTTTTTAGGTATTAAATAAAAGATAAACAAACCCAATATTAGTTACTCACTTGTTTAACTTTTTAACCGACTTCAAAAAAAGGAGGAGGTTCTCAATTCGACTGTATTTTTTTTAATGTTTGTTACCTCCGTACTTGCGACTGGGTGAACCGATTTAGATGATTCTTTTTTTTAATCGAAAGCTGGTGCTTGTCGTGTGATGCCACATAAATTTGTGCGAGATCAGACAGTGGCATCTATGTCAAAAGCATATAAGTCTTAAATTTGCATTAAGTATGTGTGCGATAAATGGACGAATAACTCAATATCACGCCAACCGATTTCAATGATTCTTTTTTTTATTGGATGTACTTCATTTGAAGTCAGTTCTTTTTTGTTAAAATTTTAGTTATTTCTCCATACAATTAGCAATATTTATTTTAGTTTTAGAAGAACTTAAATATTAAATCAAATTCAGGAAGTTATAATAACTTTTATTATACTGTAGTTCTCTATTTAACTAAATTAAATCAGTCTTTAATTTGTATTTATTTATGTCAAATAATGCTTTCAATGATTTGGTAATTCTTAAAATATTTTAATAACATCAAAATTTCCTCAAATTTTAAAATAGACTATAATCAGAACTAAAACTTAAAAAACCATAAATTGTAACTTTTTTAGCAATCCTACATGTTTATTTATATATATTGCAGATAGGGAATGCAAATCTCGCGAGATTGGGGCTCAAGCGAGATCTCGCGAGTTTATGAGTAACAATACTGCGAGATCTCGCCAATTTCGAGATCTCGCGAGATTGGTAATTTTGTGTGTTTTCTTTGCAAATAATCACAATATTTGAATAAATTATTATTACAAAAATTTTAAAAATTGTAAGTATTACAAGATAAACATTTATTTTCATGAATTTTTTCAATAGACTTTTATGTACCAAACATTGTCTGACGTACGTAGCTATCAAATAACAAATGAAATAAACAACCAGTCTTCTTTTCTAATATCAATCAAAAATCTTTTGGTAATAAAACAGTTCTTTTATAACAAAAAAAATAACGAGGAGTAAAAAAAAACTAATTATCTGAGTTGAGTTGACTTATTATCAAATAAATAAAACTATATCTACTCAGTAGATCCATTAGATATTAGAGATTAATTAACAACATATAGCAATAAAATGAAAGATTTGTTCCGCCTCCCGCGCACCGAACGAAGCCGACAAATCGCAGCTCCGTCCGTGTCAGTCCGCGCTTCGAATAAGACGATTTTATGCTCGAGTGCAATCTTGTTAAACTCGCGAGATCTCGCCCTTTTTTTCGTCCGAGATCAATCTCGCTAAAAAGGGCCGAGATCTCGCGAGAACGAGATTGCATTCGCTAATTGCAGACAAACAAAACACAATTTGTTGTTTAACTTACATTCATAGAAGTGTGTAACTAATTTAAATTAAAAAGAAAACTACACATATAGTTTTTAATTATTTGGCAATTTTTAAAGCAATAACATTAAAATGCCTTCAAATTTTAAACAGACTAGACAGAATTAAAACTTAAATAGCATAAGTTATGAATTTTAACTTTTTGGTAACACTTAATTAAACGAATATGGTAGTTCTCTTAAAAAAATAGTGTCAGTTACAGTCTTTCAGTCAATTTACGGTCAATTTACATTTAAATAAATAATGAATAGCAAATATCCATATTTAGTAGAATTTTAATGAAATCGAAAACCCGGACTTTTATTGTAGTCCGGGTTGCACCCGGACTACAATTTAAACCCCGCCCGGACGCTCCCCGGACGTCTTCCAAACTAGGACAAATCCGGGGAAACCCGGACGGATGGCAGCCCTATGCAGGGGGCATAATAACCGTTTAATTAGAGAATATTTGTTATTCTCAATGTTAAATCATAAATTACGAATACAAGCTGCAATAACATTGATAATAACACAAACATTCCAAATTATAAAAAATTACGGTACGTTTTTGTATCACGTCCTGCACACCTAACTTGCTGTCTGTACATAGGTAGGTATCAAGTAACGTGAGTATATTTTCGGTTTCAATATTACCCAAACCTCCTATCGGGAAGATCGTTACTTGCGAGCAAACACCACGTGTCAACCCCGCTTCACAGGATAGAATAACATTACTGAAGCGTCGTAAACGATTTTAAATTGTGATTTTACTCGGAAAGACTGTTTGCGGCGAAACACCGCAAGTTTGGTGTCCGGAACAGTATCGACAATATAGTTACTTACAGCAACTTTGCATAACGTTCTTTAAACTATACTTTAAAGTTAAATACGCTGCAGTGCGACAAAGTTTAGCTCTAAGTCATAGATTATATAAGCGTATTCAGAAGTAAAACCGATTAGGTTCATGATTTTATTATGATTGGCTATCTTGCTCGCTTTTCAGAGGCTTTTCACACAGTGTAAATAGTGGTTTACACCATGGGATTTTTGAGTTCAAATCCTACACACACCTCAATTTCCTACCTTATGTACATGTATTTTGTGCGTATCCTAATCCTTACATAATTATAAGTATGCGGATAACCGAGCTTTACTCGGACGCCATCTACTGAAGTAGCTTTAGTGTTGCTACTCGCCAATAGATGTCGCGAAGACGCCATCTACTGAAGTAGCTTTAGTGTTGCTGCTCGCCAATAGATGTCAGGAAGAGTGTAGCAGTTTTTCATTGTCTGAAAACACGGATAATACGACATTTTCTTAAAACGAATCCTAGCTAGATCGATTTATCGCCCCCGAAACCACCTCGATACTAAACATGAAAATCTTTGGCGCCGTTTCCGACATTCCGAAAATGTATATGCAAGAATTGCTCGTTTAAAGGTATTATCTGTGGGTATTATAGATAGATAGATAGTCTCCTGGCCGCGTGTGTCTGTCTGTATGAACGCGATAAACTAAAGAACTACCGAACGGATTTTTATACGGTTTCCACGAGTAGATAGTGTGATTCCTGAGGAAGATTTAGAAACATACGGGGTAAAGATAAATAAAACCGTTTTAAAGGATAAATAAATCTGATAGATTGTTTATTACACTTTGTTTTATTAAAACGAAGCATCAATGGGCGCTTCAATCTCTTCCTTTATCAATTAAATTTATTACTTTGGTAAAGGGATTATTAAAATGCTTTATTATGGTTATGCTTTTAGTCCAACGATGCCCTAAGGCTATTAATAAAATAGATTGCAATAAATAAATAACAATTCTTACGTCATTTTTGATATACATATACGAAAGATATTGGAGTGATAATCAGTTTAATTTTAAGTGGAACACTTACTATTACTGCATTTTCGTTTCGTAACTCAATCAGTAAAAACGTCTTGCCTTTTTGTCCGTAAAAACCATTTTCTCAGGAACGGGTAGAACCATAGAATAAAAGATAAAATGAATTTATATCAAATAGGCAGAATCTGGTTTAATAAAAAAACATTACCTATAGAGCCATGTTATAAGGATACATAAAAGCAATCTATGTCCAGTAGTGGACCTCCAAGGGCTAATGGATGGATGGATGGATGAAAAGCAATCAAAACATTAATTACTCTTGACAAGACCTCAATACTAAATTCGCACCTTCAGTGGAAAAAAGCACAAGTCGTCTTACGTTGAATTTTGGTTATTTATTAATATGATTGGAAAGAGGGACAAAAGCTGCATATGCTCAATTTTTTTCAAATTTTTATCATTAATCTTGACGGTTTTGTGCAAGAAATCGAAATTTAAATTCCTTTGACTACTTACTGATATTTTAACAGTTTTTTTGGTCTTCTGTAAAATTGCAATTTTCATCTTATGCCTTTTTCCGCTGAAGGTGCCATATATCTATCTTTTCAAGGTGTTTCATCCAAATCGATTTGAATAATAACTTTCACTAATCATATCTAAAATTAGTAAGTAAGATTAGATAAGGCTTTGAATTAGGTTCTATGAATTCTCGATAGCTTAATTTTTTATTCGCAATTGTTCAGGCTTTTTAATCTCGGCTGCATGTCAACTGGCTTACAGTTACGTGTGGAGGTGTGAAGTGTAAACATGGAAAGTATGCGGCGATGTCTATCACAATGAAATGCTTTCCTTCTGCGAGAATACTCCGACATTTAAAAACATCCTTTTCAGCATTAGCTTGGTCCTACTATAGTCCCCACGAACTAAGAATGCATATTTGTCGTTTGTCACCGCAGTGACACTAGAGATGTACAAAAAAAATCGATTCACGAAAGAACCAATTTTTGCAACAAATCGATTCAAAATTGTAAGACTTTCTAATCGATTCAATAATTAAATTGTAAATTCTAAAAACCGAAACATTTAGATATCCACAAGTAACTGGAATGATACTGCCTCCATTGAGCTACTTAAGTTACTTTACCATACCTATACGCTCAATAATTATGTATTTACGACTATAATAAAATATTTTTTTCCTAAAAAACTCACTGTTAATTCGTCCGCGCCGCATCCAGCGTATGAAATTTGGGTTTCGGTTGAATAATGAATATTCTAACCGTATTTTAATCAGTTCAAATGGCTGCGGTTAGAGATTATCGTAATAAACACTTTTGGTCATGTTCTTATAGAAGAGAAGAAACTAAATTGTTTAATTGTTAAACACAAAGAAAGAAATAAAATAAATTCATTTTTATTTTAAGTTTCGATTATAGTAATGTATCGATTATTATGGTTTTATAAGTGGTTTCATGCCGTCACATCACTTAACGTCAGTGTAGATTTTGTCATCTTCATATAACATTGATTCGACGCCTTATTTTTTTATTCAATTTTGCATAAATTATGATGTGATGGGATTTTTACTAGATTATAACGTTTAATATGATTTATAAATAACGTCAATACGAATACGATACAATACGAATAGGGATTTTTAACAAATTTTGGCAAAATTCATTGTTCGTAAGTATCCAACTATTCATGTCAATTAAATAATTATTCCATTTTGCTCAAAGACGTACGTACAAGGTTGGTTCATATTAATAAATGGCAGCTATCATTAATGCGTTCTTAGATAATTTTGAGTATAGAACTACATATTTTTAAATTATAAACCATAAAGAAGAATATGATGATAAACCAGAAACTCCACTCTAACGCTAGCAATTCGAAATCCTTCCGAATCTCCGAATTGATTATTACCCATTTGGATGAAATCAAAGTCTTGCATGTTTACATTTTAAATGTTAATATACTTTAATTTTATTAATAAACAACAGAAGAATGGAGTGAACAATGAACGAACAATATTTCAAAAGTGATTTTTAAATTCAGAACACGCCAGGAACATGAATGAAACTAGCCTATTATAATAAGTTTCTAAAGAAACGTACCTAACAAAAGGTAACTTTAACATAACAGTTTTCAAATAGGGTTCATTATTAATCTAACTAGACTTGAGTTCGCCGATGCCAGATTGTAGCCGGTCTTGCTTAAAGCAGTTTAGTCAAAGTCAAAGTCAAAATATTTTATTCATATAGGTATCACTGATACACTTATGCACGTCATTTTTTGGCTTTTCGGAAGGTGCTTTGTCGTGGAGGAGAAGAAAAGCCTAAAGAAACTCCTCAGCACATCTTTAAAAAAAATATTAAACTTTACAGTTGCATGCAAAATTTTTTTTTCAACCTACGGTCATAATAATGAAGTATATTAGGTATGTACTTATGTAAAAAAAATCAAACATGCTACCACATTGCTTAAAATACATAATTATCTTGTATTGTACTCCAGCCTGTAGCAGATGACAACATGTCATGTATTTTTCAAAGCGATATTTTTTTTAAAAACTTCAGGAAAACCTTGCCCTAATTCGAGAAACCGATTATTCAAGGATTTCTTGTTGAATAGTGGGTAGGTATAAAATAAGATAAACTTAGATATAGGTGACATAATTTATATAGATGTTAGATGTGTACGTATAACATGTATAAATATATGTTAGATACAATTGAAGAGTTACCTACGTCATTTTAATATGGGTACGACGCGACGGTACGAGCTCATGTAAACAGCGATATTGCGATATGTTATATTAAAATACCTGCGGATAAAGAGCTGTTTATGGGCGGCTTCCATATTAACAATTTTGTATGCGCCATGATGAGCCTCGCTATACCAACTTAAATATCGTGAACGTGACGTGGAATCACTACAAAAGGTCGTAATTTTTCAGGGCTGTCAACTCGTAATTTTATTATTAGTGCGGAGGTTGCTATAGGCGTGTAATCAAATCAACTTTAGATAATAAAACTAAATTTAAAATAGATGATAATTATTTACGAGGGATTTTAACCGTCCCAAACTAGTTAAATGATAATAACAACCTTAAAAGTTAGTTCGGTTATTTCGTATCACAGTGCAGTTCTGCAGTTTATACCGACTGATTCAAATCAGTATTACGGTAATGAATTATAGTTATCAAAAAGCTGCTAGTATTAGGTACTTTGACCAGTAAGTAATAAGTAACGTAACGTTTTTGTCGATAAAATTAGGTATATTTAATGCTCTTAAATTATCGCTAGTTGGTCATCTGTATCATTGGTTCGGTGCCTCGTACAAAGTGAACTACTTACTGTCACTAGAACATGCGGTGACAACAATAAAGTGACAAAACCCACGTACCTACGTTGTATAAATATTTCTTCTACTTAATCAACAATAAAACAGCGTTGAATACGTCTATTTCCCTGTTTTCGGATATTGTCGCGACCCAGGAAAACTAATACCGCTCACGTGCGTACCGGTACATGGTACATCCGGAACCCGGGCCAAGATATATACCCGGGACTTGGAATTCGCCGCACGGTCATCATTTATCCATGTGCTCTTGCACCGAGCGTGGATTTAAAAATTACTGCTATCTATCTTCTATCTACGGTTATAAAACTGTAACGGAAGAGACTATAGTGAAGCTGGAATGCTAAAACGCGTATTTGGAAGGTAATGTATACGAAAGTTTGCGAATTAAAATCTGCAGAGGTTCGTATGTTTTTTTTTTAGTTTTTTAACGTCCATACACGTCTTGTATTACCCAGAGCGTCAAAAGGCAGGTCGGTGCTATGGAGGATAGAGCTAAAGTAAAAGAGATCTGACTCATATGGGGGAAAAGTATCCAGAAATAAATTAGTGCTAGCGTAGGCAAAGTGTATGGTATGAATATAGCAGATGTTGAAGGATTGAAGTTAGACGTTGACAGTCCTGTATGTATACCAAAATGCAACTTTTTACGTAGTCCAAATTTACCCTGTTTCTACCGTGGCGCCACCTAATTTAACGCAGTTTGACGGACACTTTTGCACAACACAGTCATTTCTTTTTTACTTCTATACTCGTACTCCATAGTCGATGCTTAGACAAAACAAAACGAATAATAACAAATTATTTTATACTTATTATACGAATTAAACGGTTTTCTGAATATGCACCCCAAGTAGGTATATTTTTTACTTTTCATAAATAATTCTATAAGGAGCCATCATTATTACATAAAACTCAAAAAATTGTTTGAAAATTTATTGTTGAAAATTGAAAGATAACGCTTCGGCTAACTTCAAAGTAATCTCAAACGGCCCACAAAACTATATTAGCTCGAGAGCGCAAGCATGATTTTAGAGCAAATGAGAAAAATTACATTGACTGAAACGGGCACTTTGTATTTCACTTCAAAGAAAACGGACCTAGTCGACAAAGGAGGACTTAATAATCTGAGTAAAAGAGGTCGCCTTGTCTCAACCTTCAATTTGTACGCCAAAGCTAAGGCTGCGTTGGATGATGCCATTATTATACGAGTATAAGGGAATATAAATACAAGGGAGATGCATGCTTGGCTAGTCTGCTTTATTTATTTACTAGCTTCGAGGATATCTCTACTCCTAACAACTGAAGGCAGTCGGTATAATCCAAGGACACATTCCGAAAAGTAGGAGCCAAGGTGAGCGGGCTACTCTTGGCAGTGAATAGACACGTCTGCGTTTTAGTGACGTTGAATCAAGATTGGCTTCGTCCCATTCGGACACAGCCCGAAGTGTGAGATTTACACGAGCCACCAAGGCCTCTCTTTCAAACTGAATTTCGTCGCGACTGGTCCTGGACCTTGGTAGGTATCTAACTCTACCACCGTAATATCTTCAGCGTACCTATAGATACCGGACATAAGCCCGGTAGTTATATTTAGCAAGAATGGAGTGGCGGAGAGATCGGACCCCTAAGGAACTCCGGCATTTGTAGATTTAGGTCAATTTGTAGGCGTTACGTGACCACTTTGATGTAGGTTTTAGTTGACGTGTATTTATTTGTATTTTATGTGACCTGAAATGGGAAGGACTTTAGGCTTTAACAGTAAACGCTTTTGAATCCTTATAAGAATCTTATTTTATCGCCATGTTGGATAGCGTAGTAGTGATAGTTGTGTATTTCGTAGATATACTGGCAATGATATTATATATTAAAAAGAGGCAGATATGTCATAAGCGCGCGCGTTGTGTGACTCAAAAAGTTTCCAATTGGGAACTCTTATTCAGGTGATGAAAGAGATAGCGATGTAGTTTTGACCCGAGAGAGATAAAGACGTGCGATAAAGCAATAAAGCGACGCCTTGCGGACATCGGAACAAATTTTTCGGTTGATTTGTAAGGGCATAACTATATTTATTTAAACATCATTGTATACTGGGATATATATGCATCTCAATGCCTATAAAAGTTATCAAATTAAGAATCGGATTTTTAAATAACGCTCGTATTTGTTGGTTACAGTTACAGTTTCCGATATTAAACTATTCTGAAACAATCGAACAATTTCAGTAATCTAATATCTGTATCGATTATTTAAGAATATAAACACAAGTTAACGTCGACTCGGCAGGTGAAAATTAGACGCCAAACGCATCTATCCGAATTAATTTGTAACTTTTTATCGGACTCGGTTGGTGTTTCGGATAGATTTGAATTTCTGGAAACCTGTAGCTTTTACTTTACGGCTCCGTAAAATCTTGAATACAAACTTTAGTAAGTGATCGACTAATTTAAGGGTTTAAAGTTAGCAGCTTGACAAAAATGATTGAGTATTCAGTGTTTGAGAGCGCTTTCAGTCGTGGGTCAAATTATGTCGGCATAATATCTAACGTTTTTGTCGGCACGCAGTTCTTACATTTGGATCATAGTCTAATCATATGCTTTAATACATTAGGTTCAATTCCGGAGAGACTTGTGCAGTGCAGTGGCCCGCTAATATTAAGAGGCCATGTATGAGGCTAGTTCTTATTTTACTGGTTGGCATCGTTAGCGAACAATTCTTTTGGCTCGGTTTCTGAAAATTCATTAACGTAAGCTATTTGACTGCTTCGGACAATTTCAGTCAACTCCAGACAAATATGTAAATTTAGTAATAATAAAACTGTTATATAATATCGCATCCTGAGTGGAAAAAAGCATAAGTCATCTTACGTTGAATTTTAGTTATTAATAAATATAATTAGGGACATTAATAGTTAATTAGGGACAAAAGCTGCATATGCTCAATTTTTTTCAAAGTTTTATTATTAATCTTGACGGTTTTGTGCAGGACATCGTAATGTAAATTCCTTTGACTACTACTGATATTTTAACAGTTTTTGTGCTCCCCTGTAAAATTACAATTTTCAACTTATGCCTTTTTCCTGAATGTGCGATATCTATAGCATACAAGGACATACCTACCAACAAACAAAACATTATTACTATTAATGTAGGTACTCGTATCTGGGTACCTAACACCTAGTAGAACTTAACAATGAGAAGGCCGTGCGAAATCCCTTTTATTCATGGGATTCTATTGTGAAAACTTCTCGTAACTTGCTTGTATGCTATTAATTAACGCTACCCAGCTGCGTTAGAACTAGGCACAGTCGGTAACCCTATCGTTGTTGGGATCACAACAAATATTTAGGGCCCAACTCTAGAACTGTTCCGACATGAGGACAGTCGAATTGTTCCTGCTTCTTTGATTAGAGTTTAGGGCCTATACGCACGACAGGCAGTCACTGATTGACTCTGCCAGAAAAGAAACAAGAAGGGATTGTTTTTTTGTAACAACATTAATGATTATAATGTCAACGAAACAACTGAGGTAACCACTAAACAATACTCACAAAACCTAAGCTTGATGAAACGGTCTTTAATTGGGTCAACAAATAGACCTGATGCTACTCGATAATATGACATAATGCCTGAATTAATTTTTCATTCTTAACTGCTAAAAAAAATCTGGTACATTCTGAATGATTATGTCCTCTATATATATGTATATCGTAATCTTTAGGTCTTAATTAAGTTAGGCGTTAAAAAGTCCATCACGTGAAAAGAGCCTTAGTGTTTGATAAATTGCCCATTCAAACACGTGTAATCGACGAAGGCCTCGTTAGTAATATTCATTTAGACCCTTACTGGGTCATTAACTGATTGAATATCAACCCTAAGTACCCAAATAAAACTTTATTCAGAATGCTCTAATTTCTAGTAAAGTAAATAAGAAACAAAACTGTTACTTGTGTAAATGTGAATGGGTTTTTGACAGTTGTGTTAATAGAACCAGTAGTCTTCACGAAACAGAAATAAACTCATTAAAAAATTAAATATTTTGATGAAGTAATTTACCTTCATAATATTCACTCAAAGTTCATGTAAGAATATGCTACCTATCTTTCAGCAGTATATAGCAAAGATCTTATAATGACCTCCATAACTTTTAATTTATCAACGAGTTATAAGTTATATAAAGCAGCAAAGTTATAAATATAAAAAAAAACCTGGCGGTCTTGCCTTTACAACGTACCTAAAATATAATTTCTGATTCAGTCGTCCTGAAAATGTTGGTCGAGTCAAAGACTGGTCTGAGTTCCCGTGAGAAAAGCGCGGGGTTAATCCAGTTTGTTTGAGAGATGTATTGTAGTGTGGCAATAATAACGTTTCAGATCACGCACTGCCTACAAGCCACACTCGAGCGATTGGTGAAGGAACATTGTCCATTACAAGATATGCGATCCTGGTAGAAAGTTAGGAACGAAGCAGGGAAGATGTTCGATCTTACTAGGTGATCGTAGCATGTATCGCTAATTTCAATACTCAGTACTCTATATTGCATAAATATCCGTATGTAGTAACATGGTACATAACAAAGCCACATATTATTATCTTATCCTACACAATAATAACCCTAAAAGGGTGTTGCAATTTTATGGTGTAGTTCTATGGTGAAGTTTCTAAATTACTGGGCTTGTTTTTTTAATTAATTTTTTATTTTACACTTTTTAGTTAGCATTGATTTCTTTATTATGATTATAAGACAATAAAATTCACAATGTTGTCATTCAACTCACTTAACAGTGAGTTAATAAAGGAGTATAATATTCTAAACTGTTATTTAAAAAGAAAAATAATAAAATAAATCTAAAAATAATTTTTAAATAGCTATTCAACGGTACCCCACTGGACTTAGTTCGACGATATTTTTTTACATTTTGACAGTATGACGTCTGGTTGTCGCTGTAATGAATTTTGATTATTGTCATTTCTTTAGATGCACATGCAAGGTTAAGACAAATCGATTGACGAAAGAATCATCAAAATCCGTCAAATCCGGCGTTTGGTCTCTACAGCGCAACATAGGAACAAACATATATAAGTAGACTGATAAATACATTCCAGTTTTGACTGACTGACCCTTCTTTGCGTCACACAGTCAGGTAAAAACAATAAAAGTGGATTTTAATTAAGGTAAAAAATCAAATGATTACCTGAACTTCTTTGTACCTCAATTACATAGTCATGTTTCTTCATCGCCCTTGGTTGGTTGGAAGAAAATGCTGTGGCGTTAAGTCCGCTTATTGTGCCTTTATCGTATATTCAACCATGTTATTTTCCTCACTTCTGTAAGTGTATAGCAAGCAGTGGACAAGAGGCATCCCGGCTAGATTGTTATCAACGTGTCGTGTTCTTGGTGATGAAATTATACCTACCTCAGCCCTCCGGGAGACGCACGCCGACTTTTTACTACAAAATAAAATATTACCAACGCTACTTCTGCTAACGAATTATTACACCGACAGTTTTTTGGTACTTACAGTCTTTAATTTTATGAAGGACTAACATTAAATAAAGAGTAATTTGTACCGATGCATGTGTCGATCTGTCGAACTTTTATTCATTTTAACTGTCAAATATCAATCCCTAATAGACTGTCTGGGTTGGCTTATATCGCTGTATATATGTAAAAGCCTGCATAAGGATTAACAGACTTAGGTATCCCAGGCGAATGTTCTGAAAGCATCGAGGTTCATGTGAGAGTTCAGACCCCATAATGCGCCAAAATACTGCATAGATGTGGATTATAAAGTCACTTCTGATCGCTATCAAAATTCAATATTTTAATTTATTTAATGTTTATGTTTATTTATACTTAAACTCCGAGGACTTTTCAATATTGCGATTTGAATGAGCAACACAGCAAGCTTGTAATTTTGTGAGTTTACCAGATACAACTTTTGAAAATTTTTATGTAGATTGTTTAGACGAAAATATTTAAAATGTAATATTTAACAATATTTACAGGTAATATTTAACAACTCGGAGGGCCCTCGGGCGGTTTGAAAACTTCTGATACTCGGGTTGGCCACTAACCCCTCCACCAATCCGCACTGGAGCAGCGTGGTGGAGTATGCTCTAGGCCTCCTCAAGAGGACAAACCCGTGCTCAGTAGTGGGCCATTAATGGGTTGAAGCTATTTAACATGTATTTCGGATTTTGTATATACAAAGAATAACATTCTATATATTATACAAGTTGTATAAACGTATGAGATACTTGTGAATTATGGTAAAATTATTCCTTTACTATTTTACAATATCATGAGAGACCTGGAGGTCGGCCAAGCTGCATTGGAAAAATTCGGAAGGCATTTCTCTTAAGTATTTTGCATTGTAATTTTGTTATGATTTTTGGCTCGTGTCTGTATGCCGTGCACTCGGTCCTATGATAGATTCTTATTGCTAACAAGATTAATGTTTCGTTGTGCAATGGATGGCGATGGGCCGGCTTTACCTGGATATAAAGTGCATTTAATTCATGGATAGCTTCTGACTAGCTGCTCTGCTTTTGTCTGTCAATTTATCGATTGTTTTTCGGTTTTTGAATCCAGTAAATATTTTTAGTTAAAGTTTACATACATTGCAACATCTAAGGGTACGATTCCACCAAAATAGTGTGCAGCACATTTGTTTACAAACATTTTGTGCAAAACTCCAGCATTGCACTTTAAGAGGGCTATCACACTTTTTCTTAAATTTGAGCGTTTTGACTCGTGTTTGAAGTGTGATTATGGTTTAGATAAATCACCAAAACAAAAAAAAATACATGCACGAGAAAGTTTGATTAATTCTCTTTGGAGTGCTTTAAATAAATGTTTCAATTTATTTACATAAATTAGTAAAAACCTTATTTTTGCAAATGATGTTTCATAAAATTTTACTTTTGACCATCTTTAGATGCTTTGTTATATCGAAGATATAATAATTTAAGCATCAACAAAAATATCTATGGTACAATTGTATCTTCTAATTTGGAATGCTTAATTCACTTTAATTTGTTTCACACAGTAATGCACCTAAAATAATTCTGTAAATCAAAGAGTTACTGATAATTATTGGTCTGAAATTGTATTTTTTATCTATGAAAATATAATCCAAATTGAAACAAAAAGTAATTAATAACTAAGGTTACTATGTCACCTTGCTTTAAAAAAAAAATTAGTCCTTTCAAAATTAAAATAATATTTTTAAACAATTTTTGTATGCAGTCCTGTAAATCAATATAAATCTCCGAACGAGCGGTCTTTAGCTTTAGTCCGCGCCACGCGCTTACGAAGGAAGGATGTATCGCTCGCTGTTGGCACCTTGTGCGCCACGCAATACCCCAAATTCGCTACGAATATAGCGCAATCAACACTTCTTGATACAAGTGAGTATTTTTTTGTTAGTTATGATATGATTCTAATGTATAAGCATATTCCTATGATATTCTGATATTAGGTATATAGGAATGTTTATCGGACTATTTTGCTTTTTCAGGCTAGTAAAAGGACGTTTGATACAGCGACAGTTTCTACAGTGCATTCTGACAGAAATACAAATAACATGGTGATAATAATAATTTATTTCTTATAATTTTTAACAGATAAATTACGTTTTGATATCATGTAGTATATTTATTACTTTTACTAAATTTAAATGATCTAAGAGCTATTGCATAACTGATGAATTTCTTTGATTCTTACAGGATAATGAAACCATATTTTATTCAACTATAGATGATCAGGCTCAATCTGATACAAGTACAAATAATATGGTGAGTATTTTCTTGTTAACTTGTAACGAAACATGCTTGCATATTTGACTTTTTTTTAACTATCTACATTCCTGGTTTTTCCTGTTTCAGGAAAATCTAGACATAGAAGGAAGACGAATTATAAATTTAAATTTTTTTATGAATCAATTACTTTGAATGGACAAACATAGCGAAAAAGGAGAATGCCCATAGCCAGTACTCTTAAAAAAATAATTGTGTCACAATGATTTTTGGATAAAAAATTTAATTAAAATATTTCAATTATTTTATCCTATTTCCTGAAAAATCCTTATTGGGAATAATTTTCTGAAATTAATAAGTAACTTTACTTCCGTTTTACAAAAGAAAACCATTGGGCCATTTATGTTTGGATAAGGGCCAATCAGGAATCTTTTAAGATCCTTCGGGCCAATAGGTTGCATTGATTCGATTATAATTATGATACAACAGTTATGCCGGGTCCACACGCTTGGTGTTTGCCGCAAACACCAAACACAGCAAGCAACACTACAAACACCGATCACAATCACCCACACAAACAGCGCATCCTCACGTTTGGCGAACATGTCAGTCTATTCCAAACAGACGAACATGGCGGACGATGAACTTGTTGCAGCGATTGCTTTTGGGTTGACCTTCTTTTACTTTATATTAAAAATCAAATAAAAAAGAGAACATCAAGGAAACGAAGACGTTGGTGGATGACCAAAATTATTTTTATTTACAATAATACTTATCCGCGTCCATGCGTCATTAACTTTATGCCTATTTTTGTGATTCACATGTTTAGGATTTCAAATATATGGCTCATTTTGATATGCTTCTAAGAACGTTAGAATTGTATCTTCAGACCCATCAGTCATTGTTTTTTCTATTTTAGCACAAAGATTCTACGTCCGCTTCCCTCAAGCTCTCGTTTAGTAATGATTGTTACTAAGCGTTTGGACACAACGCAAACTGTTTGCCGAACATCCTTTGATTTGTGAAGGAAAACCGACAACGATGCCGATCACTGGCGAACACAAACACCAACAGGCAAACAGAAACAAACACCTATCCACGTGTTCGTGTTTGTTGTTTGTTGTTTGCTGTTTGCCATTGTTTGCCAAGCGTATGGACCCGGCTTTATAGTTTATTATATCCATGACAACAAACTAGATGACGTAAGGGGACTGTCAAATGAATTAGAAAATTATTATAATCAGCCAGGAATAATAGTGTTCTGTGATTATAATACATTACAAACTACATGGTGATTGGGGACTGTCAAATGAATTTGAAACTTAAAAGATCGACATTACATACGCAATCGACTTTAATACGCCTACATAGAGTCCATATTACTGTGAGTTTACTATAACCTAAATACAAATTAATTTTGTTTACAATCTCTTATTTCCTAGTATTATCACTGACTAAAGTTAGTATGTGTAATTTATTAAGATAACATAATCAAATAAAGGTATTTTTATCAAGACACAAAAATGTTAAAGTCAGTACATTTCTCCATACTGAATGGGCATTCTCCTTTGGTACAAAATATACTTTTTATTCAGTCTTTGTTTTTATCAACCTATTGTACCTATTCATTTATACGTTATCTCGAACTATACACATTTAAGGGTTTTATACATAGTGATGAAGTTATTAAATGTGGATTTATGATATAATTACCAACTGAACTACCCCTTTTAACACATCACATGCCCTTTATACCTACTACTAACCAAACTGTATCAACATTATTCAAACTGTAGAAACAACATTACATTGCATTCATTTCCTTACATTATAGTAAAAAAGCCGTTATAAGTGATAGCTGATAACATTAATCGACTCAAACAATATTTCACGAATTATAAAAATAGTACGGTACTTAATTTAATTTATTTCCAAAGCAAGTATCAAGTTGATTTGTTCCTGGCGTTCGACGCATAGTGGTTTGTATGTGTGTAAAGCGTACTTCATTAGACGCACACGGGCGCGTTCCTTGCCGCGAGTTGTCAAATTTACCTAAACCTGAGCGCTTCGATTTTGTGATAGCCCTCTTAAGCTAGTATCGCGTTTAGCTGCTGTCTCCACCGGCAAGGCTGTGCGTAACTTTTGTAAACGCACAGTGTGGCACACTTGTGCACGAACATGTTCACTGAGAAGAGTTTTCTGTCTTCAGATGTTAAATATGGACGGGCAGGAAAACGTAGTGCTTTGTGCTGCAGCTTGTGTTTTATTATTTAGTTTGCTTAAAAAGAAACGAAGAATAAAAGCAAGACTGAGTTCGTGAACAACAAGCGTGCACGCGTCGACGCGAGTCCACTGCGTACATGTGTGCGCGCACAAAAGTATACAAATGTGCGCGAACAATTTTAAATGTTCGCGCACAATTTGTTACTGTATGCCCGAGTGACTCGACCAGCGTGAACATTTGTGTCGTACACTGTGCATTACAGTGCCGCACAGTTCAGCACACTGGTGGAATCAAGCCTTAAGGTTTCAGAATTACTAGATGATGAGTAATTATTTACGACCTTGTAGCCTAGTTGGTAGCGACCCTGCCCGCCAAGTGAGGGGTCCCGGATTTGATTCCCGGCCGGGGCAGATATATGTATTTATGTGACAGATAAATATTTGTACTCGGGTAATAGGTGTGATTGTGATGTGTTATATATGTCGTCCATGCCACCCGCGACACAGGTAAACTACTGGGCGGGTAAGGTGGCCAGGTCGTCAAACCAAATAGCCGGATAGACCAGCTACTTTGTCCGGATATTTGGGTAAAAAGGCCGGATACCCTAAATTATTAAGAATTTTGTATTTCAGTATTAATTAATACGACAAAAATTTTGTACGTAAAACTATGTAATTTTGACCATTTACCAAAATGAATTTTATTCTATTATTAAACAAAACAAAACTTCTTCACAAATTAATTTTTGAATTTATACTTCTCTTGGCATGTTTGGAAAAATATGAGAGTAAAATTTTTACGATGCACGCGCACACCGACAGCCAAAAAGCGACATGATGAAGTTAGCTGATAACTGATTCCTTTTACAAATAAAGAGTTGTGGCATACTGAACAAAAAAATCCTTTTACAAATAAAGATTTACAGGCACAGTTACAGTATACAGGCTGTAATCTTTAGATATTTTTTGTTCAGTTACGCCAAAAAAGTATAACTTTTTATGTGCGTAAATAAATAGATACACACGTTTTATTTTTTATGGAAATGGCCGGCAAATAAGCAGACGATCCACTCGATGGTAATGATAACGGGGCTGATAGATGGTAACGAGGTGATGATAGCTGCCCTTGGACATCAGCAACACTAAAGGGATGTACTAAGAAGGTCTACTAAGGGAAGACTAAAGAAAAAGAATGAAAGAATTATCTCTTAAGTCCCCAGTCGGAACACGACGAGTTGTTTGACAGCGAACTCAAGCAACAGCGTGGATATCCAGGCCAACCCCATGGACAAATAATAATAGTAATATGGTATTAATTAACAATTAAAATCAATATTATCAATATAATCCCGCGGCCCCTCCGTGGCTCCTCCTACCACCGATTGGATTTAGTCGCCTCTTACGACACCCATCAGGCGTGGGATTGTGGTTAGTATTCTAAGCCGCTCCATTATGGCTAAATAAATAGAATTTTCAGGAACGTCTTTTAATGTCATCCGTATAAATCTTTCTGTGTTCTCGTATATGTTTCGTATACGTCGGTCTTTAAAAAGCACCATTTAAAAAGCAAATTTGGGTGGACACGCATTTAAAAACCTTAACAGCTATGTCCGGCTTTATCCGGACGCCTGGCAACCATATGAGGAGGTATGAGTGTGTTAGGGTTTATTTATTGATTGATTGATTTATTTATTTTTTTACTTGTCCAAAAACACCCAAAGTAAAAGAACGCACATCCCAGCACAAGAAAAGATTTTGTACTCCAATTATTATATTATTTTTAAAGAACCTGCTATAAAGTATAAAAGTGTTCAAAAAATTTATTATAAGTGTATAATCGAAAAATGTAATAAAGTAGCGACTAATTTTAATTCAAATCAGGGTCTGGAACGCGGAAAGAGTTCCGCCATGACAGTTTTGTAATTAGGAGAACGAGGCGACGATTCCTGCGTTCTACAGCTCGGTCAAAGCTGACTTGGTGAAATACGTCTGATATTCTATTGAATTCGATGGATTTTAGATTTATCAACAGGGATTTTTTCATATAAGCAATGTATACTAGCTGGTCATAGCATAGAAAAAGCAATAGAAAAGTCTGTCGTTTCGGTCGTTTCGATGTTGTTCAGATATGGATAAATTACTTATATTATTAACACGACAAAGTCAAAAATTACTGCACTGATTTTCATACAACTTGACTAATACATAGACTAATTTAAGATGAAGATAACATTTTAATAAAAATTATAAATAATTTATGTAATAAGGAAAGGTTACATAAACAATCACATGCAGTGCTTTGGGATATTCTTCCCTCAATTTTGGGCTATTAATTTGCAAAACGTTCAGGGACGATTCCGCGTGGCACATTCTTCAGAAGATTTATGTACTACCCGACACTCCAACGGGTGCAAAGTAAAAAGAGTTATCTGCAATTTTGCAATTTTCCTTTTATTGCGGTCTTTCACAATATGGCAAAAACAATTACAGATATCACCTAATTTTTTATACTTTTAATACGTTAAAGCAAACAACTACAGTTTTGTAAATTTGCACAATGTAGATGAGTATATCTACCGCTGGCCGTGTGTGCGCAGGACTGGCGAGTGGTGTGCAGACATTCGTAATTTGTTATCAGTCAGATGACACGTTCTTCGCCGACTGCAATCTTATTCGTTTGGTTTTGCTTGTATAGTGTAAAAAAATCTCCCCAATTGTGTTATAAAACATAATTATAGATACAGGCATAGGAAAACGTCTATTCGTTACAGTGGGCATAGTAGAGCGTATCCTGATGCTTTTAGTGCCTGATACGATCATAGTACGGTCTTGGAATGGTACGCCGTACTGGGCATTACCAGCACTATATTTTAACTTTAATTAAATTGAACAAAAACCGACATTCCAAATTGTACTCGGAAATGATAAGCCTGTATCTGGCAAGCCTAATCTAATTAAAACTATGCAAAGCAAAAAAAAGCAAAGCAACAACCCATAATTGTCCCACTGCTGGGCTCGGGGTCTCCTCTCACAATGTGAGGGGTACAGGCCATAGTCTACCACGCTGGCCAAGTGCGGATTGGTAGACTTCACACACCTTTGAGAACATTATGGAGAACTCTCAGGTGTGCAGGTTTCCTCACGATGTTTTCCTTCACCGAAGCAAGTGATAATTAACTTGTAATACGCACATAATATTTGAAAATTAGAGGTGCGTGCCAGGATTTGAACCCGGACCCCCGCGTTCGGGAGACCAACGTTCTAACCACTAGGCTATCACTGCTACTCTATTAAAACTATGAACTAATTTGAAGTCCCAAAATGTTTCTTAAACAAAAACTTAATCGACTAGGCGTCGATTTCCAAGGGAAACAAAACCTATTCAAATTCCCTGGATAATAGCAAAGTCCTTAAATTATTTTTTGTTTCATGTTAAATAAACGAAAAACAGCCTAGCAATTCGTGACTCCAGAGATAAGTTTTTATGATCAAAGTTCGATGAATTTACCAATTCCATTTAGACTATCCCTACCTAACTAGATGCGAGAGGCAAAAGAAACTCGTGGTGCTAAAACCCCAATCCCGCGCTGGATGGGTGTCGTAAGAGGCGACTTAATCCGGCCCGGATTATATTGGTAGTATTGATTTTAATTGTTAATTAATACCATTATTACTATTATTATTTCTCCAGGGGTTCGCCTGGATAGCTACCAGCCTCGAGCATGAGTCAGCCGTCAAACGACTCGTCGTGTTCCGGCTGGGGGCTTGAGAGCCAGTTCTTTCTTTCTTTTTCTTCTTTCTTTCCTGGCCGGCAAAGCATCAGTGATGGCTTTGGTGTTGCTGTTCATGGGCGGCGATAGCCACTTACCAACAGGTGGATCGTCAGCTCGTTTGCCGGCTATTTCCATAAAAAAAAACTTTTACTTTACATATAGTTAAATATTTATGTTGCTTTTGCCGACAAACGATCTGACAATCCACCTGATGGTATGTAGCTATCATCGCCCATGGGCATCAGCGACACCAAAGGCATCATTGATGCCCAGAAAGAGAGAATAAAAAGAAAGAACTGGTCTGGAACTGGTGATTCATGCATTTTTTGTCTTTGATGTTACTAATGCTAATGGCCGGCGACGTCCACTTACCACACGGCTCGTTTTTTTTGTCCTGCTCCTATTTATACAGCAAAAGATGTAACATAATTATATAACAGTCTTATGAACTATGACAGATTTACATGTAAATCAGATAGAGATTGCAATTGTAAACACATGCTCGCGAATTTATGAGTTTAATCTTAAAAACAAGCCCGAGTTAAAACTTTTCAAGCACCTAATTTGCGCAAGTATTTCCCGGTCCCGCTGTCGGCTCGTGTGTTTGTTAACTTGTACAACTTGTCCTTACTTAACTCACTTCGTCATCGAGAGAAACTTTTTAATTTCATACTTATGGAGAACAATATTCAGCATCGCCTCTCAAACTTCTGCGACGACTGAAATTTAAAGGCTCTCAAAAAACTCTATTGAATAATTTAATAAGAGTTAATTTTGTATAGTCGTTCTTAGCTTAGGGGCCATTCATTAATTTTGTAAGGACAGTTTTGACCCCAACTATCTCATGTAGCAATTACATATAAAGTTTTTCGGATTCCTTCTTCTTACATAAAGATTTACCTGGTTTTAGAAAAGGATCAATTTCACTAAAACTTATAATTTATTTTTAGTAGGTATTTGACGTGTAAAATATTACGTAAGAATACCTTTATCCCCTAAGTTCCTCCAAGATAAGGCTATGTAGAGATCAAGAAGACGAAATAAGCGTAGGCTCATAATTATGTTCCAACAGCTACAATGACCAAATCAAAGGTGTTGTATACGAGTATATCTGCATGATATTTTGCTCCATAACATCGACTTAACGTCTTAATGTTTTGTGATTTCTACCGCCATCTCTCCTGAGGCCTTTAGCCTTAAGTTTACCGTCCACAAGAGTATGTTGTCGTCCACTTTGAGAATCACTGTTCAAAGTTCACGTTTGAAATTATCGTTTTTTCAATAATAAGTACTGTACGTATAAAAATGTTATAAAGAAAGTAAATGAAAGAAAGAAAGAAAGAAAGAAAGAAAGAAACATTTATTCAGTCGCAAGCATGCAACAGCATTAATTCCTATAACAGGACATATTATAAATGCACCATAGAATGCAGTTTTTATGTATAGCAGATAGTAGCAAGTAGACTTGGTATTTAAAAGTAGGTATATAGGCAAAATATATTTTTCCGAATATATGTATGTTCGTCAGTCTTTTCGGGTATCTCGAGCATAACAGCTGAAAAGATGATACATTACTTTTGGTATCTTTTTTGCATTTTGTAACTCGAAAGGGCTATTGACTGAACTATTTTTAAACAGGAAAATTAATTTTGCATCAACCAAAGATTGGACACATTTATGATATCTATTTAAAAAAAATATTCAATCCTAAGGGATGTGTTTCCTAGTCAACAATAAGTTATCGCCTCAATATCATTTCATAGGTTTACTAATTATATTATAGTAGGTACGGTTGGGGGTACTAGGGCTCCATACATCATTGAGTACCTACAAACCAACGTTTGTCTGTTTTGTAAGTAAATAGCAGATGGAGTAGACGTGCCACCGTCGTCCAACATCGTCTGTGACCACTGACTACCAATACATTGGTAGCTAAAAAAAAGAAAAAAAGGAAGTTGTTTTCATGTTTGCGGACTATTTTGACATAAAAAATAAAATAATAAGTGATAATTAGAAGTTTATTTACGGACAAGCATATATGTAAGTATATAACAGTATCTTATAGGACACTAAACATCACCATCGCACCAGAAACATCAGTTAGTTACACTTCATTCTCCCCCGTTCGCAGCTGTGCCAGCCTCTGTGTCCGTGGGCTCTGCAGCACGCGTGCTTCTCGCGTTCGATACGGGAACAGACCTGATTGCAGGGACTCACATACACCCAGGCTTCCGTCACTACCATCATGGTGAGAGCTATGAGGAGGAGCACGAAGGTCGTCTTCAAAGCAGCCATTGTTTGTAGTGCTGTTCAATATCGTCAAACGATTGTCAAAAGGTCCGTATTCGTTCTGTGATGTATTCGACGCTACACTTGATTTTATACTCGTTTAATTTGTTATTAATTATTATGTCGAAAATGTTGTAATTATCTTGTTCTAAAATGATACCGTAATGACTTCTTAAATGAGTTTAAAGTAATAATTAAAAGCAATTTCGAGGAAGTAATCTGATTTGAAAAACCCAATGAGAATGAAGACATTAAGTATTTAGTTAATCCATATTTAATTATCCATATTTATTTATTTATTAACATATTTTTATATTTAACGAATTTCACGTATGCAATCACTTTCAAATGGTAATTTAGCGAAAGTTTTCCTTCAACTACGGAACAACCTATGTTAAGGAATAAACCATCACCTAAATGCCTAACACCTTATTTGTCACAATGTTGTGATAATAATTCGTCTTAAAACTTTCCATGGTTGAAACAATAAAAAACCACTAGTTCGTAATATCAGTGTACGGTAAATATTGTAAGTACCCGAATCAAAATAAACTTCTGCCCTCAAGAGTGTTTATTAGATGTGATAATGGTAAGGGCGAAGAAGTCCAAGAATGTACCAGTAACGTTGTAAAAGCCTATTTATTCTTTTCTTTTCATATTTTTTCAGGCTTTTTTTCTTTATTTTCTTTTCTTCCAGGATCCATGCAATCATATCAGTCCATGCGTTTATCAGTCTCTCTTTATCAAACTAAATAATATACAATGACAACGTATTTTAAAATCTTAGCACTCTTTTTAGTGCACCCAACGCTGCAGCCAGGCGTTTTGTTTATTCAAAAGAAATAGGAGGCAAAAGTCAAAATCGATATAACGGCTGACGCGCGGAGATGATACTATAGAGCACATATAATACGTAGAAATGGCAAATCTAATTGCTCTTTGTAAATCGTCACGAAACTATTGGACGTGTGCTACAAGGCTAAAAAGGAAATATTAAATTAATCCGCGAAAATGTTTGTATGGGAAAAGTTGAAAATCGACTACATAAATGGACCGGATGTACATAATGCATTGATTTAGTGGTCTAAACCATCTTCACATTATTGCTTTTCAAATCTTATCAATTTGATGCACATCGGTTAGATGGTTTCAAAGTCTATAACGAACTTTGTCACAAACATTTTTTGGGTTTTATATGTATCTATCTGTCTTTATAGATTGCTGTAGTAAAATTATAACGTTTTTAGATGTTACGTAAAATAATACAATTTAACGCCTGCATAATCACATCACTGCATTGCTATTCCTCTGAATTAATTCCTCGTTCGCATTTTGACATTTACTGAGATAATGATTGAGTCGTCATAAATCACTTACAAAATCTGATTCAACCTAAAATTATTTTTGATTAGAGGTCTTAGGAAGGTAAAAAAAATTGTTTTTGTTTAAGTCCATATTATATAGTCGTACCTCATTAAAGAGTATTGTATTATTTTATGTTTCAAATCTGTAAAGGGAATTCCCGGTGTGCCAAAATACAGGCTTCGGCTTAGTTTGGATCTCCCACAAAACAAATTATCACAATATACATGTACTTTAGTGCAATAAGGACATATTGTAATTTTTGTGTGGAGATAAAAATGAAAAGTTATTATTATTATTATTTTAGGTCGAAGGACCAGAAAATGTTACATATTAGACACTGAAATAATGTAATTTGTATTTTGAAGAAGTAACAGGATCCATTTTAGCAGTAAATTTCTAAAAGGGTTTTCTTATTGTACAACAGTATCCTCAAAAATGTCTGATAATATTTATATTATATCGTAGATCATAAAATAGATCGTCAAGTCGTAACAAGCTTGGGTACTTATATTCGAATGGAAGTTGAATATGGCAGCACTATGGAAATAATTGTCTACTACCATTTTATGAACACGCTGTATCAGCGGTAGTGGTATTGACCCAAGAGAGCTATTGACTTGCCAACCACCATCGGACATTCTGGACTCTGGAGACAGCCTCCGGGCTGAGCGGAACAACGCAACACGTGAATTTCACCTTGGTTAGCAAAAATTCTATTTGTTACAATAACTTGATTGCATCATCACCGTAAATCACTTATTATATTCAATGACCTTTTAGTATTACTTAAATGATGCAAGTAATTTAAATTGTTATTGAGAAATCACAGCCTTGTCTGCGAAATTTATGGTCGTTAGTGAAAATTAAATTTAAAACAATAAAAACTCAGATTTTACTACAACTTAAATGAAGTAATTTCTAGTTGCTCCATTATTGTATTGTGATTATACATTACAGTTTTTAATGACGATAGATAACTTTTAGCGTAAGATAACTACTAAGTTTTAAAGCGTAAGATAACTAGTAACTTTTAAACACGCGACATTTCTGTATCATGTAAGCTCTGTAACATATACAGGATCCATATTTGATAAGGCAAGTGCTTTTAGATATTCATGTAGGACCGCGATTGAGAAATAATTCCCCGCGGCGCTAGTGGCCGTACCAGGCGGACATGTACCTATGTGCAGAAGCTATAAAATCTTGAATAAGGGTTTATTTAATATGTTTTGATGGTTTCTTACCTTTGGTTTGTATTGTACTCCAAGACAGTTTCTCTTTGTTCGTCATCATAATATAATATTTTTTTTGATTTTTGAAATGATTTAATGTTAATTTATTGTTTGCTTATTGTTAATTTTAAACTAGTAAACATTTACTTATTGAGTTAAGCATCAGTTTGTAATTTAATGAGGAAATATTTAATTTTCTTCCTAAATAACTTTAACCGCTTTCGACTATATGAAAACAATTACCGGAGCTCTTCATAATTTATAAAGTAACAAAATATACGGCGAAGTTCTCAAAATTATCGCTCAAGTTCCCCGGGAAGTTCACAAAACGAATTAAGTAGAAAAGGAGCTTTGAAAAATATACGTTCGGTTACGTGGCTCGACATTCGAGGCGCGAAGGCTTCTTGGTAATTCATACAATCAGTGACTTTAATGCTCTGAAAATGCTCATATACAAATCAGATTACCTATGTCTGATGCTAAAAATGTCTAAGTTAGAACTCTGGTAATTTCTTAACACACAAACCAAGCTATAATTTTATTCTTTCGCTTTTTGATTTGAAACATCTATAGGCGAGGAGTAAACCTGATTTTTGGCGCGGTGAGTTGCGACGCTTCGCCGCACTATATTATCATATTAAGGTAGGGCAATATGAAAAATAAATAATAATAACACAATGTGGGTGATCATAAATAAACTTAGTTTGATAGGCTGTAGCATACAGTAGGACAAAACTGTCATCATTTTCTGGAGACAATTCGTAATATTGTATTTTTTCATCATGCCATATTTAGTTCCTGTCATAATCTGTACTTTTATGCCTATTAGTTGTGTAAAATAATTTCGATGTTTCACATCTACCAGCCGCCCCATGACAGCTCACATTTTTTTCTTCTCTACCTTGATAAAATTATTTAGCAAAACGGTGGTAGAAACAAAAAAATGCCCTGCATGAGCGTGTCAACGAACCTTCATATTTTTGAATTTGAATTTACAATCAGGTGTGAGTTGCCCTGTCTCGCTATTTTTTTATAAAAATGTAATCTAAAGAAAACTTATTATATGACGGGAAATAACATAGACACCAATCATATTTTGCTGGCTTTTATATCTATGACGGATATGAGACAATTGTCATTTTTACGATTGTATTAAATTGTATTAAATTCCCAAAAGAATCTTCAATCGCAGGCACTTAAATGTGCCTAAACTTTAGTGTATGCAAGATGCAAGTAGTCTATTTAATCTAGAATTATTCAAAGTTCCAAATTCCAAAGTTCAAACAATATGTCATTCTAGAGAAGTTTCCAAACTTAACTCTTTGTAGGTCGGCCTCTATACTTACAATTAGGGTTGCCAGATGGTCTAACCTAATAGCCGGATAGACCAGCTAATTTGCTCGGACTTTTGTATTTAAAATAAAGGCCCTAAATTATTAAGGATTTTGAGTCTTAATACGCAAAATGTTATATGTTTATGCGGGAGAAGGTAATATAAGTATTCCACGGTATTGGTTATTCAATAATATATCTTTTACTTTGCTCCATTATATATTTCCATTTCTACTAATGTTCACATCAGTCACTCACATTTAGAGGTTTAGCCGTCTTTTTTTTCAATAAAGCACGTAGCTGGACGCAAGAAGTATGGAAACTCGCAAACTTCACCTCAAACAGCAATAAGTCACCAGTCTGGCAACATAGTGCAATGATTTTGGTGTCGTTTTGTACATAATATCCTTTTTAATCAATGCATGTACTGAAAAAGGTGTGTCAATATGTTAATTTTTGAAGTATTTTGGAAAAACTTAAAAAAACTAGTGAAAATTTTGGCTACATTGTGTATCATAATTTTTTATAACTTAAAACTTTATCCAATTTTGGAACGAAGTTCCTTATCGCGCGTTGTGAAAGGGGGCTAGACGGAAAATTACGACACTTTTTGATTCTTACGAATGACGACACTTTTTTTGAAGTGATTCAGAGCATTTTACAGAGATGGCGCTGTACAACAAAACAATACTTAAATTGAAAGGAACTTCGTTCCATCCGGGTGTCCCTTGACACCTCTCTTAAGGTTTTTATTTTCTGTATATGTATTATTACCTTTCAATTAATAAATTCATAAAGATGGGACCTTTCCACAACATAAAAAAAATAAAATGGCGGGCATTTCAAAAGGAAGAGGTATAGATAGGTTTATACCTATGGGTATAATGGGATTTTTGGGGATAAAATTTGCTATATTTCATGCCCTTAAATTATCGCTACTTGGTCGCTGGACACACTGCATAATTATGTAAAAACACTCTTTTTTGATCATCATAAATCTTCATAAATTCTATAGAAATAAAAATAAAATTGAATGACGAATCGGTTTTCTTTATTATTAATCATTTATTACTAATAGTATCCGAATGACCGAGCTAAATCAAGCGAGCTTATTGTTGCTACTCGCCAACAGATGTCACGAAGAGTCTATTGTAGCAGTTTTTCATTACTTGAAAATAAAAATAAATTTTCTAAAAATAAATCTTAACTAGATCGATTTATTGCCCATGGAAATCGTTGGAGCCGTTTTCGAGATTCAGAAAATATATATACAAGAATTACTCGTTTAAAGGTATTTGATTTCTTGTAAAAATTCTAACAAAAGCCGGAGAAGCTAGACGCTGGTTAATTTGGTCGGACATGCATTCAAAAAGCCTAACCATGTCCGGATTTATCCGGATGCCTGGCAACTCTACTTATAATTTACATGTATGTCTAGTTTGCAGTCTAGTTCACAATTGCTATTCAACTTCATCGCAAACTTTTGAGTAACTTTATTCAATCTGTAAAATAATGATTAAATTGGGGCTATATCTGTGCATTAAAAATTTTGGATAATATCATGTAAATAAATAATAGTCATTGTTATCGATAATTTATTAATTCGCTTTTGATGGTTTTTGACCGGTAACGCATTTGTGATGCTCTTAGCGTTGCTGATGTCCATTGGGCGAGGTAGATAATTATGGTAAGCGATACCATCAGCTGGCAAGACGCCTCATCGCTCGTCTATTTATATAAAAACATGAAATTTGTAATGAATGACTGATAAAAGAGAAAAACAATTCTGCAGCGAAGCGAAAGTAAGTTAATTACAAGGTTTACATGGGTCCAATGCTGTTTTATTTAAACCGTTCTATGAGTGTTGTCCCAAGAATTTCAATTAAAGTATCAAACATGAAATTGCATGGTGGCTTTATTACGTGCCCGTTAGTTTTATAGATATCCACCTCAATATTTAAAGATCTCCTTTCGATATGCCCAAGAAGAGAAAGTTTCATATACCTCACTCAACATGCTAAGTTTACGTAAGTTCTTATACATGTTATGTCACCCGTAAACTTTCACACTTCACTTACAAGAACTGCCTCCTCATTCAGTACAATCTGAAGTGATGTAGTGGTAAACATCTGGCTAACTATGTGACTCGACCCCATAACTTACACAAAAGATTTCAAGTTTTGTCTCAAATTCGAAGTTTCTAAGTTTTTCATGTCTGCAACTTCAGCTCTCAAGTAAAATGAAGTATCTCGGAATATTGTACTGGTATTTTAATTACATACAAACAAGAAAAAACTATTTTTCTGATTTAAGTTGAGTGTACTATGTGACTCGACCCCATAACTGACACAAAAGATTTCAAGTTTCGTCTCAAATTCGAAGTTTCTAAGTTTTTCATGTCACTTCAGCTCTCAAATACAATGAAGTATCTCGGAATATTGTACTGGTATTTTAATTACATACAAACAAGAAAAAACTCATTTTCTCATTTAAGTTGAGTATATATTCCTCATATTGAAAATTAATTTCCTTCGATAATAGTGGATCCTACATAGAATCCTAAAATTAAAATTCAGTACATACAAACGTATGTTTCTATCTAGTGATGATCCATGAAACTGAATTATTATGAAACAAGATCTTTAGATCTTTTATACATAAAACATCAAATATGGACTTAGATTATTTTTTAAATACCCTATATTCGATGGTACGTGATCGTCGACGCCCATTGTTTGACTTATAATTTTACTTTTATTTTTTGTATCACCTTTTATGTGCAGAACATTGTATGCAACCAAGATGAAACTAAATGATTCAACTCCAAGTTGATGAAATGGTCCGGAGTGGAATACTTCGAATCGAACTTAGAATTCGAATAATGGCCTATAATTGAATTTTAAGCAATTCTCGTGGCTACTGTTGGCTATTTCCGTATCCAGTATAGCTAAAACCTCTCTCCTCTCTAAATTCTAAGAGAATGGTCACAGAGTAATAGATACTAAGAGCTCCATGTTACTGGTTTGCCTCGGCCAGGCCTTTCATAAAGGGTCTAACAGAATAAAATGCACTTAGCGTAGTGACTGTTTTGTTCAAAGGAACCTCTCAAGAAACAAGATTATTTTGTTTGATAGATGTCAGGCCAGGATTGAAATGCTTAGTCCTTTTTTATAAACAGGCATTTTATTTGGACCAAATTTGATCAAAAGATTCATTCATAATTATTATTTATTTATTTTTACACTTACTGCTGTGTTGTCTCTAAAATAGGTTTATTATAACAATGTTACAGGTTAATATTTCTGTTTTAATTAATGTTATAATTTATCACAAAAATCAGTGAACCTTTGACACGGCAAACAGAGTTTGAATGAATATTTTTTCACTTCTGATTTTGTTTAACGAAGTTCAAAGTTCGTTCGCTTTGAAAATTAATGAAATCCTTCAAAATTATTATAACATCACCTGACAGTCCCGTCCAGTGAGATATCTGTGAAAAATGGTATCTGTCTTAATATCAAACTTTTCACGATGATAAATTAAGCATAATAAAGGAAGAATTTGAAAAAGTTATCGGTTTGAAGTAGTTGTCTCATTGTAAAATGTAAGCTGACAGCTATTTATAGCTATTTAAGCTATTTATATACTACTAGGAAATCGCCCTCGCTTCGCTTTGGGAAAAATAGTAAAAAAATAATAATATAGCCTATGTCACCCGGGGATAGTGTAGCTTCCCAATAGTGAAAGAATTTTTCAAATCGGTTCGGTAGTTTCGGAGCCTATTCAATGCAAAGAAACAATCAAATCTTTCCTCTTTATTATTAGTATAGATAATAAAACTCAAAGTATCTGTCTGTCTCTTTGTCTTTCCGTGCATCACATGAAAGCCATTGAACGGATTTCAATGAAAATTGGGTACAGTTGTTACTTATACTCCGGTTCATATTTTAGAAAACTTTTCAACCCAGAAAATTAAAAGGTTTCCCTGGAAAACATGATGAAAGTTTGTATGGAAAAAAATTAAACATCTACCGATTTGCTTTAAATTAACAACAAACGTTCCTTGCCTTAATTGATGGAACATAATATATTTTTAACCAATTTTTCAAAATTTTGCATGAAAAAGAAAAAAAAAAATACAAATGAATGTGAACATTGTTTATTTTTCAAAAACCACTTCCGGAGAAATCCTTTGTGATTGTATCGTAGTTTTCAATATAAAAATTTCTAAATTTATGTATTCAATACAAATTCATCATTTTCAAAAAATCTTTCAAAAATGTGACCCAAACATTTTTATGAAGACGCATAAAAGTAAAATTTTAAATTCCCTTTGCCTTGATTAGGATTTTATTCTCGGGAAACGCATGTTGATGGCCAAATTTACATATTAAGTTTGTGTCTCTCTATTTGCAAGCTTAAATAAAATGTAAATTCTAATGAGAAATTGCTTTCATCCCACGTGAAGCACTGTTTATAGCCATTCTGTCATAGGCCTTTTCAAATACCGTATTGACAAACGTGCAACCTGATGCTAAGATAATGCGGTGCTGGCCACAAGACGGTGGAACCAAATTATATCTGGCTCTCAGCACAGCGATATAAAGAAGTAAAAAACATTTCACGTTGATTTTACAGGTGGGCAGCTAGCCAAATCCTTACTGTAGCGATTAAGAAGGACTGGAGAACGTTATGCCCCAAAATAAATGTTGCTCCAGTCAGGAGTCGAACCCGTGATCACGCTCTAGTAGCAGTGATACTGGCAACTGGGCTACTAGATCGTCAAATAAAACATTCCCAGCTGATGACGTCATTATAATGACCGTCCTCTAAATAAGGGAGATTCACCAAGCTGGCTAAGCGCTGACAATAACATTCTAATACAAACACTCGGCGATTACTTCATAAATATTCAATGCTTATCACTTGACAAATAAACTGTTCACCATTTATTAATTACTCGCCAAATAGCCTACTATAATCGTGTTCTTCGGCAATTTAATCAAGCAATCTTACATAATAGGCGTCGAATTCCCGAACCTGAAGGCGTATTGCAATTTGAACCTTATGCCTGTGTAACAAAAAGTTACTTTTAAATTTATTCTGGACTAGCTCAGACGTGCTTAGAGTCGTAAAATGGTAGTGCTGCTAGTTAACGAGTCTTCGATTAAGTGTTCATAATGAATGACCTCCGTAACTTTCAATTTCACTGTGTAATGTTAAAATAACTTTGTACATTTTGTTTATAAAGGTAGGAAAAAGTGCGTTTGAGAAGACAGATATAATGAAATTAAAGTCTCTCTTTTCCAAGTTTGTTTTATGAACTTTAAGCTTTAAGCTATTGCTATAAGCTATTCTTTGTCCAATGTGTGCATTATGGGGTTTAGTCCCTTTTTATTCATTAGGTATAATAATAATAATATGATGGATGTGGAACTGAATATAAATAAAATAATAATATGAAATATATTTTGCGTTAAATGAAAAATTTGTTAAAATGCTCAGTGATTTTCAGATAATTACGATAAAATAAAAACCATAGGTAGGTAGGTATATATATCGTCTAAAATTTGATTTCGAAAGTGTAGTTTCAGTTACGTACTTTGAGGGCTACACTAAAAATCAATGTTATTATAATCTAAAATTTTAACAAAAAAATAACCGACTTCAAATGAAGTACATTGTACTTTTGACATGGATACCATTGTCAGATCTCGCACTTTATGTGGGACTACACAACAAGCACCAGCTTTCAATTAAAAAAAGAATCATCGAAATCGGTTGGCGCGATATTGAGTTATTCGTCCATTTATCGCGCACATACTTAATGCTAATTTAAGACTTATATGATTTTGACATGGATGCCATTGTCAGATCTCGTTCAAATTTATGTGGGACTACACGACAAGCACCAGCTTTTGATTAAAACAAAAATCATCCAATTCGGTTCACCCAGTCCAAAGTTCTGAGGTAACAAACATAAAAAAATACAGTTGAATTGATAACCTCCTCCTTTTTTTGAAGTCGGTTAAAAATGGGATATTGTTATCGGGGAGATCACGTAGAGATGGCCCGGTCATAGTCAGGTAGAAACACGCACGCACCAAGGACTGGTACCAGGATCACAACACGTGCGAGGAGCTACACTTCAATTTAGACAGAGTGACGCTGGAGTACGTGACCGAAGACATCGTGTGTTCGAAGCTCCAATCGAATAAAGGCATAAAGATCTTTACAGCATTTTCTTTTTTTCTTTTGTTTATGGTAACAAATGGCAATCAATTAATGAACTGATTCTTAAACAGTTGCAACTTCAGCAGTGTGTATTATGAGCAGAAGTTAGAAAAAAATGACGGATTCGCTTTAAATAATACAGTACTTAATTTCTTTTTAATTGAGATTGAGACACAAAATGTGCAAATGACCTACGCAGAGATGGTACTTCCATCTTTGGTGGACAAGGTCGTTGGCAAAACATTTTCAAAGAAGATAGCGTTGTGTTCGACCTTGTGGCGTTAGTCAATACAGTTTTAAGTGTAACACTTATGACATGGACAAAATTTACCTCGGGGATTGTGCCTCGTCTGCATAGACCCTAAGTATTATTATATTATACATAATGCTGAAAATGATGCATTTTAGGAAAAAACTTTATATTAATGTTTTTTTTTAGATTTTTATACTCCAGATTTTTTACAGTAAATATTGCTATTGTGATATTACAACTTTATTCGGTAGGATCGTCATTTTTATGTGAAGCCAAATATGGTTTCTCCACAACCATTTATATGTGTGTTGTTTCTACTATACTAAGGAAATACTAAATGTGAAATGCCAATTCACAGTAGACCTAAACTCCTAAGTGGTCACCGTCGTTCGTGGACATGAGTAACACCAAAGGATGGCAAGGATGCGTTGACGAGCAAAAAAGAGAGTAAAAATTGTGTTTTTGTCAGCTCCACGACGCACGACTGGATTTTAACGCCATCTAGTTTATAATCGAAGAAAAAGTCGTGAAAAAAGAGTGAATAGGCTTCTATTAAGTTAGTGCGCTCACCACCCTGGACCACATCTCCACTTACCATCAGGTGGGATTGTGGTCAAGTATTAACTTATTTTAAGTAAAAAAAAAAAATATCGTCAAATCAGTAACAATATTATTAAGTATCATTAGATGGTGTTTTTACTATTATACTGCTAAATAATTATCTAAGTTACGACTTACGACGATGGTGATGATGATGGTGGTGGTGATGATGATGATGTTTCACATCATCAGAATAGGATGTAACAAGATTATCATTATCATCAGTACTGATCAGTAACAACGTGATTCTGTGGTACGAATTACAAATATAACGCATAACGTAACGGAGAAAGTTTGATTTTACTCCTCATAATTTGTTCATACTACGGGCTTAAATATGAAAATGGATTCTAAAGGAGTCAAACTCCAATAAATAAAATAATAGTTATCTCAAACAAGAGGAAGGTAGCTAGCCAGGCAGGCTTCACGGGAAGATAAAACACTTGTAATAACATTAATTATCCAGAAATAATTTAACATTTTATCAATAAAATAACCGACTTCAAATGAAGTACATCCAATAAAAAAACAATCATCGAAATCGGTTGGCGCGATATTGAGTTATTCGTCCATTTATCGCGCACATACTTAATGCTTTTGACATGGATGTCATTGTCAGATCTGGCTCAAATTTATGTGGGACCACACGACAAGCGCCAGTTTTCGATTAAAAAAGAATCATCCAAATCGGTTCACCCAGTCCAAAGTTCTGAGGTAACAAACATAAAAAAATACAGTCGAATTGAGAACCTCCTCCTTTTTTTGAAGTCGGTTAATAATAATAATAAGAATCGTAATATAATCCTTATGTAAAGCCTTATCAACAAAACGGTCTAGCTTACATTCCCTCTTTCTAGTATGCTGGCCGGCATTGTTTTGTTATCATTGAAGTTTAAAGCCTAAAAATGGCATACAGACATACAGTGAACGTATGTAGAGAAATTGATATAAGGCTGGAAATAGTTAGTTTAGAGAATCGCCAGAGATAGTCGTTCCCCGTGTGGTACCGGGTCCACTTAAGTAGAATAGCACCACTCCCACCTCTTCCTGGGATGTCGTAAAAGGCGACTAATAGGATATCCAGGAGACGGGCAGCGTCTCTCTGAGTAATAATATGATGCGGTCACCAACGCGCACTGGCCAAGCGTGGTAACTATTGACTAAACCTCCTAATGCGCTATGCGCGCTTATGGAGTTATCCTGTCTATTGTGTCTTTAGTTTGTAAAAACCCTTTCAATAAATTCTTAACTGGTTATCAGGTTGTTACTCAAACCTACGTCAGCGTGTCAGGAAGGCTGAGCCGAAACACGTTGAAATATTAAACGTCAACTTACACCGAATTTGATTAATGTTGTTGAGCTTCACCTGGCTTGCTATCAGGGAAAGAAAATTAGGTACAAGTGTCATGAACATTAATAATAAATTAAATAGCTAACTTTTACAGTTTGTTTATTTAAATAAAATGTAGATAATTTTTTCTAGAGAAAGCGTAGGAGCGTCCTTGATAACCATAGCTCGAGAACCAGTTATTTTTTTCTTTTTATTCTCTCTTGGCCGGCAACGCACCAGTGATGCCTTAGGTGTCCACATGTCCATGGGCGACGATAGCCTCTTTCCATTAGGCGGATCGTCAGCTCGTTTGCTGGATATTTCCATAAAAAAACAGATTTGGGTCACCAATAAGCCTCTTCGCATGCTTCTATTGAATCCAAGACAGAACAGTGACATTTGGATGCGTCTATCTAAATTTGAGGACCGTACTCCACACACGGTCGAACCTATAGCCTAAACAACCATGATGATAAAAATTGAGATCAATCTATATTCCTGTATTATTTACTTATTATAAGTCAATTGATTCTACCTGATGGGGTTGATGAAGTTCACGTAAGTCAATGATTTCAAAAGGATAGGCTTGAAAGAACATTTCAACGTCAGCGTCTCCATCTCTCCATATTGAAAAATTTTTACTATGATCAGATAGCATCCAGGCTTTATCCTTGAAAGTAAATCTTATCCAAATTTACCGAATGTTCACTATGAAGGATACCTTCTTATCGATTTAGCTTTTTAAGTACTGACAGGCTGGCTACCTAGCAAATGCTTGAGACCTTGCAAATTGAATAAATACTTCTCCTAGCAGAAGTAAGTCAAGAAACAGTGTTACAAGAAACATAAACTTTCATACATTGACAAGACAACACAAACTTTATTTTTCGTTTGGAAGTCGTTTCACATCACGACAAGTTCATCTTATTATGCTTTAGAGATTGTAAAAGTGCAGTTCACTCACGAACCGCTCGTAAAATGAAAACTACAAACAATAAAACTAGCCTTTGCCTTCGCGAGCGGATATCCAGAGACGTAGGCTTAAGGAGGCCGGTTGTCACACCGATGGGCACTTGGATAAGTTCCTTGTAACAATCAAATAAAATAATTGGTCAGCGGTCGAGAATAATTATATTTTATCCTTTGCTTTTATCGACAAATATGTTTTTCAATTAATTTTACTTAGGTTAACTTATTTCTAAATTCTTACTTTATTGGTCGGAAAATCAATTCCCATTATGTTATAACATATGGATTTGATTGTATTGTTATAAAAATGCAGGAAAACTATCAATAAAGTTACTTTAATACACCTAAATATTATAATAATATTATGGTATAAACTGATATGAAAAGTAACTGTGTTGTTGAATGCACTGTATAAAATTGCTATACTACACAAGTATGTCCTTAATTTTTATGAAGTTAGTAGCAAAAGGTTCTATACGCACAGGTTTCCATGGTCTAAAAACGTATCGCTTAAGATCGTATTCGCAAGCAGCTCGAAGGGGCAGCATGGCGGATAAGGCAAGCTTGTCTCCCCCCCGGGGGCTGCCACCTTGTCGTGGTGGGGGGGCTTGTGTGTCCTAATGATCCCTGAGGCTATACGGCAGAGTTACTCATACCGAAAGTCTCGGGGTGAAGGATCAGACTAAGAGCAGCCAAAAGGGGAGCTCACCCCTAATAAAAGAGAAAATATGAATAAGGCTAGTTGTGAACATGGTCCTCAGGTGGGTACCCGTAAGGGAGAATCCCACCCCTCTGCCACGGCAGAGGGCAGCCCCACGTACTCTGAGGGGGGCAGCAGCAGCCTCGTAGGTCGGCAATCCGCCGATCTTCGTAAACACGACCTTAGCACACCCACAACGGACACCGATGTTATGCCGATGTTGGAGGAAAAAGGAGGTAGAGATGCTCCTATTGGGGCTCAAACAGAAGCCGGCTCGCTCTCAGACGCATCCTGGATGAGCATGGAGAGCGTTGCTGGTGGCGGGGTTGGATCCCGGCCCCGTAAAAGGGGGCATAATAAAAATTCCGGCTCGGATTCGGACACTGCGCCCAAGGTGCATGCCAGGCCGGCCGGAAAAAAGAGCGGACGCCCCAAAGCAACACCCGTGTCTGCCGAGGCCAGAAGACAACTGGCGGCGGCACGACGAGAGGAGGCCGAAAAGCTCGTGGCTGATATGGCTAAACGGGCGGCGGCCAAAAAAGTAACGGACACGGGTTGCCCTCCTGATGAGGGTCGTTTGGCGTGTGCCCTTAAGGACCAGGCTGATGCCCAAATCCAAGTCATCAGGCATATTGCCACCAGCTCTGGCAACCTTAAGGGTACTTTTGTAAAGGGACTTAAGGAGGCTGCCACCTCCATTGAAGAAGTTGTGGCGGCCCTTGTTAAAAGGACCGCTACTGAAGAGACAGAAAGGCTCCAGGCCGCGAATAAACGCCTGGAGGAAAAAGTTGCGGCGCTGGAGCGCGAGATGGCGGAGCTGCGGGCTGCGATGGAGCGATCCGCGCGGGCTGCACCAGCAGCGGAGGAGACGCGGCAGGAGACTGACGAGGCGCAAAAGCGCCTCATCCTAAACACAATAGGCCCTGTCCTCGACGCCCGCTTTGAGGGCTTACAGGGCCGTCTCCTGCCGGAACCTAAACGGCGACCTCCATTGGCTGCTGACAGGCATATTGCAGCCGCCGCAGCAGCAGTGCAGTCAGACATGCTGTCCGACTCAGATGAGGAGCCCCCCACTGTGCCATCTGGCAAAATTGCACAGTGGCTGAAATCTCCACCCTTACCCGCCCCCGAGTCCAAAAAGGGCAAAAAAGGGCGGAAAAACAAAAGGAAGGTGAAAGCTAGCGTGCCCCCGCCACCTGATCCAAGGCCGTCCACCTCTTCGGCTGCGGCCCCTCCAGCGCCACGGCCTGCCAGTAAGGCAGCGGTGCCTCAGGCAGCGTCAGATAAGAAGCCCACGTCCCGGCCCGCCCCACGTGCTCCACCTCCTCCCCCAGTGTCCACAGATGCGGGCTGGTCAGAGGTGGTTAGACGTGGCGCAAAGAATAAGGCAACTGTCGGCCCTACGGCCACTCCTGCCTTGACTGTGCCCAAGCAGAAGCCCAACCAAAGGCCTCTGCCTAAGCTGAGGCCCCCGCGCTCGGCTGCTATTGTCTTAAAAATACAGCCTGAAGCTGAGAAACGGGGGACCACCTATGCCCAGGTGATGGCAATGGCCCAACGGACCATAAACATCGGAGAGTTGGGCATCTCCGGGGTCAAATTGAAGCGAGCGGCGACCGGCGCCCGTATCATTGAAATTTCGGGTGCCGAAAAGGACGGCAAGGCCGACGCTCTGGCCGCCAAATTAAAAGAAGTGGTGGACCCCCTTATGGCAGAGGTGTCCCGCCCTAAGAAATGTGCGGAGCTGCGCGTGCTTGGGTTGTGCGACTCGGCTACTCCTGACCTGGTGTGTGCTGCCATCGCCCGGGTTGGTGAGTGTTCCGAGGCCGACGTGAAGGTCGGAGAAATCCGAGAGGACCACGCTGGCACTCGGACAGCCTGGGTACGGTGTTCCGTTGCGGCGGCCAAACGGCTGACCAGCGGTAGGCGGCTCCTGGTCGGATGGGCGTCGGCGCAGATAAAACTGTTACCGACTAGGCCCATGCAGTGCTATCGCTGCCTTGAGGTGGGCCATGTCAGCCAGAGATGCACTGCAGAGGTAGACAGGAGCTCGCTCTGTTACCGCTGCGGCAAGCCAGGCCATAAGGCCGCCCAGTGCACAGCCGCGGCTTCCAGCTGCGTGCTCTGTGCTGAGGCTGGCAAAGCTGCGGGACACCGGGTCGGGAGTGCGGCATGCCCGAACGCGCGCACCAAGAAAGTGGGGAGGCGGGTTGTGTCCGCGGCTACGGCCCAGACACAGCCTGCCCGTACGGCTCAGGATGCCGAGGAGATGGAGACAGGGGCCATCTTATAATAATGGCCCTCAAGTTTCTCCTGGCGAATATCAACCACTGTACTAGAGCTCAGGACCTCTTGTTTCAGAGCATAGCGCAGTGGTTGATAGACGTAACGGTGGTCACTGAGCCGTATTTCATCCCCCCTAGGGACAACTGGTCGGGGGACCTAGATGGTGTGGTCGCGGTCGTGTCTTCTGCGACTTCTTCGCCTCCAACATGTGTCGTGCGCGGCCATGGAATGGTTTCGGCTCAGCTGGGTGACTTGGTTGTGATTGGAGTATACTTCTCACCCAACCGTCCGCTCAGTGAGTTCGAGGCATTCATGGGTGAACTCGAGGCGCTTGTTCATAGGAGCCACCCTCGCCCTGTCCTCGTTGCTGGAGATCTCAACGCTGAATCAACAGCGTGGGGATGTCCGGTGACCTTCCGTCGGGGAGACCCACGGCGGGCTCGGGGCGAGGTTATCGTGGAGTGGCTCACCTCCGTTGGGCTGACGGTGTTAAACCGGGGTTCAGTTCCCACATGCGTGCGTCCGCAGGGTTCGTCTATAGTGGACGTTGCTTTCGCGAGCCCTGCACTTGCGCGACGTGTTGTTCAGAGCTGGAGTGTGATGGAAGACGTGGAGAATCTCTCCGATCATCGCTATGTGCGGTTCGATCTCTCCACGTCCTCGGTCGCTCCGAGCAGCTCTAACTGGGCCCCGAACGAGGTCGGCCCACGGTGGCAACGAAAGCGCCTCGATAAGGAGTTGCTGCAAGAGGCGGCCATACTGCAAGGCTGGTTCCGCGCGCCAGTAAGTGTGATGGTAGAGGATGAGGTTGAGTGGTTCCGGGGAGCAATGACCTCCGTATGTGATTCGTCTATGCCCCGAGCCAGTTCTCGTCCTCCCAGACGGTGGGTGTATTGGTGGTCACCGACACTCTCGCAACTGAGAGAAGCCTGCGTTGCGGCTCGACGCCAGTACGCCCGATACCGGAGGAGACGGCGCCGAGACGACGCCGAAGAGGCCGCCTTGCTTACGACTCTGGTGGAGGCGAAGAACTTGCTGAAGAGCGCGATTGCGACCGCGAAGGAAGAGGCCAAGGAGGAATTGCTGGCCACTTTAGACTGTGATCCATGGGGGCGTCCATACCGAGTTGTCCGTAACAAAATTCGGCCATATGGCGTCCCCTTGACGCAGAGTCTGGAGCCACAGTTCCTCGAGCAAGTGATTGCCACTCTGTTCCCGCGGGGAATGGCAATCCAACCTCCGAGCATGGCTCCACCGGAGGAGCTTAGGGGCGAGGACCGCGACGAAATCCCGGAAATAACCCGGGGGGAGTTTGGTGCCGCTGTGGGAAGGCTGCGCGCCAAAAATACCGCTCCGGGTCCCGATGGTGTTCCAGGTCGAGCACTGGTCTCCGCCCTAGATGCCGCAGAGGCGCTGGAGGAGCGACTGAGGGGGCTCTTGAATGCCTGTCTCGAGCAGGGAAAGATCCCTAAGGCGTGGAAAACAGGACGCTTAGTTCTGCTAAGGAAGGAGGGACGTCCGGCGGATTCCCCGTCGGGCTTTCGTCCACTCGTTGTACTCGATGAGGCTGGCAAACTGCTGGAAAGAGTCACCTCTGACCGCCTTATCGAGCACCTAGAGCGAGTTGGACCTAATCTCGCGGATGGCCAGTACGGGTTCCGCCGGAAGAGGTCAACCATCCACGCCATCCTGAGAGTGAAGTCCCTGGCGCAGGATGCGGTCTCCCACGGTGAGGTGATCGTGGCGGTGTCTCTTGACATCGCCAACGCTTTTAATTCCCTCCCCTGGCCTTGTATTATGGAGGCGCTCCGTTACCACGGGGTGCCATTCTACCTGCGCCGGCTCATCAGGGATTACCTCGCAGACAGGAGGATAATTTTCCCTGCTCGGGACGGATGGAAGGAGTGTGCAATGACGCGCGGTGTTCCACAGGGTTCTGTCTTAGGACCGCTCCTGTGGAACATCGGCTACGACTGGGTGCTACGGGCGGCTTATCTTCCGGGAGTCGTCGTCGTTTGCTATGCGGACGACACACTCGTGACCGCCCGCGGCGCCACATTCCGCGATGCGTCATTGCTCGCTACTGCTGGAGTAGCGCAAGTGGTGCGCCAGATCCGCCGGCTAGGTCTGGAGGTGGCCCTTGAAAAGTCCGAGGCATTGTGTTTTCACGGCCCTCGGCGGGGGCCTCCCCCAGACTCGAGCCTAACGGTTAGCGGTGTTCAAATCGCCATCAAGCCGACGATGCGTTACTTAGGCATCGTCCTTGATGGCAGATGGAACTTCGGCGCCCACTTTGCGGCGCTAGTGCCGCGTGTGATGGCGGCGGCTGGTGCGCTGACGCGGCTCCTACCGAATCTGGGAGGGCCGGAGGTGTCCTGCAGGCGCTTGTACCTGGGTGTCGTGCGATCAATGGCCCTTTATGGTGCCCCTGTTTGGGCTGAGGCCCTGAGCAATCAAAATATCGCCCTCTTGCGACGACCGCAGAGGTTGATGGCGATCAGGGCCGCTCGGGGATATCGCACGATCTCATGTGAGGCAGCATGCGTGCTGGCCGGTAGCATACCCTGGGACCTGGAAGCCGAGATCCTCGCGTCCCTATTTACTTGGCGCGAGGAGGCACTAGACCGGGGTGACCGACCGGCACCGAGTGAGATCGCAGGACGCCGCAACGAGCTGTGTCAGCGCATCATCCTACAGTGGAGCCAGAGGCTGGAGCAGCGCACTGCTGGGCGTAGGACCGTCGAAGCGATCCGTCCAGTTTTAGGCCGATGGTTGGCAAGGCGACACGGCTCCCTGACATTCCGTTTGACACAGATACTATCCGGGCATGGTTGCTTCGGGGGGTATCTGTGCCGAATGGTGGGTCGGGAGCCGTCAGCTGTTTGCCACCACTGTGACGGATGCCAGGACGAGGACGCCCAGCACACCTTGGAGGACTGCCCAGCCTGGGCGGAAGACCGCGCGCAATTACGTGCGGTCGTTGGGGACGACCTCTCGCTGCCGACCGTGATCAAATGCATGGTTGACAGTGAGACGTCGTGGACAGCGGTGCAGGCCTTTGCGGAGTGCGTCATGCTCCGCAAAGAGGCGGCGGAGAGAGAGCGCGAGGACTCTACAGACCTCGCTATCCGCCGCCGGCGCACAGGGCGAAGAAGGCGGGCTTACGGCCTGCACCTCTTGGCCCCATAACAACAGCCGGTCGGGTGACGGATACGGGAATTCGTCGTCTGGCGTAACGGCTCGGGTTGAAAGGCGCGCCGGTGTCGAGCGCGCCTTTACCCTAGCGGGAAATAGTAGGCGGACGGGCCATCCCGCTGGCCGCTCCAACCCTCTCGACAAGGAGAGGGGCTAGAGAGCGCGCCGTGCCGAGGCCGTCGTGGTAGCGGCCGCCGCGCCGGGGCAGTGGAGCGAGAATAGCACACAGTCCCGGCACCAATGCGGTAGGCGTCGACACCGTGTGGTTTTGGTGGGTTCAAGTCCCACATACCTGTCCGGCTTCCCGTGGCCGGATGGACGAGACGAAGGTCTTTCCACACGTTAAAAAAAAAAAAGCTTGTCTGCTATTTATACTTAATGAAAACTCACCATAGGTTGGTTCGTCACTGTTGGTATCTTTCAAGCTTCATTAGTTTAATGAGTATGTAAATAAATGACCCAATAGATACAATTATTTTTAACCGACTTCATTATGAATAATTTCACTAGTTTTGACGAAAGAGAAAATTGCGAAGCCTTCTTATCTGAGACTTCTCTAGATAGAAAACACACTTGTAACATCTTAATACGGATAGTAGAAAAAAGGTGAGAATAAACTTAGTTATTTTAATTTTGCTGGCTTAACTCACTTCACAATGATATTTTACATACACCATCAAGTGTAGAATAAGCGCACATAGTTTTAATTTTATTGTAACACATTTGTTAGCTTATTGTCATAAATATATGATTTGATTTGATATTTTAACCATAACTTACAGCACGGTGTGTTACTCGGCCAGCTTTACAGTAATCTTCCATTTGAGGGAGCGATTTGTCTAGTAGACGGATAGCGGTAGTCTCACAAGGCTGATCCACGCCCATTGCAATTACTGTGTGGATTTTTGGTTTTTATCCTGAAAAATACTCGTTCGTTTACCTTACAATGTTAGCATGAGAAACTACGACACAATAATATATTTAACAGAAGTAAACGGAAGTAGCATATTTATCTTTTATATAGGGTCTAATTATGAAACTGTAACTGGAATTATCCTGTATTTTATAAAGGTTTCGAAATTGTGAATTATGCAGTGTTTTTCTTTTTCAATCTAAAATGTATGTACTACCACAGAAGAAATAATAGTACATACAATAGCAGTACTAGCTTGTGATCAACACGTTCAGAAACTTAATCGGTTTGTACGCGGTTTTCACTGATGTATTGTAGTATGCTTTGAATAACGTTTTGTTTATTATAATCAGTTCATAAAGCAAAAAAAATGCAATAAATAAAATCCTATTCAAGTATTTTTTCTAGTTTTCCCAAGCGAAGTGGAAGTACTATTAAAGAATAAATAAATAATTTAAACACATCATGCATGTTTTCATGTCAACAGCTTCGTATTCTTTTCTTTAATAAATAAGATGTGATGTAAAATTATTTCATTGTTATTCACGTCCACACTATGTTTTCTATCCAATCAATAAAACTAGACACTCTTGTATACACGGCGGGTGTATTGCGTCTAGCACAACCGAAACCGAATGACGTCACTCCTATGACATAGGACATTGACCCCTCTGTGGTGATTGGTATGGGAATCTTCACTTGAAGTGGACCTCCAGAGTCACCCTGCAAAATAAAAAAACAAAATATGTACAATGTAGAGAAAAGTAACCCATCTGTCTATTAAAACCGTTTAAAAGATGGGTTACTTTTCTCTGCAGGTGACCGTACATGAATATTGCAATACGCAAATGAATATATCATGAAATAGCATGAGGGAAGGTTACACAGTAGCTGCTGTAGTTAAAGAAAGCTTAGGCCTTCGTAACTTGTGACAATGCTCAATTCTGAGTGTACGGAAACCATAGCTGTATTTTTCGTCACTTTTTGACGTCAACCCACATTGTCCACTTACTATCAGATGGCTTTTATGTGCGATTGTTATGTGCTTACAGAAAAAAATGCCATAAAAATTACCTGGCAAGAATCTACGCCTCCAGCCAGAATGCCAGCGCAAAGCTGATGCGATTGAATACCATTAAAGTGCCTGTTGAAAGCAAATCGCAAGAGATTGTTGCAGAGATGTGTGTCAATGATGTCAACAAATGCTGCTTGAAGCTCTGGTGATGTTTTTTGTTTAGCTGAAATAGTAAAGTTAATTGCTTAATAATGTTATATTATTAAAAATAAATGTTGGTATTGGTTGGTTGAAATTCCGTCAAAGCAAAAGTTATACAATGTCATGAGCATTTACTATAGGTATATTTAAACTGAAGTTCTGGAGACCTATGTACTTGATGTACTTAAAACAGTAAGGAATGTGTAAGTTCACTGTGCCATGTTCTTTACCTGAATCCACAATACCCCAGCCAGTGAGAGAGGCTTTAGTACCCAGCGGGCTAGTGTCATGATTTGTCCATAAACAGGCAGGCTGCACGAATTTGTCTAATGTCACCTCACTGACCAACTCAACCAGAGCTATGTCAAAATAACTCTTAGGTGGTCTATATTCTGGATGAACAATAATTTGCAAAATTTTAACGTCCATCGGGGTTTGTCCATTTTCAAACTGAAAAATGCACAAATGGGTTGTAACTTCGTATTTGTTATATATTTAAATATTATCAGTATCGTGTATAACATTACTGACGTCATCAATAATATTCTTGTCCCCTAGCCTGACAATCTCCGGCTTGGTGTTTGCTACAGTGGTGTCAGCTGATGTTATCTGAGAGCAATGCGCAGCTGTCAACAGGAACTTGGGGCTGATGAGGGAACTGCCACATTTAAATAACCAAGTGCCTGTAACTGCTCGCCAGCCTAGAGCTCCCTGGAAAAAAGTCTTATTATACATCATTGTATTAAAAGCATTTTAATGTTTTTTTTCTCAATTACAATCTCATCAACTCAAAAACTTGAATGTTGGTACCCAAATCAATCATTGATCACCGTTGTCAAAAGAGATAACTTTAATCTAATAGGACAGATTAAATAGCATCTTCAGCCCTTGAGCCAACATTTGTCTTGCTTTTACTTGCTGTCCGTCATAATACTTTCAATGCACATACCATGTGAGGAAATTCTCCGGGTTCAGTGACTCGCCCACCGATCGCGAAATAAGGGCGACTCCCTCCATTTTTTTCAATCTCTTTTATTTGATATTCAAAGCCTGTAATGCATCATGAGTTCTCTAATCATACACAAAAGTAATTGTTCTAATTCTACAGGTACTTACAGAAAAAAACAAAAAACTTTTTTTAAATTTTTATGTCACATCTATTGGCTTCAAAAAATGAAGCCTTAAGCCTTCCTCGATAAATGAACTGTCTAACACAAAAATAATTTTTCAATTCAAACTAGTAGTTCCGGAGATAAGTGCGTTCAACCAAATAAACAAAACTTTTCATCTTTATAATATTAGTATAGATTGTATAGTACTTACAGGCTGCGTTTCTCATCTTTTCATCATATCGATTCTTAAGTTCCCAAACGTATTCAAAACACTCTGAAAATAATAATTTAAAACGTTATTTTCCTCAATAATCAAAATATTTTTTGCCTTTGTTGATACATCTTGCCGTTTTCGTTTGGCTGCTCTTTGTTGTTCTTCCATATGATTACGCTATAATCTACGCTATAATAATTATAACTACGTCATTATAATGTGACTGAAGTCCATTTTTTAGACGAGTCCTATATGGTAAACGATCTTACAATGTCTTTTTTATCGTCATTTGTAATATAATTTGACTGACACAAAATAAAAAAAGTTAACAACTAAAACCTGTTGGTAAACCTCGTCTAAAAAACGGACTATACGTCATAATAATGAGACGTACTGATGACGACGAAACGGGTTTCCTTTTCTGCGTAAATAAAACAGCGAACAAACTTGTCTATAATATAATGTTGCCAATAATTTTTACAATTTTTCCTAACCTCTCGTGTGAAACCATTCGAAAACTCGTGTGGAACCCATTTCAATAATAATAAATTATTACATCCTGAGCAATACGGTTTCACAAAAGGCCGGAGTACAACCGATGCCGGGGCTAGGCTTTTAAAGCATATATTTGAAGCATGGGAAGCATCACAAAATGCCATAGGTGTATTTTGTGACTTATCTAAGGCATTTGATTGTGTTGAGCACGAAACATTGCTGCTTAAACTTGGCCACTATGGTAAAAAAAAACAAGGCCCTTAGCTTGATCGCGTCTTATTTGAGTGATAGAATACAAAAAGTAAGCATAAACGATATTAAGTCATCGGGGTCACCGGCTGTGATGGGTGTACCGCAGGGCTCTATATTGGGTCCGTTTCTTTTTCTGGTATATATTAATGATTTACCACATTATGTAAAGAACCAAGCGGATATTGTACTATTTGCTGATGATACATCATTAATATTTAAGTGTGAAAGGAATAAAGTAAATTTCGACGACGTAAATAGTGCTCTTTCGCATGTGTCGCGTTGGTTCACGATCAATAACTTACTTTTAAATGCAAAAAAAAACTAAATGTATAGAGTTTGTGCTACCTAATGTTAAAAAAGTCAGCAAATCTCTTAAACTAAATAATGAAACATTGCATATGGAGAAATCAACGGTCTTTTTAGGGGTGACCTTAGATAGTAAACTTCAATGGGGCCCACATAAATAACAAATCTCGCGACAAAACTTGGTAGGGCTGCTTATGCTGTTAGGAGAATAAGGCAGTATACTGACGTCGAAACTGCTAGGATAGTTTATTTTGCTTATTTCCACAGTGTTATGTCATATGCCATCTTGCTGTGGGGCAAGGCAGCCAATATAGAACAAATTTTCATTCTCCAAAAAAGGGCTGTTAGAGCTATCTATAAACTTAAGTCTCGGGAATCTTTGCGTGAAAAGTTCAAGGTAATAGGTATACTTACAGTAGCTTCCCAGTATATCTTCAATAATGTAGTTTTTATAAGGAAGAATATAAACGCGTATAAACAAAATTTTGATATTAATAATCGCCAAACAAAAAGAATGTATCAATTAGTTACGCCTTCGTTCCGCCTAAGTAAAGTGCAACGATCTTTCATAGGGCTTGGTGTACATTTCTATAATAAAATCCCAAAAATAATACGTGACTTGCCAATTGAATCTTTCAAAAAACGTGTAAAAACACAATTGTTAGGCAAGGGATATTATAGTGTAAACGAGTATTTAAATGACAAAGACGCATGGAAATGATTAGCTCTGCAACCAGTTCCACTCAGAATAGTAAATTTTTGTATGATAATATCTTTTTTGTAATATTTTTTTTAAAAGATGTGCTGAGGAGTTTCTTTAGGCTTTTCTTCTCCTCCATGACAAAGCACCTTCCGAAAAGCCAAAAAATGACGTGCATAAGTGTATCAATGATACCTATATGAATAAAATATTTTGACTTTTTTTTTTTTTTGAAACGGTGCGGTGATATTGGTTCAGATTATATGGAAAACATTGTTCAAACAGACTGCATAATAAATTCGAAGAAAAAGAAGATTCTGGGTTCATAATATCAATTTGAAAAGGCAGTTGTACGGATATAATACTATACATTATTTTCCGATTTGGTAGATGATGATCATCGATTTTTCAGATGTTTTCATTTAACATATAATACATTTCAAGAATTGCTACATATTCTAAAACCATATTAACATAAACGCTTACACACTCCCCCGCAGTAGGTAATTTACCTGTATCGCAGGCATGGACGACAGATAACACATCACAATAACATCCATGACCCGGGTAAAAAGATGATTATCTGTCACATAAATGAATCGAACCCGGGACACCCCACTTTACAGGCAAGTTCGCTACCAACTAGGCTACAGAGTCGTCAAACCTTCCTACGAAAAGATCAAGACGAGATCTTACAGGATTCCTTTCTCATAATGCATTTCACAAAATCATCGTGGCATGCCAACACTGAGTATCAGCAAGCGCTCTACACCGCGGATCTATGCGCTGTATTAATTACAGATATATGACGTCATCAGCATGCGTTCTATTAATTCGGATACCTACTGCATTTTTTGTGCGGGTGAAATGTGCGGGCTAACATTATGATTTCATACAACGAATTAAAAACGTGGGTACGTGCGGCGCGTTCGATCCTGACAAATGTGCAATCACCTTTAAAGAAACGTTGCAACAAAAATTAAAGAAGGTTAATAGAAAGAAGATTGTATCACCTACAATGTTAGTTGTCACTACTCTTAGTTGTTCATAATGTTCTCAATGTGTAAAGTCTGTCAATCCACACTTGATCAAGCTTGGTGGCCTTCTCAGTCAATCATTGATAAGATACGACCCAGCAATGTGATATGTAGTTGTGGGTTGCAACTATAATGATTATTGCTTATACTTACTGGCTTCACTTTTTCTCAGTCCATTATTAAAATTTGGTTTAACGGGTTCATAAGGACTGCATGGATTAGATGTATCCTGTTGCGCTGTCGTAGTTTCCGTTTGTCTCTGTGAACCAATTGAAATTGAAATTCAATATCAATTTTTCAATACTCCTATGAACGTATTTTTTTGCTCCTACCACCGATTCAGTAAGACTTAAAACTTTAAGAATATTTTTTTAAAGAATAATCTTAATGGACAAAAATATTGACTTGATTTCGTTTCTTTAGACTTCGTAATAAAAATGAGACACGAATTTTAAATATTAGTTTTACGCATGAACGCACTCTTAAATATTAGTTTTAATATCAGTAATAGCTTTAACCACTTAAATGTCATCCTTTTGGGATGTTGCAATAAAAGTTAAACTTACATTTGACAGGTCGTCTGCATCTCCCCATACCCATTTATCGTCCTGCTGTAATAATAAAAGGGGAATAAAGTATAAAAGTACCAAATAATATTGTTACAAACCTGTATGAGTCATAAATAATATTGGTACAATTTCACATAATACGACGATAAGTTACCTACAGTAATAAAATCCAATATAGTATTTCTGTATGTGTGGTTCCCAAAATGATCAATAAAATCATTTTAAATTAAACTTATCTGAATTTGACATATGTTGACATGTTTATTAATAATTGTTGTGACATAATTAGGTAGATAAATTGTAATTTAATTTAAGTATTCCATGTTTATTAACAATAATTCAAGTCAATTTTATTTCATTGTCATAGAATTTCAACTTAGTACTGACGACCTTTAGAATATCTAACAGCATGTTTCTGCCAATTTAAAATTTTGTCTCTTTCTAAGCAGCTAAATTCTATTACCATTAAAGTTGAAATTGGTAAGTTATTAAGACAGGGCTTACTAGCATTAAGCAGTAGGGTCATTGAAGATTTAACAAAAGTGACTTTAAACTCTTTTACATAATAATTAAATTGATTAATAAATCAATGCTTACACGTATCTAGTATGCATGTGTGTGTGTGTGTGTGTGTATGCGTGCGTGCGTGCGTGCGTGCGTGCGTGCGTGCGTGCGTGCGTGTGTACGTGCGTGCGTGCGTGCGTGCGTGCGTGCGTGCGTGCGTGCGTGTCTCTCTCTCTCTCTCTCTCTCTGTGTGTGTGTGTGTGTGTGTAATATTCTTTATTACTTCATATCTGTTTATAAGATGAAGTAATAGAAGATGAACGGATTTACATATTTAAGATATCGTTCGTCTTGATAACCCAAGTGTTTTTAAATTACGAGTATAACCTACCGGAATTATAAAATTTTAAGCGTTTACCTGTTGCCATTATTAACATCGAGCAATAAATCACTTTTGTTGTATGGGCGCCCCACTTAAATATTTATTTTATTCTGTTTTTAGTATTTGTTGTTATAGCGGCAACAGAAATACATCATCTATCAAAATTTCAACTGTATAGCTATCACGGTTCATGAGATACAACCTGGTGACAGACAGACAGACGGATAGTGGAATCTTAGTAATAGGGTCCCATTTTTACCCTTTGGGTTCGGAACCTTAAAAAGAGCTCACCATAAGTATTTCAAAAACTCATATATTATCATGATAGGTTTTTTGAGAGCAGGCGGGATTTTTAAAATTTATATGTACTAGTTATTCTACCACACTTCGATCGTAATAATCGGTAAATCGGTATCTTCTTAAAATTATTATATTACTTATGTTGATATAAAAACAATTATTACCCGCTTAACTCTAGGCAATCCTGCGTAACTACTTCCATAACACAAGCCTGTTACTGTAAATTGAAAATAAATTTAAACACTTTTCGTCACAGATGAAATCATTGCCACTCACTAATGTAAATCTCACTAATATTACCTAAGACCAATATTATCATCAACACTTGAATGTATTTCATAATATTATTTATTTAACAATTATTCATGATAAGAGTTTCTTGATTAGATCAATATTGATATCATTCAGTTATTTAGTTATTAGTTACTAAGTTATTTTACAAATAAAGTCTATTAACTACTCAATAATTCTAGTGGCTGATTACTGACAACTGACACGGTATGGTTAATAGATGATACTAAGTTAAGTTGGTTTGGTTGTTTGCGGAAAACCACTGAGAAACCAGTTAATCAATCCTACTTGCTTCGGGCAATAAAGACCCTTTCATTCTCGTATCCGATAATGCTGAGCTTCTACAGTTAACTTTAAGGAGCATACGGAATAGAGTTCATGGAAAAATGTGTGTGAAAAATCCTTAAAATATTAAATAAATTTTCCACGAATAAATTAATTTAAAACTATGTGTATAAAACTAAATGTATAGCTTAAGCTATGCGAGATATTAATATAAATAATAATACTAACCGTAGCTGATGACTCCGTATCAGCGAGAGATGCCAGGATTCCCAGAAAGTACACACATAAATTAATGGTGATACGTCATTTGTATGTGTCATTCACATCACAGCGAACCCTTGTGTAGAGCTGTGAGTATGGTAATGATAATTAATTGTTTAATTTATGTATGTAGAACAAGACAAAAAGGATTTTTACACCAGTACATTTTATTTTATTGTTAGCTAGAAAATTATTAATTTTGAGACATAATATTTTTTATATAGTAAATAGCCGACAAACGAGCTGACGATCGGTGAATAGCTATCGTCCTCCTGGACATCAACAACACTAATGGCACTTGATGCGTTGCCAAAGAAATAAAGAAGAAAAAGAAAGAAAGAACTGGCTCTAAAGCCCCCAGCCGGAACAGTCGTTTGGCGGCTGACTCAAATAAGAGGGTGTTAGCTATCCAGGAAGACCCCGCGGAGAAATAATAATATTAATAATTGCCATTATTAACTACAAAAACGTTTATTAAATTATGGTTGTTACAATATTTATTTAATAAATAAGATAATATGCAGAATTTTCGTTGTTAGTCATGTCCACACTATGTTTTCTATCCAATCTACAAAACTAGACACTCTGGTATACACGCCGGGTGTATTGGGCCGCGCACAACCGAAACCGAATGACGTCACTCCTATGACATAGGACATTGACCCCTCTGTGGTGATTGGTATGGGAATCTTCACTTGAAGTGGACCTCCAGAATCACCCTGCAAAAAAAACATGAATATTGCAATTCGCAAATTAATATAGCATAAGGGAAAGTTAAGATAGTAGCTATAGTTAAAGAAAAGCCGTCCATAACTTGTGACATTGCTCAATTCTGAGTGTATGGAATCTATCGCTGTATTTTTCGTCATTGTCATTGTTATTTTCGTTAACCCCGGACGCAAAAACTAGGGGTGTTATAAGTTTGATGTGTGTGTCTGTAACTCTGTTTGTCTGTAACTCTGTCTACATGTCATCGTAGCTCTCGAACCGATGAACCGATTTTGATTTAGTCGCTTTTGTTTGAAAGATTTCTTAGTCGAGAGTGTTTTACGCTATGTTTGAAGAAAATTGATTCGGCCATTTAATAGTTATGGGGGGTGGAAGAGGGGATGAATAAACGATAGTAAGCGAATATATCCAAGTGGCTTGATTTGTGTATTAAAAAATTGGGTCTTTGAAAGGAGGGAGGGCGGTGGTTATGGGGAAGGGGGTGGATTTACTGAATTCAACGAACATGGGTATGTTCGGGTGAGTGGGGTATGAAATGGAAGGGTTTGATTTGTGTATTACAAAATTGGCTGTTTGAAGGGGGAGCTAGCTAGTTATGGGGAAGGGGATGAATTTACTGAAGTCCGCGGACATACCCAAGTGGGTTATCAATTATGGTAAAATATGATTCGTACCTATATTTCACTATAAAACAAGAAAATACCTTCTAACTAAATCTAGGTTTAAAATCCCTACCACCAGCAGGCCGGATTTAGTCGCCTTTTACGACACTCATCCGGCGTCGGATTGGAGTTAGTATGTTAAGCCGTAACAATACGAAAATACATTTATAATATTCATGTTATTTATGACTTTTTAAATATTTATTTTTTGATGTCCATTTCCTCATTGTCCACTTACTATCTGGTGGTTTGCCTGTTCGTTTGCCAGGTACTTTAAAAAAAAATGAAAATTACCTGGCAAGAATCTACGCCTCCAGCCAGAATGCCAGCGCAGAGCTGATGCGATTGAACACCATTAAAGTGCCTGTTGAAAGTCGGTTGTAAGAGATCGTTGCAGACATTTGTATCAATGATGTCAACAAACGCTGCTTGAAGCTCCGGTGATGTTTTTTCTCTGGCTGAAACAGTGAAGTTAATTCATAATCAAGCAGGTTTGGATGGAATCTCACCCCAACATTTGAAAGACTTAACATCGCATTCTGTGGGTGATGCAGGCGAGCAACTTGTAAATTCGATCACTAAATTAATCAACTTTATGTATTCCGGTAATGTCAATCCAGAAATTGTTCCCATTCTTTTCGGCGCGAACCTCATTGCCCTCACCAAAAAGGACGGAGGGGTGAGACCAATTGCTGTTGGATCAACACTACGACGTCTGGCCTCCAAAATTGCTGTTCGACATATTTTACCAAAATTAAATTCGGAATTTGAACCCGTACAGTTAGGTTTCGGTGTAAAAGGAGGATGTGAGGCAGCCGTCCATGCCCTACGCTCTTTCCTAACTTACGGACAGCCTGACGTGTTGCTCAAAATTGACGTCAAAAATGCATTCAATTCGGTAAATAGGGATACCCTGCTGACGGAAGTAAAACAACATATACCGGAAATATACAATTATCTTCTTCTCAGTTACGGTGACCCAACAAAATTATTATATCGTTCTAATGAACTGTCCTCGGAAGTAGGTTGTCAACAGGGTGATCCCCTTGGGCCTGCAATTTTTAGTTTAGCTATAAATCCGATAATCAAAAATTTAAATTCTAAATTCAACGTTTGGTATTTGGACGATGGAACCCTAGGAGGTGATGTGGATACTGTGTTTTCGGACCTTTTTTTAATCAAAAATAAATTTGAAGCCATTGGTTTGGAGCTTAATTTTAACAAATGCGAACTTTTTATAAATAACTGTGACTTAAATTTAAATGACATAAAACAAAAATTTAATATTTTGGCTCCAAATATTAACATAGTTAACAGTAATTCTCTTTACCTTTTAGGTTCTAAAATTTTTGATGAATCTATTTCTGAATATATTAATAATTCAATTACTAAATTTAAAAATTCTGCTGACCGGCTTCTTGAAATTAGTCCACATTATGCTCTTTGCATCTTAAAATTCTGTCTTTTCGTCCCAAAATTTACGTATGTGCTCCGTTGCTGCTCCTTTTGGAATCACCCAGATCTACTGACACAAGTAGACGACTTAATCAAAACTAGTTTAGAATCGATTCTTAATATGCAGCTGAACGAGCAATCTTGGACCCAAGCATCCCTACCCATCCGTTATGGTGGTTTAGGGATTCGCAAAATTTCTAGTGTTGCTTTACCAGCCTTCCTATCTTCTGTCCATAGTTCAGCAAATCTCATAAGTAAAATTTTAAGGGTATCCCCTTCAAACTTTGAGATTGCTGGCTTGGAAGAAGCTAGAAACGCTTTCTTAATTGCATGCCCAGGTCAAAATTTTCCTTTTTCTCCAAATTCACAGAGGAGCTGGGACGACATAAACTGCAAATTGACTTTTGACAATCTTTTGAGCTGTAGTACAGGTTCGGCGCGGGCTAGGCTTTTGGCCGTGGGTGCGCATGAGGCCGGTTACTGGCTTCACGCGTACCCTTCGTCAAATACAGGAACATTTCTTGAGCCTGACACGCTCCGAATCGCAACCTGTCTACGGCTTGGGGTTCCGGTCTGCGTTCCTCATAAATGTCCCTGTGGCAGTGATGTCGACAAGCTAGGACATCACGGACTATCATGCCAAAAAAGTGCAGGCCGCTTCTCGAGACATGCCGCACTTAACGATATCATACGCCGGTCCCTTGCCACCGTTAATGTGCCAAGTCTGCTTGAGCCGACTGGTATTGCAAGAGACGATGGCAAGAGACCGGACGGTATGAGTTTGATTCCATGGAAGATGGGCCGGGTGCTGGTATGGGATGCTACCTGTTCAGACATGCTGGCCCCTTCCCATCTACATGGAACCAACATCAGAGCTGGTGCGGCTTGTGAAGCGGCTGAAAAATCTAAATTAAACAAATACAGGGGTCTAGGCTCCGAGTATGATTTTGTCCCATTCGGTGTCGAGACCCTTGGTCCGTGGGGTCCTAGCGCTATAAGTATTTTTAAGGAAATAGCAAAAAGGTTAGTCGACATCACAGGAGACCGAAGAGCTGGCAGCTACCTTGGACAAAGAATTAGTCTAGCGATTCAAAGGGGGTATGCTGCCAGTATCTTCGGAACCTTGCCTAAAGGGACTCCTTTTAATAATATATTTTAGTTCTGATATTATATTTTTTAAGGTTTTTAGTTTTAGTTTCATTGTTAGAGTAATATATTATCCATAATTCCATCATTATTCATATGGGGTTAAGTCATAATGTTATATTAGTAAAAATGTAATTTAGTAAGTAAGATTCATGTCTGTGGTAAGTAGTTGGTTGAAATGACATCATACCAAAAATGATATGTATGGCTTCTAATTATAAAATACAAAATAATGATCGAAAGTAATGAAATCTTTTGATCCTTTTTGAATTATCTCCTATAACACTTATATTTATATCTTCTTATGTTGTATTAATTCATAAAATAATTGGATTCCTTGTGCCATGTTATTTACCTGAATCCACAATACCCCAGCCAGTGAGAGAGGCTTTAGTACCCAGTGGGCTAGTGTCATGTTTTGTCCATAAACAGGCAGGCTGCACGAATTTGTCAAAATATGTCACCTCACTGACCAACTCAACCAGAGCTATGTCAAAATACTTCTTAGGTGGTTCATATTTCGGATGAACAATAATTTGCAGAATTTTAACGTCCATCGGGAGTTGGCCATTTGCGAACTGAAAAAATAACCACGAATATATGATTTTATAACACATATGATTAATGATTTACACGTTTGCCAATACATTTTCATGGGTTAGAATAAAAAAATTATTCATAAAATAGATATATACGAAGAAACCGCACCAAATACTCTTTATTTAACCACCGACGAAAAAAGAGGGATGTTGTAAGTTTGAAGTGTCTGTGTATCTGTGTTTCTGTGGATCTGTATGTCTGCTGTGGCCTCGAAGCTCCCAAAAGGATGAACCGATTTTGATCTATTTTTTTTGTCTCAATGGTGTGTATGTTTGATGTTTAGTATTTAATAAATAAAACTGTCGGGGGTTTTTTAATTTTAATTTATAATTACAGACAAAGGCATCAGCAGGAGAGTCACCAATCCAACGCTGGCCCTAAAAGAAAACTCCTAAAGTCTTTTAAAACTCCATGTCATAGCGCTCGTTTAACTCTTTACTAAGTATTCAATTCAATTAGGTTAGCTTTAACGAATAAAACATGGCGGCCCGGTTCAGGTAATTTCTAGATATTTATTGAACTGTATCGTATTGTAACAATTTTAATTAGGGTAAGGGTTCACCTACCTGGCCACCTTCCTTTTCTAATCGAGTGTGAAATATTAATGTAAAGAATATCGCAATTGTAATGAATAGCCCGATACTAGCCATGGAAACAAAGTAAGACAATAAAATAGTTACAACACACAAACACAGACGGTAAAGAGAACTTTATAATCATTACTTACACACACTCTCTCTCTCTCTCATACACAAGTTACTTTTAAGCACGGTTTTAAGCATAACTGTTTATAATTTTTACTAATACTTTTTGTGTAATCCGTTTTTGGCCATAGCATTTGAGTAATTGTTTTGTCAGCAATAATTGATTTTGTAAACGCTGTTGGATTACTTATTGAATAAATAAATAAATAAATGTCAAATGATCCGTCTTCAAGCACCTCTTCTATGCTTGTCTTCTGGATGTATAGTGACTGTAACAATCGTCTTCTCATCATCAGATTACTGTCGTGACTATTGTTCAAATATTATCAGTTACAGCAGAAAATTAGTTACCTACATCATCAATAATATTCTTGTCCCCTAGCCTGACAATCTCCGGCTTGGTGTCTGCTACAGTGGTGTCAGCTGATGATGTCTGAGAGCAGTGCGCAGCTGTCAACAGGAACTTGGGGCTGATGAGGGAACTGCCACATTTAAATAACCAAGTGCCTATAACTGCTCGCCAGCCTAGAGCTCCCTGAAAAAAAAATAGTTGTAGTTTTAATTTATATTAGTTTCGTTTAGGGTGAGAGAGTATTTGATAGGTGCCTGGACAGCGGAACATAAATGCGTATTTAGTCGCTTAGCTAGTTATTTAAAGGCACGTACCATGTGAGGAAATTCACCAGGTAAAGTATCTTGACCACCAATCACGAAATACGGACCGTGTCCTCCATTCTTTTCAGTCTCCTTTTTTTGATATTCAAAGCCTGAAATACGTCATACGTCCACTTTAGAACGTGAAATCGTTCAAAATTTTAATTTTTTTGATGAAATGTGATGTGATACTAATATTTTTTTTACTACAACTGATTTTGATCATTTTTAATACGTTCTTGTCGGAGCCGACATTCCGTGCTCGTTTACCGGTTAGGGCAGTCATTGATGCGGCATAATGATGAATATGATTATTTACTAGTGACTGCATAGATATTTAATATTAATTACGTACAAGCTTCTCCTCTTTTCCGTTGATCGTCTCGATTTTTTAGTTCCCACATGTATTCAAAGCACTCTGAAAAAGAAACAATAAGAAAATAATAATTTAAAATGTCTTCTATAGTAAACAATAATGTAAACGTCAATACATAAAATACTTCTCTTAAATAATCAAAATAATCTTGCTACAGTTCATGAACTTGACTACAAATATTTGTAATAAACTCGGTATCTACGTTATTAAAGATGTTTTGAGTAAAAATATTTCTTGACAAACAAATAACTGACTTCAAAATTAGCGATAACTCAAAAACTATTCGTCAGATCTCGCTCTTTAAGTGGAATCACACAAGCACCAGCTTTCGATTAAAAAAAGAATAATCACAATCGGATCATCCAGTCGAAAGTTCTGTGGTAACGAGCATAAAAAAATACAGTCGAATTGAATACATCCCCCCTTTTTGAAGTCGGTTAAAAACATCATAAAAACCGGAAAGTTTGTCATAATTTCATAATTCTCAAAGGTGCAATAAAAACCTACGGCGTTTGGATTTCGTGGTGGACTAATCAATACACTTTCACCCAGCAATGTGATACTTTTAGGTGGCAACTATGATGATTATTGCTTGTCAAGTACTTACTGGCTTCACTTTTCCTCCATCCATTATTAAAATTTGGCTTAACTGGTTCATAAGGATTGCACGGATTAGATGTATTCTCTCGTGTTGTAGTAGTCTCCATCTGTCTCTGTAAATTATTATTATCTACTGATTATAGACTGTTAACTGCTAACTATAATCTATACATATTAATAAAATTGAAGAGTTTGTCTGTGATTTCGAGATAAATGATTTTTTCAAGTTGCAAATCGTTTCATGCACGATACCAACACCGAAAAATGAGTTTTTAAAATTTTTGTCTGTCTGTCTGTTTGTTTGTCTCCGCTAATCTCCGAAACCACTGAACGAATTTTAACAACACTTTTACTAGGATATTGCAAAGTGTTCAACTTAACAACTAAGCAATATTTTAGGGTTCCATACTAAAGGGTTCCTTAGGGATGGTTTGTATGGAAAAATAAAAAAATATCAGCTGATTTGTTTTAAACTATTAAAAACATATTCTCCGTACAAAAATAGTTATACATGCATTTCTTAGATTTTACTTATATTGCATGGAAAGGCCATAAAATGCATTTAAAGGTTATTTTTTTCATTAATTCAAATCCCTATTACTGAGTGGATATCTATTGTTGTATTTTGTTTTTAAGAGCATATTGTTTGCGTATCTATGTCCTCCAATATAATTTCAGCATTTTATAAATTTCACCTGGGAAGTGGTAGAAAAACGCAAATTAAGTCTGTATGAGTAACCGATATCCCATAAATAAAATTAATTATTATCTTGGCAACTAGATGGCTCTGTATTTGTTGATTCACGCCAACGACTTTAATACATACACCTTTAATACATAATATAATTATGTTTGTCTGTGATTTCGAAATAACTGCATTTTTCATATTATAAATCGCTACTAGCACGATATCAAAACTTTCAAAAGCTTTTTAATTTTTGTTTGTCTGTTTGTTTGTCTTCATTAATCTCTGAAGCTACTGAACGGATTTCAACAGGACTTTACTACAATATTAAGTCTTCAACTTAAAATATAGGCAATTTTTTAGGGTTCCATAACACAGGAGAAAATAAAATATGAGTCGATTTGTTTTAAACATACAAAAACCTTTTCTTCACACAAATTGAGGCATAGGACATACATTTCTTAGTTTTTTTTTTTATATTTTGCAAAGTGGAGCCAAAGCGTGGCACTGGAGTACTTATTTTTTTACAAATTTACAATAATTCAAATACACATAAATATAATTGAAGTGTATGTCTGTGATTTCGAAATAAATGATTTTTTAAGTTGTAAATCGATACTTGCACGATACGAAAACCGAGAAACGAGTTTATAAATTTGTTTTAAACTTAAAAAAACTTTTTCTTCACACAAAATAAGGCATACATGCATTTATTAGTTTATTTATATTTCGCAAGATGGAGCTAGAATATGGCACTGAAGTATTTTTTTTATTAAATATCTATTTTTATATTCACTTTTTTTTAATCATTAATTGCGTATTTATGGTCTCCAACGTAAATTTAGCATTTTTTTATATGGAAGGGGTTGAAAATCGTAATTTAGTGTTGTACAAATAGTAGACATTGAACAAATTGAATAATTGATAATAAAATACATAACTCCACTAAACAAAACGTATTGCGGCGTGTTAAATCAAGCTTAGGATTGTTCTTTGAAATAACTAAGTCTTCCGTGATTTTTAGAGTTCCGTAAAAGTAATGTTGTATTTCTGTTATAATGCAGTCCTGAGGAACATCGTGTTGAGAGTGCAGAGTGCTGAATTTTCTCATTTTCTGTGAAGCAATATCTTCCCTTTGCCGAATTGTTGATTTGCCAAAACTATAATGTAATAAATGTGAAAATGTGTTGTCGAATTAACCTTAACTCTCTCTCTCATCGCTGAACCAATCTTGATGTGTTTTGGTATAGACATAGATTGTACCTTGGAGAACGATATAATTAAGACTACTTTTTTTAAAGTCTGGGTACCTAATGTTGCTAATGTGAAATACTGATGGATCAGCAAACGTCATCATACAATTTATTTATTCAATGTTATTTAAGTACTAAGGGAAAAGGGAAGGGTATCGTAGGAAACACAAAATTTAGAAAATACTATGATGAAATAATAATAATAAGTAAAAGCAACCGGCTCAGTGCGAACTAGGGTTGTTGAACCTAACTTAACTATTTAGTAAAACCTAACATAGCTGTGTAACGAAAAGATAAACGGAACAAACTTAACTTTGCCGTTTAAAAACTGTTGTCCCCATATAATATGTATCGACATGTTCTGCAAATAGGTTTAAATTTTTTTTTGTGATACTTACAAATCCACAGTTTTAAGATTTTTTATTTAATCTATGTTTTACCTAAGACATATCTTCTCTTCTAGCCGAATGTTTTTTGATTGCCTTGACGATACAGAATATTATAATTATGTTTTCACAGCTCCTAGGGATTGCAGATCTGAGTGTTGGATTAATTTTCATTTGTTACCTTCACGCGTTCCTGAGAAAAAAGGTCTTGAAATACAAACAGACAGACGGGCAATGGAGTAAGTGATCTTAAGGGAAACGTGTTTTTTCTTTTGAGGTAATGAACCCTAAAAATATAGAATCGTTATTTCGAGTATTGACGCACCTAAGATTTTTTCCGAAGCGAAGCGAGGGCAATAATTGCTAGTATAATAATATAATAATAGCCTATGCAGATGAGAGACATTCCTTGACGTACTTTGGTCCTCGACATAATAAAAGCTCACGAGGACCTGAAATTTTCGCGTACTAAATCCCTCAGGAGATCTTTGACGGACACGACAGTATTCAACTTAGTAAAAGTTCCCACACCGGGTTTAGTACTTACTATGTACCAAAAGAACTTAACAGAAGAGTTTAACTCGGATATCTTTATCCGAAAGTATGACTAGGCTGATCGATCGATGTTGTAATAATTTTAAATCATTTTGGGGTTCGGTAGCCGAATGGCAAAAAACGGAACCCTAGATTCGTCATGTCCGTCCGTATGTTACAGTCACTTTATTCCGAAACTATTAGGACTACACAGTTGAAACTTTATAGGTAGATGTATTCTGTAAACCGCTTTACGATTTTTATACAAAAATTTAAAAATTAAGGGGGGAGACTCCCCATACATGGAACTGAAACTAAAAATTTTTTTTTTCATCAAACCTATATAATGTGCAACCCGCACGTTCATACATAGGTTTTTAAAAATGGAATTAAGGTTCCTAAAACCATTTTTTCTTAAAGTGAATCGTTTGAAAGATAGACACTTCCAAAGTGGTGTCCCCCTCTAACTTTTAAAATAAGAGAGTGAAAAATCTTAAAAAAATACGCTGTAGATCTCAATGAACAATTACAACGAAAATTAGTTTGAATGAAACATAGTCCGCAGTTTTTGGGATAAATTATTGTCATCGATTAAAGTTAAAACACAAACATCCAGTCAAATATCACTTGATACATACTTAATATATACTTGCTACTACGGAACCCTTCTTGAGCGAGTCCAACTCGCACTTCGTGTTGTTTGATTTGTCTTATTGTTAGTTCAGCTTCGGCTTAACTCTTGTTATGTAACTGACGCAGCTCTGGTTGAACATATTCAAGGTAAACTACCGCACAGGTTTTTCACTTCACGGAACAGTGCGATAATTACCTTAAATTGTAGGCCATTAGCCAACCTTCGTAACAAAATTCTTCTATATTTTTGCACCAGTGATGGACATTTACCACAGATTTGTTTTCAATATTCATCAGAAATATTTAAATTGATTGACATCTCCAATTTCCATGTAATAAAACTTACATAAATCGAAAAACCAAAATTCAAATTAAATTAAATATTCCAACAATAAAACCTTCTGATTTGGAAAATGTTTATTAGTGACCCAGAACATGAAAATTACACATCTTAGTGTTTAAGATATTTTATTTCAAAATTTCCTTTTGCTAGGCTTTATGACCTACAGGCCACACCTCACATTTCAATGAAAACGGAAACTTACGATTATACATAATAAAATACTAACAACTGTTTATTTCAGTGTAGACAATAAAAATAATTTAAGAATTTTATGCTTAGGGAGATCCATCATTAGAACAAACACCTTATTATTTGTCTTCGACGAGCTACGTCTTTGTGGTGTCTTCTGGTTTCATATCTAAAAGATCTCATATCTTTTATCTATACTAATAAGTATTATAAAGAGGAAAGATTTGATTGTTTGTTTGCATTGAACAGGCTCCGAAACTACTGAACCGATTTGAAAAATTCTTTCACTGTTGGGAAGCTACACTATCCCCGGGTGACATAGGCTATATTATATTTACTTTTACTATTTTTCCCGAAGCAAAGCGAGGGCGATTTCCTAGAGTTATATTTTTTAATACTATGTGTGTATGTTAATGAAGGTAAGTTCTGTGTCTATTCGTTTGTATTGCGTTAGTATTGTATAACTCGTCTTCATGGTACGTCAAAAAGTACACTGAGTACACATTTAGATAATTGCTAATATTGCCATGCATAAAAGCGCAAAGCAAAAGCAAAAATAATTAAATATTTAATAATATGTTTTTTTAATATTGCCATGCATAATTATTATCAATCTTTAAAAATATACCCTTAGATGAATGCCAGTATTAATAATAATAATAATTTATTTATTAGCATAAAAAGTACAAAATTTTTTACAGGACACGTAGTTCCCACACTAGGATACCCTGTGTTGTGGGTAAACTACACTCTTCCGAAATGTTACATATAAAATTACATAAAGGTAGTTTAAGCTATGTTTGAGTGATACATCTGTGTTCACTATATTATAAGTTGTTACATTAAGGCAGGTGAGTTACACAGAATATTATCAAGCATGCTTTAAGTTTCTGGAAGGAATGACGTCCATACCATTTATTGATTGATCAATTTATATATTTATTGATTGGTGACGTTGTCCATTATTACGACTGTAGTTATTGGTTACACAATAGGGATGTTGACTAATTTTAGGATTCAATTTTATTTTATAGATAGAACCGTAATATTCACGAAAAAAATATTATAAAAATAATAATCTTCAATTTAAAAACAAAAATTGATAAATAAAATTCATTATCAAATTTCCCATCAAAAACGTCACGTGACGTCATTAAACGATATTCAATACTATCTGTCTACTAAGTTTGTTGAATTTCCATATAAAATTGTTCCAATGACGTCATATTCTCAAAATGGCGTTTGAGGTCACGTGACAGTGAGTACAATTTTTAACATTTTAAATTAATGATATTTAATTTATTGTGATTGATTTCAATAAAATAATCATATTTTAGGCCTTTAAGTGTTACCACTAATATTTTAGACATAAATTTATATTAATTTATAATAAAATTAGTGTCAACATCCCTATTCACTGTAAATTACAGATAGATGCGCGTACGTATGATCACACGAGTATGAGTATGATCCGTGTTCCTGCACGATTTACTAAATTCTGTCAAATACCTATTAGTCTTCAATGTAAAATATTAAGATTGTTTTAATGTAAGGTTAAAATACGTAAGTGGCTTTTAGGAAAAAATAATATTATTTATATAGAAATAAACATTTACAATTACATGTAACAATAATGCTTAGTAGTGGGGCGTTTACTTTTAAACTGAACGATTTCCACCATTGTTTTTGGTCTTCTACAACAGTAAAACTTATATTTGGTGGCCATCTTGTGTCATGAAAACTTCTGACACTAGGGTTGGTCACTAACTCTTTCACCAATCCGCGTATGAGGAGTATGTTCTTGGATAAGAATACTAGTACAAATAGTTCTACTAATACAAGAGGAGAGGCCCGTTCTCAGTAGAGGAAAATTGATGGATTGAAGTCAAAACTTACATTTGACACATCTTCTCCCCATACCCATTGATCTTCTTGCTGCAATAATAAAACACGAATAATGAAAAACCAAGTCATATTATTAGAATGTATTATATAATTATTTTTTTACACATTATACAAATTGTATAAGTAGTAAGGTATTAAACTCGATATCTAGGTACACGGCACTTCTAAAATAATAATTTTGTATTCATAGTAAGGAAGGCACTTATTTAGTCACTAATAAAGTGCGTAAAAAACAAGAATTACAAGTTTTTACGGCACTTTTGAATAGCAAAATCATCTATAATATCATCTTCTGAAATCTGCTGCCCCTAGGACGCTGCCGCCCCTAGGCCGTGGCCTATACAGCCTATTGACAAATCCGGGACTGATCATAATAATATAGTCACTATTCAAATAATAATATAGTCTATTTTCTATTCCTTAAAGTTTGTATAATAATTACTTAAAAATATATATATATTCATGTAAAAATAATTATTACCCGCTTAACTCTAGGCAATCCTGCGTAACTTTTTCCATAACACAAGCCTGTTACTGTAAATTGAAAATAAATTTTAACACTCTTCACAGATAAAATCATTGCCAATTTTGAACTCACTAATATTACCTAAGACCGATATTACCAATAACACTTGAATGCATTTCATATTATTTAGTAAACAATTATTCATGATAACAAAATTCGTAGGACCAGAACAGTTTTTTTATTACTTTGTGATTACCAAGTTTTTTTACTAACGTAACCATGCAGTATAAGCACTAATGTATTACTATTCTAATGCTAGTGAATGATTACTGACAACTGACACGGTAAGATTAGTAGACTATACTAAGTTTAGTTGCATTGATTGAGGAAAATCTCCATAGAAACTTGTTAATGATTATCTTTTATTACCTTTTTGTTTGTGCATGTTGCACTTTGCTTCTCATATAATGCTGATAATGTTGCACTTCTACGTTAATTTAAGATAGTTCCGGTTTTTATAGTTCATGCATCAATCAATTTATTTGACGGATTAACTTGTATGGACATTAATAACCTTTAAATTTTTATGTGCCCGGAAAATTTTATAATCTTTCTCTGAGTATTGAACATGAAATAAACTATTATACTTACTAATATAATTGTGAAGCCTACCAAAACTTTGATTACTGACTGACTATTATTACTATTATGTTGGTCCAATTTTGATGATTCTTTTTTTAATGGACGGGGTATGGCTTGAAGTTGGTCGCATTTTTTTGAAAATTTTGTTCCTATCCTCTTATTTTACACTATTTTTGTTTTACATTATTTTTGTTTTTTGGAATTTCAACCTTCCACGCATACGAAGTCGCAGGCAATATCTAGTCTATTATATATATAAAAGAGAAGATTGTGATTTGGTATTTCATTTTTTAGCCAACACTGCACATTACAGACGCATAGTATTTATATGTCGCAATAGGTCCAAGGCTCCCATCGTGAATAGGGGTGGTTGCGAGTTGATACCTATTAGGGTGTAGAAGATACGGGGTTGAAACGTGTTGAAGCGCCTACTTTTTCGTGGGAGCAATGTTTTGTAGAGCCGCGCATTGCTGGTACATGACTAGGAAGCTATCCACGCAAAATTATTTGTTATCTGTCGACTGTCGCTTGAATGCATTCATCCTCTCTGTACTTTTTTACAATAATAAAATGTGTGCTCTCGAAAAATTTTTAATTATTCGCTGCAACAACCAGTTATTCCTCTAAAGAATTAACAGCGTGTGATTGCTAGAAATGTGTGATTATCATTAATATAAAAACATTTTAACTGTTCTAGATTTCAGAATGACCTAGAAATTTCTTAAATGATCTAGATTGTATGCCAATTTTCTGATCAATATAAAATGTTCTAGAAATTCCTCCAATAATCTAGATAACTCCAAAATTAGGTAATGGAACTTATTACGCATTTTCGTCATTTTTTAAGTTAAAAACATGAACATTTATATATTAGGTCCAGATTAGAAACAAAATTTGGAAGTATTAAGTTTTTTTGGAATTTCATCCCTTAAAGTTTTGAAGTTAATAGGTCTTTTTAAAGTGAAACTTTTATTACATCGTCTCAAACTTTTTGGTATGTGTGTCACATGTCGCGTTACGGTCGGTTCTTAACTTATCGGTTCTAGGTAACGAAAGTACTTAGGATGACCTAGCTTTCAACATATCTGATTGAGTACGGGTGCTACTACATGATACATTCTGAAGGTCTGATGATGACCAGGTATGTACTTATCGGTTCTCAGTAACGGAAGTACTTAGGATGACCTAGCTTTCAACATTTATCTGATTGAGTACGGGTGCTACTACATGATACATTCTGAAGGTCTGATGATGACCAGGTATATACTTATCGGTTCTCAGTAACGGAAGTACTTAGGATGACCTAGCTTTCAACATTTATCTGATTGAGTACGGGTGCTACTACATGATACATTCTGAAAGTCTGATGATGACCAGGTATGTACTTATCGGTTCTCAGTAACGGAAGTACTTAGGATGACCTAGCTTTCAACATTTATCTGATCGAGTACGGGTGCTACTACATGATACATTCTGAAGGTCTGATGATGACCAGGTATATACTTATCGGTTCTCAGTAACGGAAGTACTTAGGATGACCTAGCTTTCAACATTTATCTGATTGAGTACGGGTGCTACTACATGATACATTCTGAAGGTCTGATGATGACCAGGTATATACTTATCGGTTTTCAGTAACGGAAGTACTTAGGATGACCTAGCTTTCAACATTTATCTGATTGAGTACGGGTGCTACTACATGATACATTCTGAAGGTCTGATGATGCCCAGGTATATACTTATGTTGCTATTTCTTGCTTTTGATAAACAACGATACAGTTAATCAGTCCGAAAAACTGATCAACGAGGATGATGCCATTTTAATACCCTAAATCGAATATTTATCCAAAATTTTTTAGTTAAATGTCTACAATACGAAAAAAGTTTCACTTATACCGTGGTTTCATAAAACCACACAATCTTTTTTTTGTGTAAGCTAAAAAATTATAGTAATTTATAGCTTTCACAAAAAAAAGAAACGTATACTTATGTACGCGCTTGAGAAGTTATACTTCTTTGGCATCATTAAATAAATAATTAACACTAGCTGTCTTGGCGAACTTAGTATCGCCTAATAATCAGTGAATGTACTTTGTTGGTACTTTTAACTTATAGTTTTAGGTTTAGGTTTTTTAGTGGAGCGGAGTGGGAGGGGAGGGGAGACTGAGGGGAGGGGTAGCGTGAGGGGTAGGGGGAGGGAAGCGAAGAGGAGGGGGAGGGGGAGGGGGAGGGTGAAGGGGAGGGGAGGGGAGGAGTGGAGGGAAGGGATAGCGTGAGGGGGGGAGGGCTAATGGAGGGGAGGGGGTGGGCTAACGGAGGGCTGGGAGGGGGAGAGGAGTGGAAGGGATGGGGGAGGGGAGTGGAGGGGAGGGCTAATGGAGGAGAGGGGAAGGGAAGGGGAGGGGGAGGGAGAGGCACTGCGAGCGGGAGAGGGGGAGGGCACTTTAATAACGTGCTAGAGCACCAACAAAATTTTGTTTTAATTTGTTTCGTCTGTCTATCTGTTTCTCTATTATCGGCATCACATGAAAACCTTTAAACTGATTTCGACGGAAATTAGTTAAGTTGTTCCTTATACTTTGGGTCATATTTTAGAAACCTTTCTTCCCGAAAAAAATAAAAATTTTCCCCGGAAACAAGATGAAATTTTGTATGGAAAATTATTAATTATTATTTAATTAATATTTCCTTTAAATTTGCAGAAAGCGTTCCTCCTTTAATTGAAGGAAATCATTTTTCGAGTTTTTTGAAATTTTTCATGAAAAAGAAAAAACAAATTATATAATATTAATGTTGTATTTTTTTCAAAACCCGCTCCCGCCCGGAGGAATGATTTGTTATTGTATCGTAGGTTTCGGTATATAAATTCCTAAATATAAGCAGTTAAAAAAATAAAATAAAAAAAAACAAAAAACTAAAAAACTACTAATAAACTACTAATAAATTAACCTGTTTTTAAATTTTCTTCTGTAAGGGGTACAAATATGATTAGTATAAATTCCGCGTGCGAAGCTGCGGGCAACACAGCTAGTATTAAATAAAAGTCTTAATATTTCAGTGTTTTTATTTGTCAAATAAATATAAATAGTAGTAAATTATGCAGGCACTTATTATGTAACATATCAGATATTATTCAGGCCAAACTATCTTTTCTATCCAGTCTATGAAGCTGGACACTCTAGTGTATACGCCGGGAGAATTCTGGCTCGCGCACTTTCTCCCGAATGACGTCACTCCAATAATGTAGCTCAGTCTTTTCGATGAGGTGATCTTCACTTGAAGAGGTCCTCCAGAGTCACCCTGGAAGGTATATAAGCATACATATAGGCGTATGTCTTGTAGTTCATTACCTGTTTCAATGTCAATATGTCGATATTAGAAGTGAATGCATACAACGACAAGACGCACACACCCTATTTCCCTCCTACTGAGCTTGTGCTTCCTTTCACTGTCGCCCATGGACGTTATTTAGTTGGGTTCGAGCATTATGCTCACATCTGTCCATGTCGAATGCATGTCAAATAATAGCTACCACCCTCTTGCTTGAGCCAGCGTCCAAATGACTCGTCGTGTTCCGGCTGGGGGCTCGAGATTTCTTTCTTTCTTTACTTCTCTTTTTCTTGGCTGAGAACGCATCAGTAAAGCCTTTGTTATCGCTAGCGCTATGGGCGACAATATAAGCCACTTACCATCAGCTGGATCGTCAGCTCGTTTGTAACCCACAAACGAGTATTCCAATAAAAACTAGGATACAATAAATAATTAAGAACTCGGCGAAACCTTAGTAAAACTACCTGACAAGTGTCAACGCCTCCACTCAATACACCGGCACACAGCTGGTGAGTCTGAAGGCCGTTGAAATGACGGTTCCAAAACGGCTTATACAACGCATTGCACTGAACCGAATCGATAATGTTAACTTCAGCTGCTTGCAAATCTGCTGCCTTCTGAGTACCACCTGAAATTGAAATTAATCAGGGTGTGTAATTAAATATAACAACAACAACAAAATTACTAAAAGAAGCAAATTAATTCCGGAGAATTAGTGTGTTAGACTCTGAAATCGAAGTAAGTAATTACTTCACGTTTCATTCTAAAGGGGGAGATTGGTCTCTAATCAGGCACGTAACATTACTTATCGTGCAAGAGTACACTGGTGAAACTAAAGCTAAAGAGCCCAGAGGGACCTGACTTGCCGTTGTCCAAAAGAGTCCATCACAAGAGAGGTTGAAAGCAAAGATGAAAGCCCCATGCCCTAAATGATACTTCTATCACCTATCGATAATTCCTATCTATGACTCACCTGCATCAATATAGCCCCACCCAGTGGCAAAAGCCTTGTTCCCTAATGGACTGGTATCATACCGAGTCCACAAACACGCCGGTCGTATATACTCGTCAAGAAACGTCAACTCATACTTCATCTCCACCACTGCAATGTCGTAATATTTCTTCGGAGAAGCATACTGAGGGTGGACAATGATTTGAGCTATTTCCCCATCGTAAGGGTTTCCTTCCGGCTAGAAAAGAAAATGTTACAATATATCATTGAAGTATTATTACTAGCGTATAGAACCGACACCGCGAACACCATGTATGTTCCAATGCATTGGCGCCACGTGGCTTCAATCTTTAGTGGATTCTTTCGATTTTGAAATGAGAATGGGGGCTCAATATTGAAAATGGAATCTCTAGATGTCTGTTCTATGTCATTATACTTCAATGCAGTATATGAGTCTTCAATGGCTGGTTCGAGTCACTTCTCAAAAAGGAGAGGGCATGGTGACATAATGCACACACACACAACACACACACACACAAACACACATAACACAGTATAGTTTAGTTATAAGTAGGATATGTTTAATTTTGTAGCTGAAACATTTTTTGTTTAAACTTAGATAAAATTATTTATAGCCATCGGAAGAACAGAGGCTCCTAATACAGTCACTCTTGTGCTTAAATGGAGGCTCTGGCCACTTACTATTGTAATACCTATTCTGTTTAAAGCAATAAAGAGTTATTATTATTATTATTAATGCTTACTAAAGTATCAATGTTTGTAACACCAAGTCTGACAATTTCTGGTACAACGTTCGCTATCGTGAGGTCTCGGGTAGAGGCGCTGGAGCAATGAGCCGCCGTCAACAAAAACTTCTCGCTGATGAGGGTAGATCCACATTGGAACTTCCAGCCACCATTTACTCCTCGCCATCCCAATGCTCCCTGTTTGAGTATCAAATAAATTATTATTACAATATACTTAATTGTACTTTAGCCATTTTAAGATATAATTTAATTTGTAATAAAACATATAGGTACCATGTGCGGAAACTCTCCGGGCGCTGATAATCTGCCGCCAACCACCGCAGGACCAAAAAATACTTCACCTTCGTACTCCACTCTGTATTTTTGGCCTAGGAACAAATAACAATTGATTATAATTATAGTATTTTTTTTTTCAATAATATTCAAAATTATAAATATTTATGTTGAGTAATGTTATACATAGTTACAAGCATTAAAACCTTTAGATCGCTCTCCTGTAAAGTTGTGTTTTTGCATTTGCTCTACTATAAGTAGAACCCGTCGATAACTTTTTTACTTCTGAATCGATTGTAATAAAACAAATATTTTATTGACCCAAGCTCACTACAATATATCAGTGAAAATAGCATATACGTCTGATAAGCCGCTCTCCAGATTAGCCTTAAAGTTCATTTGTTTACAAACGAACAGACAAACAGATAAAAATTCTAAAAATATTTTTATGGGATCTGTTGAGTTAGTAAAATGATATCCGTCGTAGAAGATTATCTCAAACATCTTTGTACAGACATGGAACTGTTTCACTTTTATTATACCCAATACCTAGCTATGCCCGCGAACTCATGCGTGTGGGTGTATTTCCCACCTAAATTCCGATTCCCTAGAAGCCCTAGGCACCTAGGGGTATGATATAATAGTATATATACTTTATGATTAATTTTCATATTCACATAAGAAATGTACAAAAAAAATTTTTCATCCGAGGAGTTTCGGAGAAGTTCGACCACCAAACACCGTGACATAACATTTTTATACATATATTATATTAAAACATAATAATATTCTAATTATTACACTCACATGCATCATCTTTTTTACGTCGTTCATCGCGTTCCTTTAAGTCCCATTGAAAATCGTCGCATTCTGAAATTAAAGACATCAAATATAGCAGCACACATAGACAAATACATACACGTAAAACAGTACAATACTTTATTATGTATATCGACGCTTGAAAGGAAAAATTGACTAAGCGACATTGAGCTCACTTTACATTTACAGGAGAGCAGTTTAAAGTTGGAATTTTTAGAAAAATTGTTGTATATGCCACAATATAGATAATAAAATAAGGATTCCAAAACAGTAAGAATAACGTCGGTAGGAGGATTATAAAAAAATATATGACGTCGCTTAGTCAATTTTTCCTTTCAAGCGTCGAAAGTTATTATAAATTTTTGTATGTGGCATTTGTATGTGGTTTGAAGTGGGCATTGATGGCTTCTATGCTATTATCCACAAATGAGTAGCATCGCTAATATCGCTGTGGCAGCGGGAGCGCGACAGTCCAAAAATCTTACTGTGCATGGTGGCGGAGAGGTCTCTGGACTGCTTTATGTGGGGCCGGCACATCTTTCAGCAAAGATGCAAAGTGGAGTGTTGGATTTATGTGTGATTTTTATTTTAAATTTCTACTTACATTAGTCTTAAGTATTTCATTGTTACTAACCAATATGGATGAAAGTCCGTTTTTTTATAAAGTTTAATGTATGAGACTAAACTAATGCAATGACAATGGGTTTTCACCTCTAATAAACAAAAAATGTATTATGAACAACTAAATACACGTCTGCGTACGTCACATGCATTGGTATTTAATTACATTTATTATAGACATCCTTTATTAGATTGACAGGGATAAAGTACGAAAAATTTTAAAATGCCAAATAACAAATTTAAAGTTGTTTTCTCGTATTCTTACACATTTAAAAAGTCATTTTTTACATACAATTTTAAAATATTTCAGCATCTCAAACTGAATCTTCAGATGACTATCGGGCGCGGTCAGTAATTGGATGGGTGACCGTAGTGGCAAAATTTTTGATATCCTAACAATATTTTATACTGACTGTTATTTTGAGACAGCTGTAGCGAGGAGAGCGTTTGATGAGATATCGGCATAAAACTCAAAAATAGGTGAAAGGATTACTTACTTGCCTCACTGATTCTTCGACCAGATGTGTAGAAGTTTGGTTTCGTTGGTAGCACCCAATTGCATGGGTTAGGGTCTTGTTTGATCGGGGCTGGTCTTGATGAGTTAGGCCTCGGCAGGGTAGTCCTCGGTGTGTATGGTCTAGACGTGGGAGGCTCTGTCGGCGGCCTCATTGGAGGTGATCTTGGTGGAGGTCGTGTAAACTGTATAGAAAAGGATTATAATATCATGGAACTTCTTTTACTTTAAAGATAAAGTTTAAAGAAAAAAACCGGTGAAGAAACGCTGAACTGCAGTGTCAAATGACTCCCTAAAATAGCAAAACATTTTAAAAGTTTGATTTGTGACTCTTTCTGAATGTGGATTTCAAGTCACCAAAATCAAATAGAAAATTAAATAGAATACACGGTACAAAAATTTATTGAGCATGCATAAGAGATATTTAACCACAACTATTAATAAAGTTAACAATGTAAAATAAATAAAACAATGGCTCTAAGGAAAAAACAATATGTAGATTACATTGAATGAGAAAACAAATTATGTGGCATGTAGCTGACGTAATTGAAGTGTCCAAGGTTCTTTACCTCAGTTCCTTCGTGTGCATAGAATCTTAGGAGTCTAAGAAGAGGTTCTAATGTCATCTGTGATTTGAGTCACTAACCTCAATTTAACCTATATCTACCTGGAGAAATTTTGAAAACAATTACTTTTAAATATTTTTAAATTCGAATGTCTTGTAATATTTTGAACAAGAAACAATTACTTGTTAATTTTGAATACATCTCGTACATTTAGAATATGTAGTTTTCTGTAATGTTGTACCATCGAAAACATCGTGAGGAAACCTGCACATCGGAGAGTTCTCCAGAAAGTTCTCAAAGGTGTGAGAATTAGATGATTAGAGATTAGTGGTAGACTATAGCCTTTTTTTTCCGGGCGGTAAAATGCATTACGCATACCACCCGGGCACAGGGGGCACCCGGGTGGTTATGTGGGACTCCCGTATAGGCTAATGAGACCCACGGTATACCCACTAAAACCTCCCCCCATCTTCCTCCTTGCCGCATTGTGACGGGGTTACGGGAACGCTTTCGCACACATCCGGGACCCCGCCAGCGGCAGCCGCCCACAAGCGGCTCCATCGCGAAAGCCCGAAGGCCCTCCATGATGGGCGCACCAGATGGTAAGGTGCGCCTCTCTCCTCGGCCTCCACCAGTATTGTAGTAGACAGACTCCCCCGAGTGGTACCCGGTGGAAGATCAGGTCTGTGGTTCTTCCACCGACCACACCTCGGCCGCAGAGGATAAGGCAAGCGGCAAGCTCTTCTTCTGCGGCTCCACCAGTGCCGTTTCGGCGGAACGGCCCCGCCAGCTCGCAGCGGGTAGGGAGAGTGGCGCACCGTAATACCAACACCCCCTGCGATCCCTCCACGGCCGAAGATAGGGAGAACGGCGCAACGTCATACCGGCACTCCTCTTCTTCTGCGGTCCCATCTCCACGTTGTCCGCAGCGGACTTAGTGAGCCCGCTGGGAGCGCCCTCTTCGGGCCAGCCGGCGGCCCAAACAGGCCGGCCCTGGTTGCCTCTTGGCTTCACTGTGGGTGACCAGTCCACGGTTACTAAGCCCCCCCGCCACGACAAGGCGGGCAACCCCCGGGGGGAGGGGGAGGGTGGTAGACCGCACCCCTCACATTGTGAGAGGAGACCCCGAGCCCAGCAGTGGGACAATTATGTGTTGTTGCTTTGCTTTTATTTTCACAAGAAGCGTTTTTTTAGCAAACAAAATTTTTTATGTGATAATTAATCTATAGATATGCCTTTATCATTATACTTATATTATAGGTTACGAAAATTATAATATTTAGATATCTATTATACTATAATATAAAATTTTATCATCGAATTATAGAGCGCTCATCAAAAGAGAGCGGAAGTTAATTAGTATAAGTTAAGTTGAGTGTGTCGTTTAAGTTATATTTTATTTGATCAACCTAGCAATATTTTAACATTACCATGTCATGTTATATTTTGCCTTCCGAACCCCGCATAACGATGTTTCATGGTTCGATGGATCAGTTCACGTTAAAAGGTTTTAATGAACCGGCTTCAGTGAATTCTGTTCTGTGTTTGCAAATCAACTGACTCTGTACTTTTATTATAATATCCGTTTTAAAATGATAAAAAATAAATAAAGTAATTTAAATAATATTTATTAAAATAATGTTAAATAAATAATAATTAATATACCTACGCGTAATGCCACGCAACTGCAATTTAGCTTTGTCTAAATGAAAAAATTCATCATCATTTATATATAACTTTAAAAATAATCGCTAAGGAACAAAAAAATAAATAAAATAAAATATTGCAAATACTTACACGTGAGTCAGTATCCTCATCAGTATCTATAAAAATCCATGACCCCGATCCCTGTAAAATATGTTTATAAAATTATTAAAACGATTATTCTGCGTCCAATGTACCTACCTGTGTTATTCTAAGTAATATAATCTTAAATTAAAATTAAAAAAAATCCCCGGAAGTTTGATTTAAGTACACTAAACATAGCCAAGAACACTCTCGATTAAGTCACTTTTCAGACAAAAAACTAGGTCAAAATCTGTTCATCCGTTTGGGAGCTACGATTCTACGGACATACAGATACACAGACACAGATACACATACACATAGATACACATATACACAGAAAAACTTATAACACCCCTCTTTTTTCGTCGGGGGTTAAAAATACCGCATGACAATAGCTTATGGTAATAGGTATGGACAGACGTGGAAAGGAGATAGAGAAATTACGATGTTACTGAGTTTCATTCACTATTTTTATTTTTGTCCATTTGCCCGAGCTTTTCGCAATAACTATTTGATTTAATGAGATTTAACCTATTCAAGAAGCTAATCGTAAAATACAATGTATTATCAAAAATTGTAATTTTATCTAATGAGTCATGTTATTTTAGTCTATATTTTTATCAATCTGTACTAGTAGATCTACCACCAAAAAATCGAATTATAAATAAAACGTAGGTTTCCCGAAGTGAAAACACATATAAAATTGTTATCAATCCAAAAAAAAGGAAAAGCGGATTTACAAAATGTTTCGAGTTCTAACTCGTAATTAAAGTAAAACTGGCTCTCAATATGTAAAAAACAATTATTTCTTGACATTTTGATGTATGTCTAATATAAAAAGTTGTTGTTTATGACCATCATAATGAATACTCAAAACGTAAATTCCTAATTGGCGTTTTAAAAACATGCATAGCCCAAAATGTATTAAATAACAATTAATTTTCGGCTTACCCGTTTAGTTCTATTAAATCGTGTGTTTTCTGCGTGACACAAATAACATTGCACCGAAGCTGTGATCGAAACAGAAAAAGCACAATTAATAACGTCAATTTCGAACAAAAAACAATCACATAATAATAATATCTGTACCTATCACACAAATTGACAGTATCACTTTAAAATCACTCATCTTTTCGATTTGAAATATTGATAGTAATAAAAGCGAGTTAAATTGATAGTACAATGTGCATTTTGATTATAATTCTAACAACAAACAATTCCATCGTACACGCGTGCGTTGTATAGCTAAATGATCAACGACCGAAGTATTCGTTTCAAGATACAATGTTTTTCCAACACTGATGTATTAAAACTCGTTTTTCCTCTGTACTATTTTTAATGGTGAATCCCCAGTTGACATACTTGAAGGTAACATGTTTATTCATTATAGAGGTGATGGCAAGGGAGTGGAATTACTGCGCTTTTATTGTTCAATTAATATGTTTTCAATCACGTTTTTTGCAACTTCGCCAGGAGTTTGCATTGGATCCAGAGAATTATTAAAATGGGTGATTGATGTGCAAATAATGGAATAATAATTTCAAAGCTACTCAGTAAATAATACATTTCTGTATGAAGAGTTTTTTTTTTAATACAGAAAAACTTAAGTGTGTAAAAAACTCTTATCAGTGTGAAAATAGTTTTATTGCAGCAAACGAGACAATTTACGATTTTAAATATAACAATAAATCAAATTAAATCAAATAAAAATATTTTATTCATATAGGTATCACTGATACACTTATGCGCCTCATTAAAGTAATTAAGTCACGTCATAAAATAATTAATTACTTTTATACCTTATCAAATTTATCCAGTTTCATTTTTAATTTTAAGATAATAATTAAGTACTTTTTCAATGGTTTCTTGATCCATTGATACATTGATATGTTATGTTTCCTCCCGTAGAGCGTAGCAACGCATCTGTGACAAGGGCCGCAGTTACAGCGTAATGCGTCAAAAAAAGAAAAAGACTTAAATTGGTGGCAATTTTCTATTACTAATGGACTGACTAAAAAGTAACTACGTGTATGTAACTTCGCTAACTATCGCTTTTATGAATATAAGACCAGAGTAGTGGCCTCAATCTCTCAAAGTTCCACATATATTATGAATATTTATTAATGTTAGTAGATGTAACTTAACCTACTATTATAACTATGAATACTATGATATATAACTAGTCCAATATTTTTAAAAAATAATGCTTTCATTACTCACCTGTTTAGCTCTATTACTTAGGTTGTAACAAAAACTTTGCACAGAAACTGCAATGAATACACAAAAGCTCAATTAACACGTAAATTATCACCAAAACAATCTCATCTGAATGATTACTCTCACAATACCAATTACCATACCATACCATACCATTACCATTAATGTTAATATCACTTTCAAATCACTCATAATTTCAAGCATGTAAAATGTTTGTAAACAAAATAGTAACACGAAAAATCTCACGTAGCGTTTAATTCTGTCACATAGAGTTGCTGTAACAACAAAAAACTATATCTATCTCACTCACTTATAAATTATAAGCACAGTTATAAGTATCCTCCTCCTTCGATATTACCATAACCTTGAACCCTCAGTGATTAACATTTGAAGGTTAGGTTAGGTTAACATATTTATCATGTTTATCTATAAAATTGATATAATTATATCAGTGATAGCTGTTTGAACTTTGGTTATCCAAACAAGGTTTAAATCCTGCACCTCTAAATAATTTTCAAAAAGTTCTGTACGTACGAAGACAAAATAAATTTTCACTTGCTTCGGCAAAGGAAAACATCGTGAGGAATTCTATATATGTATCTATGTTTGAGGTTGATGCCAGCAAAGCCGTCAAATATACAACTGCATTGACCAAAAAGGTAGGTCTGTAATTAATGATTTTACAATTTTACTTATTTTTAATGATTTAAAAAACGGTTAAACTTATTTTAGTTATTATTTTTTCTTGTTTTGTGTAAACGCACGTACGTAGTTAGTACGAACAATTACGTATTTTATTTCTAAGGGACATTATCACATGTTGGGATGATGAACGATGTACAGGTTGAGTGAAGAGTGTTGAGTGTTTACCTCTGCTTATCCCTTCAAAGCGTACAAGTACGTAACTGTGGATCTTTACGCTCCTTCGATGAACTATTCCAACATATCAAAGATCAAGCCCCACTGATCGCTATCGCGTTCATATAGCAGTCGGTTTATGAGGAAAACTGTATAAGATATATCTGAAACTCGTTAGATGAACCTGAGAAACCCATTTGTTATTTGAAAATCGAAATTATTTTACAGATAAAAATACTTACACGTACGTCATCCACCTATACGCACGATGATACCATCGCCAAAATAATGTACAGGGAGAGATATTCATTTCGGTAAATAACAAAATAGTGTTATTAATACGACATCGACTACATAACTATTATGTGAATAATAATATTATATATTATATAAATTAATATACCTATGCGTTAGCGGCAAAGTTAAGAATCAACTAACTCATTTTGTTCATCGCACACCTAATTGCGTGAGTATTTTTTCTACCCAATAAGTCCTTGGCTTCAACCCATTAATGGCCCACTACTGGGGACGGATCTCTCCTCTTGAGAAGGCCTGGAGTATACTCCACCACGCTGTTCCAGTGCGGATTGGTGGAGGGGTTAGTGGCCAACCCGAGTGTCGGAAGTTTTTAAACCGCCCAAGGGCCTTCGACATGACTGCTATCTTATGATAACAACCGGGACCGACGGCTTTACGTGCCCTCCGAAGCACGGAAACGCTCAAGATTTTTTGCCAATAAGTTCTTACAAATCGGAAATGATTTGGAGCTATTAATAAACAGTTTTAAATAAAAGATTTATTGTAGATGCGATTTATAATGTATTTCAAAGTCAAATGATTTTGACTCGTATTACATGTATGACATAGTACCGATAGTACACACTATCCTGGCCAAACTATGTTTTCTATCCAATCGATAAAGCTGGAGACTCTGGTGTAGACCCCGGGAGAGTTGGCGCGCGCGCATCCTCTTCCAAATGACGTCACTCCAATAATGAAGCTCATTTTTTTCCCTGTGGGTATCTTCACTTGAAGAGGGCCTCCAGAATCACCCTGGAAATTATACTTTATGTGTAGAAATACATCAGAAACGTCAGCCGGTACTGGCTTGGATGTATTTGGAAGCTGATGATGGCAGCAGCAACAAATAGCTATCGAGTTGGCCTCCAAGAGGCACTCTTTGGGTCGTTTTTGAGCTGAACAGATGTGATTCTGATATGGTTGATTTAAGTACACATTTATGCAACGCAACACTGGTGCTCACACTGGCCCAATACTGTGAAGGAAATATTGTGAGAATAATTGCATACTGAGAATTCTTTCATAATGTCTTTGAAATCTGCCAGTCGGCATACCAAAGCACGGTGGCAATTGGTTGATAATAATTTGTTTATTAAATTGCATCGATACAGAACTTTGTCGGCAATAAAGAGGATACGGGTAACAGAGTTATTATTATTACTCCTTCAGGGCTGGCGTTGCACTGGCGATTCTTCTGGTATTGCTCATGCCCTAACTACAGTAATACCACTTACCATCAGGTAGCCCGTATGCTTTTTCGTTTGTTTTTCAGGCTATAAAAAAAACAGAAAACATCCGTAGCCTAATTAATTGGAACAACTGAATACCTTACAAGTGTCGATACCTCCTCTCAACACGCCGGCACACAGCTGGTGAGACATCAGGCCGCGGAAGTTTCGATTCCGGCCGAGCAACGAGTCGCACTGTGCTGAGTCAATCAAATCAACTTCAGCTACTTGCAAATCTGATGCCGTCACTGTAGCAGCTGTTAAACAGATATTAAAGTAAATTAAATTAGGTATTAATGTGAAATCCTCGATGAATTCTGAATCATAACCATGAAAAACCTACAACAGATTACTCACCTGGGTCAACTAATCCCCACCCGGAGACGAAAGCCCGATTCCCTAATGGCGTGGTATCATCCCGAGTCCACAAACACGCCGGTTGTATAAACCCGTCAACAAATGTCAACGCTGACTTCAGCTCCACCACTGCAATGTCGAAATATGTGCTTGGAGAAGCATACTGAGGATGGACTATGATTTGCGCAATTGTACTATCTAAGGCGTTAATGTCATCTGGCTAGAAAAATAAAAAAAATACGATTACAGATTTTCCTGATCTTAGTCTGTTCATCATCATCTATAACAGAACTTTTAGGAGACCCTGCATTTATGGTTTGTTTACATTTTATATTGCTTCTAGTTGGCTTAACTTAAGGTAGCTTCATTTTGCTCACGAAAATAATTTCTTCATCTCTCGTCAAGAGAATACAAACATAATTCTTACCCAAAAATGCAGGTTTGTAACACCAAGTCTGACAATTTCTGGCATAGTGTTCTCTATCGTGGTGTCACGGGTGGAGGCGCTGGAGCAATGAGCCGCCGTCAACAAGTACTTCTCGCTGATGAGGGTAGATCCACATTGAAACTTCCAGCCCCCATTTACTGCTCGCCATCCTAAAGCTCCCTAATTTTGCATTCAGTTAATCAGTGATTATATACAGAACATGGAATTTGCTTCTTAATAACCGAATTACTGTCTTAAATTACAACAAAAAAAAAACAATAAAAAAAAACTTTTAAAGCTTGAAAATATTATAAATTGTTGTCTTAAATAGGGCATATTGAACGGACACAGGAATGATAGGGAATTTGATCAAACATTAATAAAATAAAAAAACAAGCATTTAAATTTTTGTGTTTGTACTGTTGGCCGTTTAGGAGTTCCCTCTCTGCTAAGGTTGGCCTTAGGCGTAGAATAAGGTCATCATTATTTTAAAACTGCATTGTCCCACGCCAGATGCGTGTCGTAAAAGGCGACTAAACCCGGCTCACTGATTGATTCCGCCTGGAAAGCTATCAGCCTCTTGTCAGCCGCCAAATAACTCGGTGAGTTCCTGCTGAGAGCTCGTCGAGTGCTAGTTTTATCTTTCTTTCTTTTTGTTACCTTTTGATACCTTTGATGTTGTTCAAACTTAATAAATTTGACTGACAAAATATATGAATATTAAATACCATATGTGGGAATTCCCCGGGCTCTGTTAATCTGCCGCCAACTACAGCCACTTTAATGGTATTATCCTCTTCACCTTGCTCTGTTTTGTATTTTTCACCTGGTAAAAAGAGATGATATTTTTTTTTTGATAAAAATAAAACAAACATGTTCCACAATAAATTAATGTAAGTATGCATTGTAAACGCTAATTTATCAAGATTCCCGCACTAGGATTTAGGATTTACACAAAATATACGACATCATTAATGACACGAGGGCAGATATATGTGTCGTATTCTTCCCAAACAAAGGAAGTATTCTTAACTTACGTTACTATTACCATCCTCAGAGAATCGACTTTAAATCCTGCTAACGTTCGGGTTGCAGGGTTGAAGAGTTGGTGTGGATTTTAAAACTACATGTGATAATTTTGGTATTAAGAATGTTAAAAGTTAAAAAACGTGATCCATCTGTACGTTCATCTACTTTTGACGTATAAATGCTAACCAAATAATCCTATTATGAAGAGTATCCAATTTTATTCTCATTACACTCACATTCTTTATCTTTCTTTTTCTGTTCCTCCTGATATATTAAGTCAAAATGAAACTCGTCGCATTCTGAAACAAATGACATTAAATGTTATTATTTTTCAATAGACCGCCACATATTGTGATTTTAATTTTGGCGCAACAATTACCGAATCAGAACCTTAAATATTATGATTTTATGTATATGTATAACAACTGCCCTCCAATCCTTAGAAAACTTAACGTAAATTCCACCGGTCACACACAATCATTTTTATCAAAGGTTATTTTACCTTGTTGTTTTACTATAATCTCACTAACTATTTGTGCAATTTCTGTGTTTTTTTCCATCGTGTCCAAAACAGAAAAGTAAAAATTGGCTGCACCAAATGAGACAAAAGTATTCTATACATGACCAAACCTGTATTATGTACAAGATTCACTCGCTGTAAATCACCGTCGCTTCTTTGTAAAGGCTCAAGTTTTTTGTAACTAATTTTTCCTTGGATTCTGTTAATTCGTAGCTGCGTAGTTAAAAAATCTTAACTACGCAGCAATGAACAACAAAACCATCAAAACTAAATATTCATAATTAAAGACGGTCGGTAAATATAAATGATAATTATATACTGAAAAGTTAGATATTCAAGATCACTGGTTACTGAGTAAATCTATACTATAATAAAACTTAAAGTGTCTGTTTGTCTGTCCGGGCATCACATAAAAACCCTTGAATGGATTTCGATGAAAATTGGTAAAGTTGTTACTGATACTTTGGGTCATATTTTAGACACTATTTGTATGCCTAATACTGGTTAAGTGCCTTAATGTACTCAATGCAAATAAATAAATTGAATTGAATTGACAAATTTTCATCCCGGAAAATTTAAAGGTTTCCTGGGAAAAGAGAATAAAAATTTGAATAAGTTAAAACATAATTTCCATACGCAAAGCTGTGGGCATTACCTAGTGATACATTATGTTCCACCACAGCATCTCATTTGGATTATATATTTGTCCAAAACTGTTGTGTGACAATATTGTTTCATTTGCTGTTATACTGTCTGTTACAATATTGTTGTGTATTCTGTTTGATGCAAATTATTTAAAAAAGTTATATTCTTTAAGATTTCGAGATTTTTTTGTGTTCCTTATATTTTTTGATACTTACTAGCCTCACTGATTCTTCGGCCACGTCTGTAGAAATTTGGCTTCTTTGGTAATTCTCTATCGCATGGGTTAGGGTCATTTATTAACGGGGCTGGTCTTTCCGAGGTTGGTCTATTTGAGGTCGGTTCTGAGGTTGGTCTCGTTGGAGCTGGTCTAAATGTGGTTTGCCTTGGTGAGCTTGGTCCCACTGGTGATGGTTTCAATGGTGAAGATTGTCTTAACTGTACAGAATTGTCTAATATAAATTATTTCTTTAGTATAATATTCATCAATTCAAAAATAAAAAAGAACTACAGTATTCGAATTTTTAATAAAGATTGAAGAAGTACCTACGTTGAAATAAGTAAATATAATTTAAATTGTATCGATTGAGAAAACAAGTTATGGGGCACGTGAAAGAAGTGTTCAATGGATACACATGGATGGACCGCAGTTAAAAGATCAAAATTCTTTACCTCATATTCGTCATCTGTCTTAAGTCCTTCATTTGTATTGAATCTTCTATCATCGTATCGTCCTCTTCTTACATCCTCTGTGATTTGAGCCGCTATCCACGATATTTTCTATAAAAAATTTTTGGATCCTTTTATATATGTTAATTTTTTATGCCATATTTAAACAATATTTTTGAAATTCATAAGGCTTGGATTCATTTAAAAAAAGATCTTGTTTAGTTTGATTAAGTATTATGCCAAGTAAAAATAATGAGCATTGAAGCCATATCCACTAATTCAATGATGTAAGTAACAACTCTTATTTAGGGTTGAAAATTCGGGATTTATAATAAAAAAAATGTTACCAAAAATAGCCGACTGTCATGCGACTGTCAAAGAAATATAAAAGCTTTGAAAAACATATCAATATCGCCATATGTATATATATATCTATAATATTTGAGGAGTTTCCTCAATCCCTAATGATAAGGGATAAGGGACCAATGTTGAAGGATAACACTTTTAAATAAAGAATGATTTCCTTTGAAAAATTAAGTATCTTAAAAATATTTTATCAATAATATTGCGGTATACTATATATGGTATAAACGGTATATATTTTATGGTTATTAGAAACACTCACACTTATATCAGGATCTTGATCAGTAGGATCGACGAAAATCCACGATGACGCCAACGCCTATAAAATATCCAGTAAACCAGTTTTATTCTAACTAAACAATAACATAAATCGTATCTATGTAGCCGCGCGATTTGAATGCAGAGCTTAGGAATGCGGCTAGTGTTGTGACCTATATAATTGGTAATTAATTAGTGATATGTCGATAAATTGGAATTAGAAATTAAACATAATATAATCATAAATGTTAATGTTCGTTATCACGCACGTATCCTCGTAAGTACTAAATCAATTTTAATAAAGAGTAAAATCTGATCAAATTAGTTCAACTGATTGATCTAATGTTTGGTATATAGGTAAATTAAACCCTGAAAAAACACAGAGGGTACATGGCAAAGCTAGTATTGATTAAAACATAAGTTTTTAGGCTTTATTTTCAAGCACATTAACTGAATCGATATCAACGAATGCGCGCGATAATTGTCAAAACACTACTTTGACACTACATTCCGGGCATTCGAGGCAAGACGTAACGGGTGGCGGGTGTATAGTATTCTGTGGCGGGAGCACGCTTTAAGACATGAAATATACCTAATTTTATCGACAAAAATATGGGGGTCTAGCCCTCTTCCTTTTGGAATGGCCGCCATTTTTTTCATTATGTTAGACGACTTTGCCGAAAGACTTCGATTTCTCTGGACTTTTTTTTATGGGACCTTTAGGTCTCATAGATGAGAAAAACCTATTAATTGCATGGGTCACCGTCCATACCGTCTATTCATTACAAAAAAAAAGTTTCAAGTTACAAAGGTCAATAAAAAAATTATGATACTCGATGTAGTTAAAATTTTCACTAGTTTTTTAAGTTTTTCTAGTATACCTCAAAAACTAGCTCAAAAATACACCTTTTTAGTACATGCATTGATTAACAAGGATATTATGTACAAAACTACATCAAAATAATTGCTTAGTGATGGTCAACTCGATTTACTAACTCGGGTTAACTCGAGTTGTGCTTAGTTCGAGTTGACTCGAGTAATTACTCGAGTAACTCGAGTCGAGTTGAATTGAATCTCGTGTTTGGGCTGGCGGCCATTGACTTATATTATAAGGACTTGTTATAATGTCATACAGATACTTAGTTATGGAATAGTTTAAAGGACGAAATAATAAACATAGTGGCGTCCTTGTCAAACGTATGAAATAAAAACAATCAACTCTTATAGGCAACAGTTTCGCTATACTGTTAAATTTTTCATGACGTCAGACGTGTGCCGTGTTCGCCATTTTGTTTTATCTCTTTACTACAGTGTAAATTGTGACTTATTACTAAGGTACTAAGGTACCAACTACTAAAACCCACTTTGACAAAGGCATTTCAAAGTCACGTCAAATTGGACATTAGTAGGAACAAAACCACCATGTTTTGTTGCGTAGGTATGCACGCTTTTTTCGTAGGTAGGGCAGTTCCTGTATCTCAATGCTGGCGGCTTGGATCACCTGAGACCACGTCACAGTACTCTGCGCTGATTGGCTAGGACTAAGTGGAAAGAGCTCTGATTGGTTGAAAACAAAAGGGAACTATGACGTACTCACAGGGCACAGATGCTGTGCAATGAACGAATCAAGCGAAAGAGCGAGAGTACGATTCGTTCGTTGGGTACGCGCATGGATGAATATATATTATGTAAGTTATACTGACTTTGTAGATGTACCTGTGGACCATAGATATACGAATTATATCCCCTCCTCAGTCGTTCACTCTTGACAGAGTGGTCGTGGTCGATGATGCTCTGTTGTTATTGGCCCATGCAATCCTTGCGATGCGTCTCCACTTATTGCGGTCTTCAGCGTCTCGGGCATTCTGGACTATAGAAGTCTGTATCGACGCTTTAATTATGTCTGTCCAACGTGTAGGTGATCGACCGCGCAACCGCCTGCCCTCTACCTGCCCCTGGACAATGAGACGTTCCATGGAGTAATCATTTCGAACAACATGTCCGAAATATTTGAGGATTCGTAGTAGCACAGTCGACGATAATCTTTCATTGATGTGGAGTTCCTCCAGGATTGAAACATTGGTCCGAAACGCTGTCCAAGGGATCCGAAGCAGTCGCCGCCAGCACCATATCTCGAGTGCATCGATCTTGCGTCGGTCTTTGAGGCAAACCGTCCACGTTTCTGCGCCATAAAGAAATACGGGAAAGACTAAACTTCTCATTAGGCGGACTTTTGTGGCTTTAGTGATATTGCGGTTGGACCAGACTCTTTTAAGTTTGTCAACGGCAGATCTTGTTATAGCACATCTCCTTCGAATCTCGTCCTCAAATCCCCCAGTATTTGTGATAGTGGAACCGAACTACACATAAGATTGGACAACCTCACTGTTGCCAATCATAGAGATGTTAGGATAATTAAGTTCTGCCCGGTCCACTATCATCATCTTGGTCTTGTCTCTGTTGATCGCGAGTCCAAAGGAGAGGCTTGGTGTCTCTAGACGTGTCAGCAGGTGTTCCATGTCTTCTTTTGTTTGTGCGAGAAGAGTAGTGTCGTCGGCATACCTTAAATTCGACGTCTTTCGACCTCCCACTGAGATGCCTTTAATATTCAGTGGGGTAGGAGATGCACCGAGCTTCATAGTTATAATTCTGTTGCTGACAGGGTTATAGCCTAAGACTGCTTTAGTCCATTGTTTGGGAATTGCAATGGCCACTCCAGCATAGCTACTGGAATCATCTCCTGAATAATAGATGGTATGTTTATCCAAGTCTCGATGGCCACTGCTTTTCCAATGCGTCTCGCTTAGACCGGTAATCGTAGTGTTGCATCGTTGGAGCTCACAATCCAAGATGTGTAATTTGCCCTCATCGAGGAGTCCTCGTACGTTCCACGTTCCTATACGGGTGTTCTTGTGCAATTGGAGTTGTTCTCTTCCAGTCGCATGTTTTCCGTGGGATGCCTGGTTGCCTACATTCCCTCGGCCGGTAGCCAATTTCACACTGTGAGCCTCGGAAAACTCAGAGCGCCGGTCGCTACGCAGATCGTCAGGCAAACGTACTTCTCCATAGTCTATTGTCATCATTCAACTCTCGTGGGAAACGATAATGTAGTAGTATCCCGTTGCTTTCTACATCGCGGTACTACAGACTCAATGTCCGTAGAACTCTGTAAGTGAACCGATTCGGAACATATGGTTCTTGCGCTTCACTACAGTACTGATAGCTACCGCTGTCCTCTAACAGGGTCCAGGTACAAAGCCCCTGTGGGCGAGCCACAGGACTCCTCCGCTGGTTTGACCGTACCGACTACTATTGTCTCCGCTCTTCCCACCGTTGAGGTCTTCACCCGTAACCCTGGGCACGGGCTCCTCGATATACCCCCCAGAACTGGGTCCCTGCTGAACTTCGCCATCTGTACACTCCGGGCTACTGAAGTGTAAGATGCCCACCCCCGCGACGTGGACGCGCCAGACAGGAATTGCCCAAGTGAGGAGCAGAGACATGAAAACCCTCGAACGGATTTAGATGAAAATTGTCAAAATTCTTACCGTGGGGTCAGCTGTTTTTATCAGAATTAAAATGTTGTATAACTTTATAAAATGACTGATGTAATGAAAACTGGCCAAGTCAAATCTAACCTACTTTAAGATCTCACTTTTTTAAATAACAGCAATTGTTATAGGTATCCAACAAAGCAAAGAAATAGAGTTTAATACTTGTTCATAGTGTTATTTTGTTCCTATAAATACATATTTAGATTTTGCATAGAACTTAGCACTCATTTAGATCTCTATTCTTTTTGCGGCGAAGCCCACAGCCAAGCATATTTTTTGTATTGAACTTGGCTCTCCTTTTTTACATTTATGTTTTTGGTGGGATATCATTACTTTTTGTGAAGAAAAATATACCCTGTCCACAAATCTTAGAGACTAAATTGACGTTTCATGGGTGACCAGTTTTGGGTGTAAATTAAATAGTGATGACCATAAACCGTAAAGTGAACCGGAAAAGCATTAGCTTTTACGGTGAGTCGAATATATGTATGATTATTGAAGAGTCCCTAAAACTGGTATAAAAATAATTTTAAGCAACCATGTTATCGTATATAATTATATTCATAATATATTTACCCTGATTACCTGAAATCAAAAGTTATTCTGCTTACGAGAACGAGTATTTGATTATGGTTATATTCGGTATACAGCTAATTTTATACTATTTAGCCGAGTACTAAATATCTAGGTAAATATGACAAAAAGGCGATTCTCACACTGTTCCGCGCTCCGCCACACAGCGTAGATCTGCCTCATCATGCATTGTTTTAATGGTGTACCAAAGTATATCAGCTTCTATGGAAAACAAGTATGGTTTGTTGCGTTGAATGTGTTGTACATTACAACGACTTCCCACAAGGGACAGCAAAGAGAAAAGTGTCCGTAAAACGTGTAAAATTACGAGTGGGGCTGCGGTGCGGTCTACAACAGCTATGTTCGAATATCTATTTGGCGGACACTAGCGCCATTGATTAGGGTAGCATAACTCAGCAAACTTCACTCCGTTTACAACAGCCATGTTCGTATATCTATTTGTCACACACTAGCGCCATTTAGAAATGGCCATTATTGGAACCTCTATTTTCTTTAAACAGCTGGAAACTTTTTCAACTTTTCCTTCATATGAGATGGCCCTCGTTCTACCTCAATACTCCATGCGCTGAAGTATGCCATATTGAACCCCGCGTGCGCAGAGGCCTTAGTGCGAGTTTTACGTGACATAACGGGCTCACAATATAAATGCGAGTTGACTAAGATTTGTATGGGACCGAAGCTTTTCTTTTCACTGCCGCTAGATGGCTCTGCTTCGGTCCCATACAAATTTTGTATGGGGACACCGCTTATTTTTCGACTTTTTTATTTTTTTGATTTTTTCCTACGCTTACACACAATTACCGAGCTGGATTCCAAATTTCAATCTTCTAGGTTATCTGGAAGTAGGTTAGATTTAGGTACTATATGTCAGTCAGTCAGTCAGTGCTAAAATTTACGACTTTTTGACCTTCATAATTTTATAACCGTTTGAGCTAGCTTCATGAAATTTGGGCTTCTGCATGTCCTTATGTATATAATTAAACACACGTAGTTTTATGTGTTTACGTTAAAGAGGTTTTGAGTTATAGAAGGGTCAAAAGTGGCACCAAGTGGTTCGTGTAATATTACACTCGGCGCTGGCTAGCCAGTTCCTTTGCTTGAACTTGGCTTGACACGCTGCCGCGTGTCTAGATTTGTAACAAATCATACACTCAGTTTCTTCCTGCCAACTCGAGTTGTGTAACTCGAGTTCAATTCGAGTTACCTGAATTTCAACTCGAGTTTACTCGAGTCGTGTTTTTTCCGAGTTGTCCCATCACTATAATTGCTCTAAGTTGCAAGACTGGTGACTTATTGCTGTTTGAATATGAGTCTTATGCGAGATTCCATACTTCTTGCGTCCACCTACGTGCTATATTGAAAAAAAAAGATAACTAAAACACCAACATGAATGATGAGAAAAAAATGTCTTTGTCGATAAAATTAGGTATATTTCATGCCCTTAAATTATCGCTAGTTGGTCGCTGGACACAAATCGAACACAAAAATGTTTGTACAGATGTCCTTTAAAGACTCTGAAACCATCCTACCGATATGCCTCAAAATGGTTTCATTTGAAAGGCAAATAGTCCAAAGGTGGTTGGAGACCGGTTAAAAATCCATTGATAAAGTCTATTTTCTACTTTTTCCATACAAAAATTTTTAGATAGTTAATATTATAGTAAAGATGGCGCATCAACGTCAACGTCAATAATAAAAACACTGACCTGTCAATTTCATCAGAATTTTGTTAGCGTAGTGGAACACGCTGGGTTACACAAGTTATTAATTCATTATCGACTGTATAAAACTGTTCTTAATAAACATTCAAGCAAAAAAAATATATCTGGTGCTGAAGATTCATTGTTTTATTTAAGGCTTTTTTATTCGAGCACATTGCAAGTATCACCGATGTTGATGATTTATAAATAACATTACTTTTATTACTCACCCGACCAGTTCTATTATATCGTGTATTTTCTATACTTTGTTCTGCATGACACACAGAATAATATTGTATAGAAGCTGCAATATAAACACACAAAAGTTTAATTACTTATCAGTCCAACTCTCGCAAAAATAATCACATCTTGATAGTTCAATATATTACCTATAACAAAAATTAACAATATCACTTTTAAATCTTTCATGATGAATGATGAAAATATTTGTAGTAACGAAATACTAAGTTACATTTTTTCACAATGTACGTTAATATATTTGAAATATGAAAAATCTCGTGCGTTTATTTAACGTATTAACGTAAGTTATTTCTGTTACATTAGAGTGATGTTACAACAGTAAGACTTGACTCGCCTTCTCGATCTTCTGTACTAATGTATTATGTCTATGAACGCTCATTGATTAACATATTTGAAGGTTAATAGTTACATGTTATGATTCTTTCAATGTTAACGTGAAATAAATTAAATTATTTCAGAACTCTCTTTAATACAATAACTATATTGAATGTTACTATTACTTATTATTGTTGAATAAACTTATAATAATTATTTTATTTATTAGTGTCATAGCATAGCGAGGAGTCAAAAAAAGCGATACTCTGGTCCTTAGATGGAAACATCCTTTGGTATATATTGATGGCTCACGCAACACAGCGCACAACCTAGGCCTCATTTTCGCTCAATATTTACCACTATCTTCAAAGCAGAACTGTATGCAAATATAACATTTCTTGCTTGAGTCAGTCTCTGATTAACACGTCATGTTCCCACTAGAGGCTTGGGACCCAGTTCTTTCTTTTTATCATTCTCTCCTTCCTAGCCGGCACAGCATCAGTGATACTTTTGGAAAACCCCTTTTTTCATTAGATGGATTAATTTGTCGGCTGTTTCCATAAAAAATTTGTTGATCAAAACTAAAAAAAAAAAATGTTCAACTTATACTCTCAGTCAGTCAGGTAGCGCTCATTGCCCTAAAGTTAGCGCCAAGTCTAATCTTCTCCTGCTCATGGTGCCACCTGGTGTGCAGCTAGAAAACTAAAATGGCGGGGGATGACCAATGAGAATTCGAGGATTAAATCAATGCGTTACCGGAAATCAAATATGCTACTCTCAAATAATTAATTTAGGCTTCAAATAACGGTCAAAGCTTAATAAAAGTTATAATGGTATTGTATTGTAACTATTGTAATTAATATTACCAATATTATCCCTCCGAGGAAATTTACCACTAGCGGGCTGGATCAGTTGCCTCTTACGACACCAAACAATTTGTACGATAAAAATAGATGGTGATTTTGATCAAATCAAATTTGAGCAATGGTCTTGAAACAATTATTTCGGTACATTATAATTATATACAAATTTAATCAAATTAAAATACAATGAGGCTATGGTAATTATACTTACGTGGATGAATCTAAGACAACAGTTACTGAGAGTTGGTCACGTGGAGATCGGGTTTTGTATTTTTGTGATGATTTTCCTCAACAACGCTATTACGACAGTGGAATCTTTAAAGATCAACAGTTTATTGTGGTAACATAAAATTACACTGCAGCATAACAAAATTATAACATAAATATGCTCATTACAAGAGATTCAATATGAAGAGTACTACAACAATCGTTTTATTATGTTTAATATCAGGTAAATACATTTTATTTTTATTATTGATTTACTTCTGAAGCTTCAGTTAGGTTGTTTCAACTTTTTAAGTAATTTGTTGACAAGCAGGTGAGCTGCTTGATAAGGGATCATTGTCACCCATAGATACCAGTAACACCAAAGGCATCACTGACGTGTTGCCGGCCAAATAAGAGGGAAGTAAAAAGTAAGAAAGAAGTGCCTCTTAAGTTCCTAACTTGTATTAGCTAACTTATCGTAAAATTAAATACAGTACCTTTGTGTGGTATTCAACTTTAATTATTTCTTTTAGTTGCACAATGTTACCAATACGAATCAAACAAAACGCGGAGTATTCTAGATTCTGGGAAGATTAGAAGCAAACGGGTAAATATCTTTCAATATCACATACCTAACGTAAAAATATAATGAAGTTATAATTATTAAAACCTAAATATACGTAATTGCAGCAAAACAGCCCATGGGTTTGGGGATCAGTTCCTGAAAACGTGAGTACATCCTTTTGGTTTATTCACCCAGTTTTTACACCCGGTTTTAATAGCCCATAAAATCCCGCCTCGTCAGCCCCTCAGTCCCTCGTCTATGCAGAGGAGACACCTGAATGTTAAGTGGTCACCAAGAAACGGTTCATCCCTATGTGATAACCTAGCTTTACAAGACTTGGAACTGCGTCGGCGTACCCGCCTGCCTATGACGTGGATGTCTTCAAGAAAAGAGTGAATAGGCTTTTACTAAGTTAATGTGCTCACCTTAGACCACATCTCCACTTACTATCAGGTGGGAATGTGGTCAAGCATTAACTTATTTGTGTAAAAAAAAACAACGCTTTGATCAATTATACCAGTTGGTCTTTAGTGATAGATCATAGGTCTTTTTGTAACTGACAGGACTGGACTAGACTTGATACCGTCTTGATACATCGCTTAGCAGGCGAGCTATTAACATATTAATTTTAACATTCCACGCGAAGAAAGTCGCGATCTAAAGCTAACTGTTAATAAGTACAAGATGCATGTGATAGTTAGCTATATATTCAGAATGTTCATTTAATGAATCTGGATGATTAGAACAAGCGGAAGCCAAGTACGGAGCAGCCACGAACAACTGAACGAATAAGCGCAGCATTTGGATCCAAACCCAATCCTTGCGATCCATTTGTAGAACCAACTAAACCAGACTTTAGCCAAGGAAGGAGAATCAGTGATGCGAGTGAGTAAATATATTTTACAGATATTATTATGCTTCTTTTGGGTCATTTTGTTAATGATAAAATTGAAAGTTGCAAATCTCTGTAACAGATGGCGGTGTTAAACATATTACAAGTTGTGTCTAGTATCTTTTACATACATAAGATATCAATAAATTATTCTTAATAAGGTGGGTAAATTAAAATGTAGGTACACGTTTTTTATTTAATTTTACAATTCTCTTTAATTTCAGAATGCTTGGATTATATCTGGCAAATTAAAGTCCGCCAAGACAGCGCCATACACGATACTGAATGTGAGTCACGTTACAAATATATTATTACGTACAATACAATAAATAAACTTTCCCACGCCAATCATATCATCGTCAACATACATAGTTTGTATAATACGCACGTTGGTACTAACGACGGATCAGTAACATTGAAGATATGTATTTGAGAAATTAATTTCAAAACATACTTACCTACTAACAATCGTAGAGTCAGCTTACCCTGATGCAAAATGGAGCATTCGTTTTGGGGCGAAACACGTCTTGGTGCTGGTATATAATTATGTTGGTATATATTTTTTATTATTGTAGTGCATTATTCTGTTGTGGAAGAGAAGAGGGAGGTGCCATGCATGCCTTAAGGAATAAACCAACATGCTGACCGAGAATTGTCACAAAGTAGATGAATACTAACAATATATAATAACATTTAATGGGGATATTTACTAACGTAATAGATCTCATAAAAATAAATTTAAGAGGATATTTACTAACGTAATAGATCTCATAGTATTTCCCTGTTTACCTGTGTGGTTTTTTCGACCCCTTCCTGGACTAACATTTAGCGTTTGGTTTAAGTATTATATTTACATCGGTTCGCAAATAAAAAAGATGTATTATTTCAAGAAAAGGTGTATGTAACAAAAATAAACAGAAATAATACAATGCCAAAATTCATCGAAACGTTGTTCAAAGAACAAGCATTTATCTGTCACAAAAATGACAACCTCGGGAATCGAATCCAAGACACCTGACTTTAAACATAATTATACCTAAATAGTTAAGTACTGTAAAGTTTTTCAAGTTGGATTTGATAAAAATCCGTACTGAGTACTTACTGATTATCAGTGGTTTTTAATCTGATGGTAATTATTATATTACTATTTTCAGGTACAAAGTGGAGAAAACAATTTTGGGGCAATAGATTTGTTATTGGCGGCAGAGATACATTACCTGGAGAATATCCACATATGGTACGAACTACTCTGTTTTTTATCGTTATTTGTAAATTTGAAAATAAGGCAGACTCAAAATGAAAATTATTAATTAAAGACAAAACTAATTTCTGTTTTCCATTAATTACTTTTTAAACTAATTACATTCCATTTATTACTTTACCAAATAAGTTTCGTCTGAGAAACGGTAGAAATTATTATAATTATGTCCTTACGTCGTATATTCCACTTTGCTGTTAATTCTATAGTTATTTAATCTCACCTTTAAGATAGATCGTATAGTTAAATATTTTAAAAGCAGCAGCATTATTTAAATACCGACGTTATTAATTAACTTAATTGCAGTAGGTACCTACAGTTGTTTTGAATTGTTTTTAATACATCCAATGTATTTTAGTTTTGTATTTTTTATTGTATGAAATACTAATTAGTTCTGTCTTTAAATCGCAAACAGAACGGTGTTATAATTTTGACGTGTCTGTGTATCTGTGGCAGATCAACAGATCTGTCTGTGTATGTGTGGATCTGTATGTCTGGTCTGTCTGTGGAATTGTAGCTCCCAATCGGATGAACCGATTTTTAACCGACTTCAAAAAAAGGAGGAGGTTCTCAATTCGACTGTATTTTTTTTGAAGTGAAACTTCTTTAGAATCGTTAGTGATTTGAAACCGGATGCAACGACAGGTAAGATAATATAACCGCTAATTTCGACTTTCAATTTAACTCCTCCGTAGCTCAATGGTCAGGACGTAGATACACAATACCTGATGCGCAGGTTCGCGTCTCACAATATTTCTTTTTTTTTAGTTTTTTTTTTTAGTTTTATTTTGATACTGTTTTTAAATACTTTCAAATGCTCTTTTAAATATTTTCAAAGAATTTATCAACAAAAAATAAGAATTTCATTCTTTCATTCTGTCGATCGACCAACCGATTATACAGACAGTAAAAATGCTAAGTTGTATTCATAAATGGCGCGAGGAATAAGATAGAACATTCGTTTTATTGCTAGATAGATTTTTAAAAAGTGCTAAGTTGTATTCATAGATGGCGCTTCGATTCGCTTTAAGATTCGCTTTAAGATTCGATTTATTGCTTTTTCATCTCATTAACTAGAAACCAAAATTTTGGAAAGTTTCACTTCTATCACGTGTGAATTGCACACATTTTCTTTTTTTTATGTTTGTTACCTCAGAACTTTGGACTGGGTGAACCGATTTGGATGACTTTTTCTTTAATCGAAAGCTGGTGCTTGTCGTGTAGTCCCACATAAATTTGAGCAAGATCTGAAAATGGCATCCATGTCAAAAGTACAATGTACTTCATTTGAAGTCGGTTAATTTTTTGTTAAAATGTTAGATTATGATCTATTTTTTTTGTTTGAAAGGTGAATTTATCAAGTGTTTTAGCTATATTTAGTGTAAAAAAAGTATAGGGAATTTCTTAGATAATAAATTCAAATAAGTACAAATACAAATTTCTTTATTTCCCATTATTCATAAGTACAAAATTAAATATGGTTGGAGTCACTGCCTTCGACTTTAGTTTGCACTGTTCAGATTTTAATTTAACATTATATTTTCTAACAACAGGGGGCAGTGGGGTGGCGAGCAGTTGAAGGGACCTGGATATTCAAATGTGGATGTTCTCTCATCAGTTCAAAGTTCGTAGTGACGGCTGCACACTGTTCCAGAGCATCACGCGCTGACACCGCTATTTCAGACCCTGAACCACAGATTGTGAGGCTTGGAGATAAAAATATTAAAGACGTGGTGAGTATATACGATATCTTTTTATCTATTCCATGCAGTGTTGCCAGGTATAACATAACTACGGTAAATCTACCGTAGTCAGCTTCGATCTACCGTAACGATTTTTAGTGGTTTTACCATTTTACCGTATTTTGATCAACACAAAAATCAGAGTTTAGTAGAAAAAACCTCAAATCTCATACAATTTACCGTATTCTAAGAATCTACGGTATTTCATGAAAGAAGCTACCGTAATCCAGTTTTTGGAGCGGGCAACACTGATTCCATGTCTGAAATTGATTCGGTACTATAGGATTCCTACAATTAATATTTGAGCTTCAGAGCCAGTTATTTCTTTTTCTTAGCCGAAACGGCATCGGCAATGTCTTTGCTGTTACTGATCTATAGCTATATAGATATATATAATATCTATACGACATATAGGTGGTCAGATCGTTTGCAGGTTAAACATCGTAAATTATCAGCAGTGTTGCCAGGTCCAAAAACTGGATTACGGTAGATTCTTATAAAATATGGGAGATTGAATGATGTTTGAGGTTTTTCCTACTGAAATAAGATTTTTGTGTGGGTCCACCAAATACCAAAATACGGTAAAATGTATTAAAACACTAAAAATCGTTACGGCAGATCGAAGCTGAATACGGTAGATCTACCGTTATAATGTGGTACCTGGCAACACTGATTAGCAGTTTTATTATATGATATGATATTATAATGTTATTTCCAGGAAACTGATGGTATAAAGCCTGTGGATGTCAAAATTTCCAGAATAATAGTTCATCCTCAGTACGTAGCTCCAAAGAGGTATTTTGATATAGCCTTAATGGAGTTAGCAGAACGAGTTACTTTTACCAAACTCTTGCAGCCGGCTTGTTTGTGGGGACAATTCGATACGCGTAGTTTGGGCTCCCAAGCTACGGTTACTGGGTGGGGTTACATAGACTCAGGTATGCATTACACTATAAAATATCAATAGTTTTATCTGATTCTGTTTCGTTAACCTGGATTTGTATGAATTATGTTTTGTTGATAATACTGATTTAAAAAAGACCATTTTTTTAATGTAATGTAACGTATGTATTTTTTAAATAGCTAGAACAACTACAAAACCTGAGCTTCAAGTAGCAGTATTGGATTTCATTGATCAAAATCAATGCGACGCGTTACTTAAACCATTTAGGACGAGACACTTTAATGGACTACAACGGCATCAGCTCTGCGCGGGTAAACTGTCTGGAGGCGTTGATACTTGTCAGGTACATTCAATACATAATTGAAAAGTTTTTATTACGTTTTCCAAAATATCATTTTATAATATTGTACATTTATTATTATAAAACTATGGATAATTGATGCTCTTTTACGCAAAAACTAATGTACAGATTTCACATAGGGTTTCAACCCATTAATAGCCCATTACTGGGCATGGGTCTCTCCTCTTAAGGAGGCCTAGAGCATACTCCACCACGCTGCTCCAGTGCGGATTGGTAAAGGGGTTAGTGGCGAACTCGAGTATCGGAAGTTTTCAAACCGCCCGAGGGCCTCCGACATGGCTTAACGACTGTTATCATATGATAACAACCGGGACCGACGGCTTTACGTGCCTCCGAAGCACGAAAACGCTCAAGAATTTTTTGCCACTAGTGGTCACCCGTCCAACTACCGACCGCGCCCGCTGTTGCTTAACTTTGTCGATCACTCAGGATCGACGCAAGCCGCCGAGCTATGAGCGGACACTAATAACAGACTACTATTTGACCGGTTTGCCGTTTTTGTTCTTTTCAGGGCGACTCTGGTGGACCTCTGCAAGTAAAAATTTCACTGCCAATTACTACCCAGGGATCATTACATTATTTAGTTGGAGTGACGTCATTTGGCATAGGATGTGCTAATGCAAACACGCCGGGTGTCTATACTAGAGTGGCGAGTTTTATAGACTGGATAGAAGATATAGTTTGGGTCGGAGAAAAATCAGGCTATCGAGGTTGAAAAATTAAACCACTACTGTAGTGCTATTGAAATAATTTATAATTAAATTAAATTACAACTCAAATATTTTTATTTATTTATTTACAGTGTAATTATAATTTACATGAGAAATGAAGCCCAGGGAATCCTTACTCCGTCCCCGTTTGGAAGTATTAAGTGTATAAACATAAAATGCATAATATAGCAATCATCCATCCATCCATCCATCCATCCACTGCTGGAACCATGTCCAGCCTAGACCTAGCTTAGTAGGCCCATAATTACCCTAACTTGCGCCACTAACCGATCCTGAGCCTTCTGAATCACGTGGATGCCTGCCACGCTGTCTTCTTCAGGTCACCAGTCTGCCTGGTCGGGGGGCATCCTATGCTCCTTTTTCCGAGACGTGGGTACCTACCATTCGAGGACCTTTCTTCCCCAATGGTTATCGATACTTAGAACTATGTTGCAAGCCCATTGCCATTGCAGCCGGCTTATCCGATGTCGGTTAAACTTGTTCGTCTGTGGATTTCATCATTTCTGACTCGATCACGATGATAATAAAGCAATATAATTTGGAGTATAACCTAACACATAACATATACATATAGAGTGTCATAAAATATGATATATCATAACAATAACAGGCATATTGTAGTAGAACTCATAAGTAGGGTTTAAGTGCCTACTGTTCAATTGTAGCTGTTTGTTGTATCTGGTACATACGATGTTTTAAATCCATCCGACAAAGCTAGCAACTCTTTTGTAAATGTCTGATGATTTACTTGAATGTGTTCGAAACCAAAATATGTTATGCGAATGATTCGATGCAGAGTCTATTTGAGGTGATGAAATCTATTTCGTAGAACTCCATTGGCTCTGACAATAGGAGGAACACAATGGCCTGTAATAAAGTACATTATCATCATTATTACAAGTCATAACTGTCCAACTGATGAGCTCGTGTCTCCTCACACAATGTAAGGATCTGGCCTAGTGCGGATTCATAGACTTCACACACCTTTGAGATCAATATGGAAAACTCCATTCGTTACTCGGCTATTTCCATACAATGTTAATATGTGGATGAGGCTGCCAAAAAATGCTTGTTTATGATGAAGGACAGTCTTTCAGAAAATGTTACATATGTGATTTTAAGATACTGTTTAGGTACTTTTTCTTTTATCGACAGATTTTTTTTAGTTAAATATAATATGTAAATTGAGCTCTTAATTACGAAAGTTAATTATACATTATAGCGCCGTAAATTGAGCGACTTTCGTCATTTAATTTTATGTTAACTTTATGTTACTTTGATGTTACTGATGTGTTTTCTATCTAACGGAAAATAATAAGACAGTGGGCGTTTACAAGATTTTAGTAGAAACTCATTGAAATGAAATGAAATGAAATGAAATGAAATGAAATGAAATGAAATGAAATGAAATGAAATGAAATGAAATGAAATGAAATGAAATGAAATGAAATGAAATGAAATGAAATGAAATGAAATAATCTTTATTCATGTAGGTATCACTGATACTCTTATGCACGTCATTTTTTTAATCTACCAGCTTTTCGGAAAGGTGCTTTGTCATGGAGGAGAAGAAAAGCCGTAAAGAAACTCCTCAGCACATCTTTTAAAAATAAAACTTATATCTATTACAAAGATAGGTATTCTTTAACCTGTGCAGAACTGGTTGCCTAGCTAGTCATTTCCAAGCATCCTTGTCATTTAAATATTCATTTATGCTATAGTAGCCCTTGCCTAAGAGCTGAGCCTTTACACGTTTCTTAAAAGATTGCACCGGTAAGTCATGTATTTGTTTTGGGACTTTATTATAAAATTTTGTACCTAGTCCCATAAAAGAACGTTGCACTTTAGAAAGACGGTACGAAGAGGTAGCCAATTGATGCATCCTTCTTGTTTGACGATTTGAAAAATCACAATTTTGTTTATATGCAGTTATGTTATTCCGTATAAACACTAAATTATTATAAATATATTGGGAAGCTACTGTAATTATACCTATTTGTTTAAATTTGACACGCAAGGACTCCCTTGATTTTAGTTTATAAATAGCTCTAATGGCTCTTTTCTGTAATACAAAAATTTGTTCTATACCGGCTGCTTTGCCCCACAGTAAAATGCCATAAGACATAACACTATGGAAATATGCAAAATAAACAAGCCGAGCAGTGTCGACGTCAGTGAGCTGCCTTATTTTTCTAACAGCATAAGCAGCCCTAGCAAGTTTAGTTGTGAGAGATGCTATGTGCGGGCCCCATTGCAGTTTACTGTCCAAGGTCACCCCTAAAAAAACCGTGGATTCCTCTATATTTAATGTTTCATTATTTAATTTAAGAGATTTATTTACTTTTTTTACATTTGGCAACACGAATTCTAAGCATTTGGTTTTCTTTGCATTTAAAAGTAAATTATTTATAGTGAACCAATGTGAGACATGCGACAGAGCACTATTAACATCGTCAAAATTATTTTTATTCCTATCAGTCTTAAATATTAATGATGTATCATCTGCAAACAGCACAATGTTCGCATGGTTTTTAACATAATGTGGTAAGTCATTTATATACACCAGGAAAAGAAAAGGGCCCAAGATCGAGCCTTGCGGAACACCCATCACAGTAGGCGACCCTGATGACTTTTCATCGTTTATATTAACCTTTAGTATCCTGTTACTTAAATAAGATGCGAGCAAGCTAAGGACCTTGTTTTTCACGCCATAGTGACTAAGTTTAGATATTAATGTATCGTGCTCAACACAATCAAACGCCTTTGATAAATCACAAAATACACCTATAGCATTTTGCGACGACTCCCATGCTTCATATATATGCTTTAAGAGCCTGGCTCCGGCATCTGTTGTACTACGACCTTTAGTAAAACCGTATTGCTCCGGATGTAATAAATTATTATTGTTGAAGTGGGTTAGCATTTGATTCAGTATGATCTTTTCGAAGATCTTACTGAGTGTTGGTAATATAGAAATTGGCCTATAATTATTAATATCCGTTTTTTCACCTGTTTTAAATAATGGTATAACTTTACTGCATTTCATTACATCTGGAAATACACCAAGATCTATGCATTTATTAAAAACTACAACTAAACAAGGAGCTATAATATCTATTATGTGACGAATTATTTTTACTGAAATACCCCAGAGATCACCCGTACTTTTTACTTTCAGAAACTTTTTTTACTTTCATTGTAACACAGGTTTTACACTCGCTACTAATTTAATACTCGATTATAACTGATATAAAGATACTGAAAAGATTATTATGCGACGCGAATTACATAACCAATCACTTATAGAACGCGGTGAAGTCGGATTTAGGATAGGATAGGCGTTAGTTTAGGCGTTTAGGATAACCAACAATAATTCACACGTTGTGATCCACTCAGCTCGGAGGTTGTCTAAAGAGTGCCCTTTGATGGCTGGTAAGTCAATAGCTCTCCACGGTTATCCCGCTACCGCGTGTACTCCAAATGGCAGTAGAAAATTTGCATAGTGCTGCCATCTTCAACATCCGAATACACCCAAGCTTGTTCCGGTTTGACGTTCCATGTTATGATCTCCGGCATATATATCAACTTTTATCACAGAGTACATAATAGTACCTGATTTTATGAAATACGAGGTCAAATGACGGCCTTACTCGTATATTAAAAAAAAGGTGTGTGTGCGATTCACACACGATAGAAGTGAAACTAAACAAGATATAAAAAACCCCTCGACAACAACACGTAAATTATTAAGTGCCATCTAGCAGCCGTCTTACACAAAATTACTGTAGCGCGCCATCTAGCGACTAACTAAGAAAAAACAATCGGTTGGTCGATCGACAGATATTAAATAAGCAAGCTTGACAACGAAAATGAAATTCTTATTTTTTGTTGATAAATTCTTTGAAAATATTTAAAAGAGCATTTGAAAGTATTTAAAAACAGTATAAAAACAGTATAACTTCAAAAAAACAGTATAAAAATAAAACTAAAAAAAAGAAATACTGAGAGACGCGAACCTGCGCATCAGGTATTGTACATATCTACGTCCTGACCATTGAGCTACGGAGAAGTTAGATTCAACGACGATATTAGCAGTTATATATATGCATGCTTATAGTATGTATATTTCTGTCTCATTCTTTCCTGGCTTCATCCTACACATTTTTGTATTTGTGTCTCTTACCTGTCGTTTTTTCCGTTGCATCCGGTTTGAAATCACAACGATTCTAAAGAAGTTTCACTTCAAAAAGGTGGTTATTTACAGGAAGAATAATGTGAGATGCATACATTCCCTCACCTCATATGTATTCATGCCCTCGGCCAAATATCCGACACATACTTAATGTAAAACTAACAATAACGATAAAATGGAGTAAACGTTAACGCTTTTCCAGACGATACTATCCTTCTTATATTATGTGAAAGTTTGTGAAGACGCATGGATGTTTGGTTATTTAGATGCTAAGATGTTTAGATGATTGGATGCATATAGTTTCATCACGCATGCGTTGTAAGAATGAAACACATACTCACTGGTACACAGATAGTTCGTGTCTAGGACAAGAAAATAGAGTAGATTTTATAACTTTTTATTTTTTCTTCTATTGGTACCTACTATAAAACAGTGTATTGAGTTTTTTAAACTATTAACTTGTGTATTTATAAATTAATGCTTGAATACCCACCTGATGGTAAGTGGCAATCAAGACTTGGATAGTTAATCGCAATTACGTAGTAATTAATTATGTAGTAAAGTAGTCTATACTTGAATTAAAAATTCCCACGTTATAATAATTATTTTAAACAAGGTAAAAAACTGGTTTTGAATTAAATCAAATTAAAATGGAGTTTATTGCACTTCGTGTAGAAATTATAAATATTTAATTTGGTAGAGGCGCTCTTGTAAAAAGTAAATGTAACACATTGAAGTATAATGTCATAGAACAGACATCTCGAACAAAATGTGTGTCCCACCGGGAGGTTCGATTTTCAAAATTGAGCCCCCGTTCTCCTTTCAAAATCGAACGAATCCATTGAAGATTGAAGCCACGTGGCGCCAATGCATAGGGACATGGCGTTCGCGGTGTCGGTTCTATACGCTATATAGATAATTTTTCGGCAGGTACGATAATTTTACGCCCCTGGTACGATCAGCGCCATCTTCCAGGTTGCCAACACTGATTCGAATAACGCGTGACAGAATTGCTACTTGATACATATATGTCTGTTTTGATCGACGTTGGGTGAAAGAGCAAGGCCATGGCACACGAAAGCGATGTAATCGTGATTACAGTACGGTACAGTGTATACTGTACAGTATACTGGGTGTGATACGTACATTGTACATGTTTGGATATTTGGATGATTAGAAGTTTGTCTTTCCATTACATGGTAGCCGTTTGTCGAATTTAGATGTTTAGCAAACATAAAGATTTTGGCTAAGATTTAAATATAGGATGATGAGGCGTTTACTTCTTTGTGATTTCGTTTTATTAAACCTGACTTCTCCGGCCGAAGCGGATACTACTCGTATTGAGGCTATAGATCACTGAATTGACGTCAATTAATGTTCAATGGTATTTCTGTTTAGGTCACACGTGACGTCAAAAGATCATTGATCTCTTTTTAATACTGAACATAAACTCTATCACAATAAGGTTTAAAATACTGTGACTATTTATGATCAAAACCAGTAAATATTTTTTTAGAAAATTATGAGGAAAAATATTGAAATTTTAATACACGTGTCGAAATCAATACGGTAACAGGAAAGTATATAATAAAATATGAGTTAAATACGTAGGTGTTTGGTTAGAGTAGTTAGAATGCCGATTGGAGAAAAACGAGACTGGTGTGAAATATCGACGTACAAAATACCTGTATCATAGTTAATAGATAATCCTGTAGTTACCATGCCTGCGAAATGGGGCGCCACGAATTTCAAAATCTAATTTTTAACGTTACGTGCGTGTTATAAATTAATTATCGTTTAAAAAAAAGCAAAGCAACCCATAATTGTCCCACTGCTGGGCTCGGGGTCTCCTCTCACAATGTGAGGGGTACAGGCCATAGTCTACCACGCTGGCCGAGTGCGGATTGGTAGACTTCACACACCTTTGAGAACTTTGTGGAGAACTCTCAGGTGTGCAGGTTTCCTCACGATGTTTTCCTTCACCGAAGCAAGTGATAAATTAACTTGTAATACGCACATAATATTTGAAGATTAGAGGTGCGTGCCAGGATTTGAACTCGGGCCCCCGCGTTCGGGAGACCAACGTTCTAACCACTAGGCTATCACTGCTTATCGTTTGCTTCCTTGAAAATATAAAGAGGAAATCTGAGTAAGAGTTTTCATAATGTTTTTTAAATTATTTCACACAAATGTAGTGATGTGAAATATTATTAATATATTAATATCAAGTCTTTGTTCAATCAAAAATTATTACTAGCTACAAAAAAACCTCGCGAGCCCTCACAAATGTCTGCTTTTTGCTAGTTTTTATTGGGTAACATCCGTATTAATCAACTCGCATAAATTAAAAAATTAAAAAAACCCGCTTGCTGTCAAAAAATTCTTCCTAATTCCTACCTTTTTGAAATCCGTATGGTGAGTTCTTTAATTTGATACCCATATTGCATTATTCAATTTATTTTCATTTTTGATACTTCAAACAATAACATCTCAGAGCCACCATATTTGTTTTTTTTAATTTCACATATGTGATAACATTTGGGTTATTAATACGAATCTAACGATATCTTAATTATATAAATCTTTTCAGCGATTTGGAAGATACGAGGTTATAAAAAATATTACATGCATACATACAAACATACCTACATACATATAAGACACGCGTGAAAAACCCTTCCTGGCAATTGGGTAAAAATTAAGGTTTGTTCTGTATCCTGAGACAAGCTGGATTATTTATAGATCGGATTGAAACCATCGTCTGGCCATCGAACGCCAACGGCCATTTAAAACGGTAACTTGTACTACAACTTCTTAATGATTATTTTGTCCTTAACGTTGCACCTCTACTGTGTTCAGTAATGTTAACAAATTTCATCAAAAACATAAATGTGAAACGAGAGCCAAGTTAAAAAAAAAAGAACTGAGATCTAAATGGGTGCCAAGTTCTGTATGAAAAGCCTAAAATTTTAGTCACAAGAACATCTATAGGTACAGTGGGACCGCTAATTCACTAGTTTCACTAATAATCTTCAGTTTTTTCCTTTAAATACGCCTAATAGTCTACCTTGATGCACTTAGCATCAATAAAGTTTCTAGGTCATCTGGAAATAGTTTATGTTTTTGATCGTATGTCAGTGAGTCAATCATCAAAATGCAGAATAATTGTTTGAGCTACATTTATGAAATTTTGAATTCTAAATAAACTAAGGAGTTGTAATAAGGAGGTGAAATAGTTTTTGAGTTATACCCTCATAACTCAAAAGTGACTACAAAATGGTTCGTGTAATATTACACATGGTGCTGCTCGCCAGTTCTGTTAGCTTGAATATGGCTTGACACGCTACCGCGTGTCTACATAGACCTTAACATCAATAAAAACATTCTGTAAAAATATTGCATGTCAAAACGTACGTTTTGACGATAAATATACTTTTTGTTAAAATATTTTACTGAATGTTTACAGACTTTCCTTGTACTGCTTAAAAAAATTTAAAGTATAGGCTATATTATATTGTCTTACTGCTTTACGAGTACATATTTGTGCACAAACACGACAGTTAAAGACGAACAGACAGACCCCTGAATTAGTGATCTATAATACGGAACCTGAAAAATAATTTATATAATATTTATTTTTAAATGTTTTTGAGGAATAAAAAATTATACATGGGAGTGCAATGGTTTATTTTTTATTTCACATCTTGACTATATTAGGTATATATGATTATACGTATTATAAGGATTATACTTACTTCGACTATTTTGCGTGCATTATAGAAAACATATATTTTTACTCGCCCAAAGTGCGCAACTTCGCTAAAAGGCCGTATGCCGGCACAACGACTTAACGACGTATATGTTCGTTGATGTTTACGAATGACTTGTATTTTAAAGCGACGGGATACAATATAAAAGAAAATGTGTGCAATTCACACGTGGTAGAAGTGAAACTTTCCAAAATTTTGGTTTCAAGATAATGAGATGAAAAAGCAATAAATCGAATCTTCTACCTTGTTCCTCGCGCCATCTATGAATACAACTTAGCACATTTTAAAAATCTATCTAGCAATAAAACGAATCTTCTATCTTACTCCTCACGCCATCTATGAATACAATTTAGCACTTTTTAAAAATCTCTCCAGCAATAAAACGAATCTTCTATCTTATTCCTCGCGCCATCTATGAATACAACTTAGCATTTTTACTGTCTGTATAATCGGTCGGTCGATCGACAGATATTAAATAAGCAAGCTTGACAACGAAAATGAAATTTTTATTTTTTGTTGATAAATTCTTTGAAAATATTTAAAAGAGCATTTGAAAGTATTTAAAAACAGTATAAAAATAAAACTAAAAAAAGAAAATGTGTGCAATTCACACGTGGTAGAAGTGAAACTTTCCAAAATTTTGGTTTCAAGATAATGAGATGAAAAAGCAATAAATCGAATCTTAAAGCAATAAATCGAAGCGCCATCTATGAATACAACTTAGCACTTTTTAAAAATCTATCTAGCAATTCCTCGCGCCATCTATGAATACAACTTAGCATTTTTACTGTCTGTATAATCGGTAGGTCGATCGACAGAATGAAAGAATGAAATTCTTATTTTTTGTTGATAAATTCTTTGAAAATATTTAAAAGAGCATTTGAAAGTATTTAAAAACAGTATAAAAATAAAACTAAAAAAAAATAAAACTAAAAAAAAAGAAATACTGTGAGACGCGAACCTGCGCATCAGGTATTGTATATCTAAGTCCTGACCATTGAGCTACGGAGAATTTAATTTCCAAGCCGAAATTAGCGGTTATATTATCTTACCTGTCGTTGCATCCGGTTTCAAATCACTCTAAAGAAGTTTCACTTCAAAAAACAGTATAAAAATAAAACTAAAAAAAAGAAATACTGAGAGACGCAAACCTGCGCATCAGGTATTGTGTATCTACGTCCTGACCATATAGCTACGGGGAAGTTAAATCTAAGACGAAATTTGCGGTTATATTATCTTACCTGTCGTTTTTCCGTTGCATCCGGTTTGAAATCACTAACGATTCTAAAGAAGTTTCACTTCAAAAGTTGCTATGTTATACATACATACATATTCAGCTTTGATCTTAGTAAATATAATGAGTTAATTTTTTTAGCTACTGAGTGAATGTGTTTCTCAACCTGAATAAAATTATTTATTAAAAGTATATAATAATACAAACCATTCTATGACGTTGAGATCTCGAGTAGGTAAACATGTCATATTTCCTGACTATACTACTACTGACACGATTATTTTTAATTTTTCGATTGTGTATGAGTAGTAGGTACGTACACACTATATTAGAATCTCGTTTCTATTTTAATACAGCATCGTTGATTTCTGCTTCAACCAAAGGTTGACTGGTAAAGAATGCTTTTAACATTAAGTCCACCTTTTGTACCACAGTGTGTATGGTATAATAAAATTTTAAATAAATTTGTAGATGTAAATGTCAGTTTTCTGAACCGAACCAAAGTAACTCTTCCCGAGTTACTAGAAATAGAATACTATACACCTATAATACTGTTTATATACATTGATAACCTTAAAGTAAAGATACCAGGGGTGCGGTCATTTATCACTTGACTTGATATACTATGATTATATATTATTATATTGATTATATATACATAATGTTGAATGAAAACATATTATACGAAAAAAAAACTTGTTTTGACGAAGTAGGGTTGTGAACTTGTGAGTAATAAAATTATCGTCATATTCGTTAGTAATCTTGGAATCGTAGTAAGGGACTGACCACGTCCCATGTCCACTACAAGTTACAATCAAACAATCACGTTGTCATGTATCAACTATCAAATTTTAATATTGTGGTGCTGACACTTTTGTCAGGTATGTATCTATTTTTATAGTAAACAAAATTGCATGTCCAAGATTTTAATTTTTTTTCTTATCATAATTTGCTTTTTGTAATAATGTATTTTGAAATGAATTGTTAGGTTAATTTAGGACTTCGTAATTATGTATAAATTTACTGAATTTATATGCAAACTTACCTGTAATTGATCAGCGCCGAAGGTATGAAATATGTTTTCGTATCTCATCGGGAAAATATATCATCAAAACGAATGTATCGTAAATGAACATGTGTGATTCATACACAATATTATAGTATTAAATGATAGCAGTAAATGATGTGGTTAAACCTAAATGAAATATCACTCATTAAAAAATTCTTGCAAATTTTTATTATATACTTAATTTTAATGTTCTCCTGATTATATAAATTTTGGAGCGAAGACTCACTTTATTTTTGAGTCTCCTCTAGGATATCGGGTTAATTTCGTTGCTGTAAGCAATCGCAGAATACTCAAACACTTATAAACAATTGTGAAATTCGTAAATTCAGATTATTCGATGACGCGCAAAAATGTTTTGACGTATAGAAATAGAAAAAATTTGGCATTTTTTAGTATGCCGAGTTTCAGATTTATTATGTAGATATGTGTACAATTTAAGATGTCCTTTTTATATAATGATCTATACAATTATTTTTATATACAGTATGTGCAAGAATAAATACTCAAGGGAATGGAAATATGCTTGTAAGTTATTACATTTTTTATTATGTACGACGCAAATGAAGAACTTAGTTCTTATACTTGTATTTCTCAAGGATTGAGAGAGCTAAATAGCTAAGATTTAGTCAGGAGTTGAATATAAATTATTACCTTTGATTAAGTTAGAACATTGAATAGGCGAGTAGGATTCGAATTAATTGTAATGTAAAAGATTTAAGTTTGAGGCTAATCGATATTTTGATGGTGAAATGTGGATGTCAAATAATTGAATTAAAAATAAGCTTTTGTCAAAATAGTTGCGGTAACCATATTTAAAAAAGAAAGTTTGGATTCAAGTTAAAATGGTAATGGTAAATGGTTTTAAATCATTTAGGATTGTTACAAAGTAGCCTAATACTAACTTAATATCACATACATACACACAAAAATGTTAAAAATCATAGACGTGGAATCCATTGCGTTGACGCATACCGGAAGTGTTATAATAGTTTTTCTCAAGCAAAGAGTCTTCGATCTGTAACATTTTATGTGTATATGGAACATGATCATATTTTCTTTTATTTAAAGACAAAATTCGATGATGTACCTCTCGAACACTATGGAGATAACCCGTGTAAGCCACATAATCCGCCGATGCCAAATTTCCGCGCTCCTGGACGAAGGATCAGCGAAGTCAGTAAGTTACATTTTCAATTATACTCTTCGTATGTTTTATGTACATGTGATAATGAGAAGTTGGTCTGTAGTTAAGCTATACATTTATCTGGTACATTTTATGGAAAAAAAGTCACTTTAGATTTGGAATTATTCGAAAAGTTATTTAAATTCATAACTAGACGTGTCATCGTTAGATTTGTACCTATTGCTATTACGTTATTATCTCCTAGGTGTAAATAAACCATGGATTTTTTTCCAAATATTCTTCTGAAAGTAAAAATATGGTTTTAACCTCTACACGATATATTGAGCTAAGTAATTCCCAATAATGGCAATATGGTAATCTCGTTATGTCTCTCTAATACTCTTTTCCATTTCACCTTCTTTACAGAAGAATAAAGTAATTGTATCAACAACATAACGAAAAAGTCATAAAAATAGTTACCCTTGTATATAGGAGTAAATATCACGAGATCTCACGAAGCTGTGCTTTTTTAAGTTTGAATCAGGCAAAGTTACTCAAATACCCCTGTCACCAAGTTTCATGTGTTTTCGCAAATACTTGGTCGTAGTAGTACGGCTACCTAGGAGTAGATAATAGTGGCAAAATGAACTGACGGGTCATCTGATGATAAGAGCTCATCGAGGCGAATATCAGTAACGACGTCACCAACAATGAATTAGAATTGTTTGAAAATTTATCAAGCGATTTATACATATAAAATAACATACGCAGCGTGCGTCAATTGTCACTTGCGTGCAGCTTGCTTGCATCTTGCGTAGGAAAAGAACATAATCTGCCCACTGTCCTATTGCCTATGTTTCATTAGGCAGTTTACATTAAATCGTGAAACGAAGTGCCGTGGAAAGTAGGCCTTAGTTTAAAAATCTACGGCATCGGGATTTAAATGGATATTGTAGTACAATATGAGGGATTTGATACCATTACATCGATTGTTGAGTTGGTTGCACCACAAACATATCTGATGAGCTTGACTTGAATTCAAGAATAGATGAATCTTTTACCGCCCAATTGGTAACTGTAACTAAAATAATTGGTAGAGAAGTGGTGTTTGATTTTTATTTTATGAATTGCGTAATTTCTTAATCTCCGTAATTTGTTTTACAGAATGCTTTGAATATGTTTGGAAATCAAAGTATGGCATGCAAGAACAGAAGCGACAGATACACTGTAAGTAGCTTATGAAAAACTAGCAATGCCGCATGAATTGAAGCTGCTGCGTCAATTGCAAGAAAAACTGACAAATTTCGAAGGTGTTCAAACACAGGCTTTTATCTGCCACGCTCACTTAATTACTAACTCTTATTCCATTATTTAATCTAATTAAAAGGAAGAATATGTACTTCTTTAGATTGGAAAATAAGTGCAATCGTGGCCAGTTATGTCGCCAGTGATTCCATGTAAAAGAGGTTCCATGATTGTGTTTAATCATAGTTTTTTATCTACAGGTGATCACATTCGGAAGTTAGACCCTGTTTTAGGAGGGAAAATGGCGAAATTAGGAGAATATGCTCACGTGGTTTGTTTAATACATGTAACATTATAATATTTATTATAGACTCTCATAATGTAAACCTTTCAATAATAGCATTAACTTTAAACACAATAAAATTTCAGGGTGCATTGGGATGGAAAGCTATATCAGGATCATGGATTTTCCAATGTGGAGCTTCTTTAGTCAGCGAAAAGTTTGCAATAACAGCCGCCCATTGCTCAAGAACAAGAAGAGGAGACCCAAATATAGCTGATGTGGAACCCAAGATTGTGAGACTTGGCGCAAGAACTATTACTGATGTAGTGAGTAAAATATTATTAGTTATATGATTGTGAATTGGCCCTGTATCTTGGTGCAAGTCATTACAATTTGTCTGTGTAATATTTAATACTTTAAGTATTTTATCGATACAATCAGTCTTGTAATTTTTGCCTAATATCTTTCTACTGTTACGGTGCCGTTTCCAAAAAATGTTTTGTTATTGAAGAGAAATACAACATTTAAAATATAGAAATACAGCATACAACATTTATTTACCTTGAACATTTTAGGTAAATAAAGCCATAATTAAATTAAATACATATGTCTTCTTTTCTTTCTACCTGACTGTATGCCAAACTTTAATTAGTGTAGTGATTTTTATGTACGAGTATGAAATGTTATATCCGTTATAGGGTATTTGTTAAAAACATTTATATCTGATGTTTCTTTCAGGGAGAGTACAATTCACCAGCAACAGACGCTAATATCAGACGTATTATTGTCCATCCTCAATATCAAGCTCCTAAACAATACTACGACATTGCCATTATAGAATTTCAAGAAAATGCCCAATTTCTATGGCTGGCGCATCCTGCTTGCCTTCACACTACTACTCAGGTCCCTGACAGGGCAAATGTTGCTGGATGGGGTGTTGTTAATTTGGGTAATTATTTTCTTGCAACGTATATTAGTTTATTCAGAGTTGTTCGTGGATTTTGTCAAGAAATGATCAGGATAATTGCCGGTGAAATCGCTTAATTGCAGTTGTATTATTACCGTAGGTTAATTAAAATAGGACCAATCTATAAGTTTTATGTAATGTTTACAGTGTATTTATTTGAATGTTTACAGCATCCCTCAAAACTTCACCAAGCTTACAAGTGGCTGAATTAAATACTATAGAATCCAATATGTGCAGTTTCTTACTCCGTAACAAAGTCAACAGGAACTGGAATGGTGTAGTTGATCATCAAATATGTGCTGGTAATCTGACTGGAGGTGTAGATGCTTGCCAGGTAAGCAGTTAACATCTAGACTTTGAAGTAGTTGGAATTTATAAAAACTAAGTACTGGAATCTGTCTTCTCTCAATAATAACTTAAACCCAATATAAGATACTAACTTAAATGTTCGACGTCTTAAGGTAGTACAAATTACAACTGTAGCAAATTGGATAAGGCCTTCTGTTGACACATACTATTGCCTTCTCCGACAGTCAACTAGTTGCAATATCAAGAATTGGTTTGAAGGACGTCTCAAAGTCGTAAAAAATTGTTTTACTTTTGAAATCTAAGTTGAAATAATTTAATTTTCTATTCAGGGTGATTCTGGAGGACCTTTATCGCAGTTCATTCCAACCAGCAACTGGGAGCAGGACCCAAATCGATGGAACGTGCATAGACTCATCGGTGTGACGTCATTCGGCTATGGATGTGGTCGAGTCAACACTCCCGGCCTCTACACGAGAATTTCAAGTTTTGTCGACTGGATCGAGAGCGTTGTGTGGCCATTGAACTATAACATTTAGAACATTTGTGTTTGTTACAACTATATGTCATTAGGGTAGATTATTGAGATTTAGTTTAATTAAATGCGCAATTAAATAGTTTCTTCTATTTTGTACCTGAAGATTTCCCAAAATCAAAGTTAACACACTTCAAAACCTAAATAAAACTTTTCTTGACAACTTCAGCCAATTGTGTATTCAATTGTGTATGTCTGCGACATTTTTTCGTTTACCTCAGATTTTAAAACATGATTCATATATAAAGCTTAGCAAATGTGATAATATGACAATATTGTATTATTATTATTATTATTAATGTATTAATAATCATGAATCTGAATATGAAAATGACCACTGAATCACAGAAGCGGTTAAGATTTTTTTCCACTAATTACCTATCACTATCACCTATCCTATCGGAAAAAGGAGCATAGGACGCCCCCCGACCAGGTGGACTGACGACCTAAAGAAGACAGCGGGCATCCGCTGGATTCAGAAGGCTCAGGACCGGTCAGAGTGGCGCTAGTTAGGGGAGGCCTATGTCCAGCAGTGGACCTCCAAGGGCTGATGGATGAATGGATGGATCACCTATCCAACTACAGATCGCACCCGCTTTTACTTAATATACCATCGATCACTTAGAATCGACACCAGCCATTGGGCTATGAAGGCTTCAATTGTGACTATTGCGATTAATGTAATAATCTCGAAAAAAATCTTGTAAAACAATAACTTGGAGTATTGAAATAATAATGTACCAGCAAATAGAATGCTAGATGAAATTAATGAGCCATAATTTTTATACATTACGATATTCGTTATAAGAACAAAGATCCTAATTAATATTTTAAAGCTTCCAAAGATTTGTTTTGATTTTAAAACAGGTCATAATAAACAACAGATTTTTTATTGTTGTCACTAACAAAACATTAAATGATGTATTATTATAATTAACAAAATTATTATTCAGATCTGCCGTGTTCTGCATAATATGTCAGTTAAGTACGTGATCAATTGATAATTAATGGTGAATCCTGTGTTTGACTTTAAGAAACTGGTCACGTGCTTAGATACCGATCATGCCTGGGCTTACACGTTCTTGTAGGTTCTACTGGTACAGAAACATCCTCTCTAGTGTATTAAATTTATTAAGGTATAATACTTAAATGCTTTGGAAAACATTAATCAGGCCTGATATTTTAAAGGAACACAAAGTTTCTGAAGTTAGGAAGACATTATTAGATAAGCTAAGGAAGAATTATTAGCTAGATCCATTTGATGTATCTACAAAAATCTCACGGGTCGTCGAAAGTAGAGAACGGGGGAAGGAAAAACTAGTCTGTGCGTTTTGTAGCATCTTTATAATAGTCATAGCTCTGGGTTCAAGATTACTTTTCAACTATCCCTGTATTAGCTGAAGTTTTATCCTTATGGAATAGATTTGTGCAATAATCCAGATTGCATCTGTATCCTGATCTTTAAGAATGCATCCATTGATCCGTGCTTAATGAATGACCTTCTTTCTGAGGTTTTTCTTCTTATTATTCTTATTCTTAGGAAGTTATGACATGAGAAAAAAAGGCGTCACAAGAGTTATACATCCTTGAGGTCCGGCAATGTATTGTCAACTTTTCTGGAGTTGTACATATTCATATGCAAAGGCAGTTTGTTCCTCAGAACTTTAACAATTGTTGACTTTTCGTCATTAAGAAGATCTAAAGATAATCCAACCACTGTTTATATGTAGATTCTTTGATTAATGGTCATGGCAAGTGGCGCGATTTCTCATGGCACCTCTAAAATATGGTAAAGGCTAAGGTATAAAATTTTGCTTTATAATATAATTTTCCAATAGTACATAATATATGTCATAAATATTACAAATAAATGACTCAACCTCTCTGTCTGACGAGTGCTCTATACTACTCATTTAATATCTGCATTATTTTTCAAGAATTGTCCACTTTTAGTAGAAGTTACAAGTTAGGATGTTTGTTTTCCTGTTAACTTTGAGTGAGTATTTTACATCGACTAACAATATCACGCGGGATGTTTTACGTAAACCTATTTGAGGAAGATTTTAGCACTCCTATTCACTCTTTCCTTTTCTAAAATAACATATTAAGTCTCAATAACATTCAAGTTGCATAAAAACATGTAAATATACACTTGCATATATACCTACTTGGTCATGTTTGTTATTTGAGTCATAAGTAAAGTTATGCTTGCATTTAGTTCTCTTGGAGTCGTCGAGAGTGTTTCTTGTTTACAACGTTCAAATAGTATTTGTGTTATGTTTCATTTACCAAGTTTTAATATCTTGGTATTAGTTATTATATCAGGTATGTAAAAAAATATTTTACAGATTTTTTATTATGCAGGTTTTCAAGTCAACTACCAAGTTAAATATATTACCTCTACGTTAACATTGATATGAGGCAGGATTTTAATTAAGCATTGTATACAATGGACCCGTGATAATTACAAGTTATTGTTATTAAAAAATCCAGACTAAAGAGGGTCTTAAGCAACCATAGAAGCAGTACTCTATAATCCGACAAATTCGATAATGCGACTTTGCCTTGCAAAACGTTTGTCCGATTACCGTGGGTCTACTGTAATAAAATATTATACTTCTCTTACCATTATTTTAGTCTCTAAGTTATTTACAAGTAAATCAATATAACTATAAAAATTCCTATCTATCGTGGCTGGAACCACATGGTGTTTTATGGCCCACGACTCCCTAATTGCGAGAATGGACAAATATGTATGTACATCATGTTTAGGCATTTGATTCCACCTAACATATGCCCCATGACATTGTTTTTCTTCTATAAAGATGTGGATAAATGGTACTACTTAATTGTGTTTTCTGTATACTTAGTATGTTCAAGAGCAAATACTGAAGAAAATGGCAACTCGACGACGAATATAGTGGTAAGTATGTTTTAATGTATATTATAATAATAATTAATAGAGGAAAATGAAACGTTTCTAACCATAGGGATATGATGTTTTTTTCCAGTGCCATTAGGTGTATTTTCGTAAATGATTTGACAAATAAATAAAAAAAAATTATGAATAGGTACACTACCCGAACAAAACGACACTGGGTGAATATTCATCCTTTCGTCGTGACTTACCTTTGAGTTAATTCTATTAATATTATAAATGTGAAACTTTGTGAGGATGTATAGATGTTTCACACAAACAGTACAGAACGGATTTTCATTAAATTTAGCAAATCATCTTCATCATCATAGTTTTCTCATGGATGCCATTGTCAGATCTCGATTAAAGCAGAATCATCCAAATTGGTTCACCCAGTAGAAAGTTCTGAGGTAACAAACATAAAAAAAATACAGTCGAATTGAGAACCTCCTCTTTTTTTTGAAGTCGGTTAATAAAGTAGTTATATTATGTGTACTACATTATTTTTTCTACATACAAGCTATTTTTTTCCAGAGATCATTTACGGATGTACCTCTCGAAGACTACGGGCCTGATGCCTGCCACCCACGCACTATTGAAATGCCAGATTTCCATGCTCCCGGACGTCGTATCAGCGAAGTCAGTAAGTTACTATTGTGGATAATTTAAATACTTAAACAAACAATAGTTTTATCTGTGCTGATTCTTCAATTATTACTGTTTGCCTCGAGAAACACTTTAATTGCTGTGTTTTGTTTTGAACTTTGTTAATATCGGAAGTGAATTGAGGTTGGTTGAGTCGAGTTAGCTCCAAATAAAACGAACTCCATTAAGGTTGATGAAAAGTGTTTATCTTAAATGATAATGACATTGTTTCTAGCCTTTTTTATGTGAAGTAGAATTAGAAACTAAAATACAATACTTTATCAGGAACTTAAAGGCGATCCCCAATTTTCGGCCCCGAACCATATGTAATCTGTGTTAGAACATCGGACTAGACAAGAGTAAACTATATACCAAAAAAATCGTCTTATTTATAAGATAAACATATTTAAATCTTAGCTTCAGCTGCTCTTGCCAAATGAACAAAATAATGCAAAAAAGTTTTCACAGTATTTACCTCATTACATACGATGTTATAATCGATTGAATCGATTGATAATTATCGATTGATGGAACATAATAATATGTTTTATATATTATTTATTGACTACAATTATAATATTAATTTAATTTTAACATATTCTCGTATTCCATTTAAATCAAAACTATGTAATATATTATAATTACCATTTAATCGTTACGCTAATTTTATTAAATTACATTTCGAATATTTTGACATCGATTAATCGATTGACAACAAAGATGATGTAATCCCTAATAATGTCATTTTGGTAACCATAGTATTTATAAATAACATCACTGTATTGTCATATTTGTCATCGATCTTTCATCTTTCTACGTTCTTTCTAGTTCTTGTATATTTTTACTATCAAATATTTTCAGCGTATTTGGAGTCCTATTTACTATTGAAACTCATCGACACGCACACAGTGATTTTAATTTTCTATTGTATTCGCTTTCGTACTTGTGTTTTGGTGAATGTGTTTCGCAGTTTCGCTACAATTTCTTGCAAACCAATACTATATGAATATGGACTCCTTAATCGCCTGTTTTGTGACTGACAAAGGTTCAGAATAAGTCCAGAACACTGGATAATGTACCCTATACATCTTTAGAAGATCAGGAGGTTGCTGTGGCCATACTTACAATGGGTATATTATGGTATCTTGATTGGGCAAGGTACCAACGAAATATAGCGCTTCCTGCACAACTAGACGAAATATTAATATATTATTATAATGATAACTAATAAAATCTCTTGAAATATGTAATAGCTTTTATTAAACAACCTTTTAATGACATTCGTTTTGGGTGAAAACCATTGAAGTAGTAGATAGTATAATAGTCACCCGCCAACTTAGTTTTAGCCATTAAACTCGTAGTTTAAGTGTTAGTATTTTTGAGAAACTTTTTATTTTATTACGTTTGTAATGATTATTCGTAGGTGTTTGGTTTATAGTAAGTGTAACATACATATTAAATAGCACTGTGACACGAATATGACATAATCATAACCTATAATTAAGGTGATTCATTCTAGGATTTCCTTAATTGGCCATTGCTGGCAACCGTAAAAATTAGAGAAATTAAACATTTTGCAATGATCTAATTGACAGCCAATTTCCAGTCTTGTCTACCTGGGCCTGAGTTTCTATGGAAGCTGGGGTTCTCCTTTAAACTAGAGACAACATTTAAATCTATATATTTTTAAATTATAATTTGTTGGATGTTCTGGCGACTGAATAGGATCTAGACTGTGGATATTATATCTATACAGGAACTCAAGACATATTAAATGAGTAACTACTATTGGATCTTCCGATTCCCTAATTTATTATTTAATAAAACAAAGAACTTTAAGAGTTATCAAACTAATAATTGCAATAAGTGTGACGGATTAAATCAGCTTAGACTGGTTTTGTTTTTTATCTATAGATTTTTTATTGCTGAAATCAAGTTTGTGGTTAGTGAGACTTGCAGCTTTTAAGGGTTGCAATAGCTTGCCTGCGTCCGCGTTCCCACCTGCCTATGACGTGGATGTCTTCAAGAAAAGAGTGAATAGGCTTTTAAGTTAGTGCGCTCACCATCCTGGACCACATCTACACTTTCCATCAGGTGGGATTGTGGTCAAGCATTAACGTATTTTATGTAAAAAAGAAGCAACTATCCATAATATTCTACAATACATACAGTAATAACGTAAGAGCAGTGGTTTTTTTCTTTACACTGTCTATTTTATTTTTGATGTAATATATTAAAAATATTTACGTCGTTTAGTAGAATATTTTCAGAATTGTAATTTTATTAACCTGAGTTATTTATTTCAGAATGTTTTGAATACGTTTGGAAAGCAAAATATGGTTTTCAAGAACGAGAACGTCGAACTACGTGTATGTAGATTAATTCTTATGTTTTTTCTTATATAGGTAAAAGCCGGATAGTTGCTCCACTTTTCGAAAAAGCTCTATGGTTAAAAATATGTACGTAATAAGAATAATGCAACATGTATATCAAAATAACTATTTATACATATATCAAAACAACTATTTAATCTATTATGTTAGCCTATTTTTGTAAATCCTCTTTTATTAGACCTGTCAAAAAAGGATAGTTGCCTTCTCTAGCGGATAATAGCCTAATGGTGAACGCACATTTATCGGCATCGTCCGCGCCGTCCGCATCGCATTTGTATGAAATCATATTATGAGAGCTCGATGCGGATGACACATGCGTCGGTATATGTCATCCGCACCGTCCGCACGCATTTCTGAAAATGCGGAAGGTATCCGAAATGCCGATAGTGCTGCCATGCCACGATGCTTTTGACAACGCATTAGGAGAAACGTTTCATAGTAAACTAATCCTATGAGGAGATCTCGCCTTCGTATTTAGCCTATACATCATTGTTTTCGGACATTCGACAATAATACACATATTATTATAATGGCCAATACTTGACGATTGATAGCAAACTATACCTATACACGGAAATAAATTGACACAGAATTAGTGGGGTTTTTTTCCCACTAGTATTATCAACAGGTCCTTAAACTTGACACAGACTTAAACTTGACTGTAAACGAATGATATCGCACCGTTTACACTAGAGGTTAGGAAAAACTGCAAAAATTGTTGGCAATACTAAAATTTGCGTACGGCGAATCCGGAAATATGTGCGAGGCTATCGGTATACGGAGCGTCCGGCGCTGACGATGCCAATATATGTGCGTTCACCATAAGGGTGCTTTTCCACCAGAGATGTGCTATGTTAATGTTTTTTTAATTAAAAAGAACTTTAATATAAACAGTTTAATTTCAATTCATGCTAAGAAACAATAAGAGGTCTGAAACCACAATCAGTAATAAAAATATTCAATAGAAATTAATTACCAATATAATTTCAATGTCTGTCGAAGTTTCTCCGCGGAATTTCAATGTCTGTCGAAGTTTCTCCGCGGAAGATTTTCACTCGATTTATAGCATGTGCGTATAGACGCACTATATGCGTATACTATAGAGTATACTGACGGTTTACATGACTTAGGTCTACGGGACGGGTACTTACAATTATTGTAAAGTGCTAACGCCACTAACATCCGTAACATAGTGAATTCAAAACCGGGGCTAGTATTCAACATTACAACTATCCGGCTTTTACCCTATCAACAAACAAGTAAACGGTACTATAATAAACGTTAACCGTGAAACGTGATTGATCAAAAAATAATAATATCAAATTTGAAATAAATTTAATATAATATAAATGAGTTTTAAATGTGTCTTTATTATTGTTTATCTGCAGGTGACTTCATTCGTGGCTTAGATCCCGTTTTAGGAGGAACGAAAGCGCATTTAGGAAATTATTCACACGTGGTACGCATCTATTATTATTATGTTTTATAATTTAATTTTCGTCAATTTTATTGACAAAGTTAATAATCAGTGTACACTAAAATGTTTTAGGGTGCGGTAGGTTGGAAATCCACAAACGGAACATGGGTTTTTAAATGTGGATCTTCTCTAATCAGTGAAAAGTTTGCATTAACTGCCGCCCATTGCTCGATGATCACAAATAAAGATCCCGAAATCACCGATTTGGAACCAAAAATCGTCAGAGTTGGCACAACAACGTTAGTGAACGTAAGTAGTACGGAATTAATATCTACAAGTTTTGAGCTGTAAGCTGGGAAATATTCATTAGAAGACAATAATTTAATAACTATACCAATACTCCCACCCTTTGCCTTCACTGTTGCACATGAAGCTAAGAACCGGAGAATACCCTTTGTAATACTCTTTGTACCTTCAACAGACTAATATTACCGTACGAAATTTTTTATGTTATTGGTTACCAGATTGATACATATAAATGATTTTTTAAATGCAACCCTGCCTGCGAAGCGAGGAGTCTCGGGTTCAATTCCCGGTCGGGGCAGATATTTATGTGACAGATAAATATTTGTACTCGGGTCATGGGTGTGATTGTGATGTGTTATATTATGTGTCGTTCATGCCACCCGCGACACAGGTAATAGCCTACTGCGGGGGCATGAGTGTGTTAGCGTTTATATAACCGATTTTTTTAATAGAGATTCTTGAGAAACGGGACGCCGGGAGAAAAGTGTTGACTGTTACCTGCATACAGATATAACTCCAATAAAAGAGTTGTCCCAAACGCCGGTTGCCGGCGTTGTGGAAGCAGTAAACGCGTGTAAAACGTATCTTCAGTTTACTCAGGCGTTCTTTAACTTTTATGATTTACAAAAGCTGCAGTTATGAAGTTAAAACTTTATCTTTCAGGGGTTCATCTCCTCAGAAGCGACTAACCTTAATATCAAAAGATTTATAGTCCATCCTAAATATCAGTCTCCTAGTGTGTACTACGATATTGCTCTTATAGAATTTGAAGATGAAATAAAATTTCAATGGCTGGCGCATCCAAGTTGTCTGCACTCCAATGTTGATGTTCCTGAAAAAGTTCATGTAGCTGGATGGGGTGTATTCCATTTATGTAATTATTTGTTTTTTTTTCATGTAGTTTTAATTCAAAAAAATATTTATAATAATATTAACGCTTTATACTCTAGTGTCAATGATAGTTGGAATCTTTATAATCTGAATAAAGACGCTATGCACACCGGCTTCACATTTAAATTTCCTCCTTTATTAAGCTAGGTTTGTTTGAGCTTGTAAAAAATTGGTTTCATTTCGTCAATTCACTATTTTTTGGAATATTTACAGATGACCGCAAAACTTCACCGGATTTACTAGTGGCTGAAGTAAGCACTGTAGAATCAAATTTTTGCGATTATTTGCTCCATAAGAAACGCAACAGAAACTGGGGTGGTGTAGCTGATCATCAACTATGTGCTGGTAACATGACTGGAGGAGTAGACACATGCCAGGTAGGAATAATATAACGCAAGTCATAAACTGAGAATGAGAAAGAGACAGAAGAAAAAAACTGGTTGAATTTCTTGTCAAGACAGCAGCAGGGCGCTTCAGAGAAGTGTTGCCTAAAAATTAAATTAGTATCCACAGAAAGGAGTTGAGTGAGAATATGGCTGCACCATAATTGACCCAAAATCCTTTATAGGACTGTAAACCCGAGACTAACTATCATTACTCTATTTCCAGGGAGATTCTGGGGGACCTCTGTCGCAGTTCATTGAAAGCAAGTCCTATGAATGGGCCGTGCACAGAATAGTCGGTGTGACGTCATTTGGCTTTGGATGTGGTCGCGCCAACTCTCCTGGCGTCTACACGCGAGTGGCCAGCTTCATTGACTGGATCGAAGGCATCGTATGGCCATCGGAAGTTTAGAGTTTACGTTTGAATAACTTTCACATGAGTGAGAAACATTTTCAATTATAATGAGCTAAATGTCTCCTTAAATAAAGTAAAATTAAATACGTCATCAATGTTTGTGTTTTTTACTTATAGCTCGGCGGCTTGTGATGTAACAGATACCACTCAGATGCTAACCACCTCATCTAAATGAGTGATGGCTATTGGGGAAAATTACGGCACGTAAAATCAGTCGTTCCAATTTTTAATCGAAGACTCCCATTTTTAGTGGATATCCGGTGTGTGTTACTAAAAAATTTGGTATGCTAAAAGCTATGCTAAGTTTCGCAAATCGAGTCCATCAATGGATCAAATGTGCCTAATTGTTTTAGTGGTCTCAAACAATACGCCTTTCAATTGAGACCAATTTGGAGCACATCAGTTGGATGTCTTTAGACTCTATAAAGGACATCCCCACAAACGTTTTTCGTATTTTATATAATATAATCAATTATACATACAATCGTGAAGCCAACTGAAAGCCGAGACCCGTCCTTGATCATTACTAAAATATTTTAACATGTTTCTGTCGTACTTCTGGAGAGCCAAATCGATAGCGGTTTCTAAGTCTTTTTTATGGTTAATTGAGTGACCAGCACGGATGAGATAGTTTCTGCTTCTTAGGAAAAACTCGTACTTAGTAGACCGTACTTGCAGTCGCTCATATTAATCGATTTCCTCGTATAAGTCCTTTATTCTTATAAAGTTAAGTTTTCCTTATGGTAACAAGTTGTTAAATGAAGGAAAATATTGACGGGATAATAATATTATGCTTCTTTTATAATTAAACGGGACTACCTATTTTCTTCCTCTTATGATTTTTGTCCACAATTATGTTACTCATCTTCATAATAAAAATATAATACAATCTTAATTCCCAGAGCTTGGTGGCTATCTTGCTCAACGTAATTTAAGCATTGCTTGTATGGCAAGGGTAATGTTAAGCGAGGGAATGCTGTCGTTAGTAACATACATTTATTTTGATTCATAGTTTTTACTTTTATCATATTTTTTACATTATACATCTAGTGAAATGGTATCTTTTTTAATATAATGTAGTCAGTACACTCATGCAATATATAAATAACAAAATGCCATAAAAAATATAACTTGTGTAAAAAACCAAGTCTCGCAACTCTGTTCTTCTACTGTAAATATTTGTGAGATCCATGTAATACCAAGTCGTTTAATTAATCAGTCCCTACTTAAGAGTCCTTATGTCTTAAGTTATTACGTAATTAGCTGACCTAACAACATCTTACAATGATCAATCAATATTAAAAATCTTTTATGTTCTAAATAAACAGCTTGACTTGGCCTGGCCACTGTGACAAACACAACGTGCGTATAAAGTATTAGAATTTAGAAAATCATTTTAGACTACCTAACCAAACACGTCTTCTCTGTTTTACAAAAATCTGAAGACTAGAAATCAATTTCACAATTACTTACCAATAACTTATGCAATTTAACAATAATATAAGCTACATACACTACATTAAAGTTAAAAAAAATAATCTTAATTTCACCAAAAAAGATAAGCGACTTCAAAGAAGTCTTCGGAAATTGAGGGAGCTCCTCAGATAATAATATCTGAATTGAATTGAATTTTGATAAACATGGATCTAATCTGAAAGAACCCTTGAAAAGAAACAAGAATTTTCCCAGTCGGTTCATAATTGAGGGAGTTATGACGCAAAGAAAATAAAATAAAACCAAATTGAGAATCTCTTCCTATTTTGAAGTCGGTTAAAAACTTACAATATCTACATCTATATATTACAGTGAGTTAAAATCGTGTCTTTCGTCCATTCGATACATTTGTGCTATTTAGTAAATGACCCCACACAACACTTTCAATCCAAGGTACAAAACTGGATACCCTTGTATAGATTCCAGGCACGTTTCGCTTTGCGCATTTGATGCCGAATGAGGTCACACCCAACACCATGTACATAGACTTTTCTCCATCACTCTCCATCTTCACCTGGATAGGGCCTCCTGAGTCACCCTGGGAAATCAAAGTATTAGTCGATAAACAAAAAATGAAAGCCCTTGCGGGATGCCAAGCAGTGAAATATCGAAAGTATTTTATACAGAAAATAAGCAGAGAATTTAAAAAATAAAGTTTCAGTTATACATGTAGCATTGTCTCTTTGACTTACTTAAAATTTAACAGGAGCTAATATATTTAGAAGAGTAATAAATATTTCTCACTTGGCAAGTATCAACGCCTCCTGTCAAGTTCCCAGCGCAGATCTGGTTGTCAGCGAAGCCCTGCCAGTGTCTGTTGCGTCTCCTGTACAAGAGACTGTCGCAGAGCTCGGAGTTTAGGATATTTACGTAGGCTACTTGTAGTACTTCTGATAAACCTGTATGAAGAAAAACAGCTTATATTTCTAAGCGTCTCGTCTCTAGTTCTCAGCGTGGATCGAAGAAATGACCTTCCCTAAACAGGATCAACCAAGTGGACTACAGCTTCGATGAGTTTACCTTTTTCTGTATAACCCCATCCAGTAACTGCAACCTTGCTTCCAAGAGATCTGTTTGGAGTATTCCACAAACAAGCAGGCATTATGTTCAGATCAAACTTAACGTTTCTCTCCAGTTCCAATAGTGCAATATCGTAGTATCTCTTAGGAGGTGCGTAATTAGGATGAACTATGATCCTTTTAATATTTATGTCTGTTGCTTCACCATTCACATTAAACTGAAATAAAACAGACATTATTATGCTAGCCAAGAGCGATGGTCTTAAATGTTAAGCGTAAGAGGTTGGATTTGATTTTTAGGGCAGCAATTTAAATATACTAACTTCATTAATATTTTTCTCTCTCTAATAAAAATTGCCGGGAAGTTCATTCCCGTTTCACTGACAAAAACTAGTGAACAGGCTTTTACTACTTCATAAATATTTCTTCTTCTTCTTCTACTAAGTTAATATGCATATCATGGTGGGATTATTATTATTATATTATTACTCCTGTCATCTGTTAACCCTAAAAATAAGAGCTATAACGTATTTGACTCCGTTCAATAGGCTAGCCGTTAGCTTGAGCTCGAAGATCCATTGAGACACTTACACCCTCAAATAAGCGGTCTAACCCCGGCTTTTCCCATTTTTTCTAGGATGATAAGTACCCCATATGTTATTCCAGATAATGATCTATCTATGTGCAAAATTTTATGAAAATCTATTCAACAAACATCCAAACAAACATCCATACATCTTCACAAAGAAAGCGCTCATAGCCCTGCGGCTTGCGTCGATCCCAAGTGATCGACAAGGTTAAGCAACAGCGGGCGCGGTCGGTAGTTGGATAGGTGACCGCTAGTGGCAAAAATTCTTGAGCGTTTCCATGCTTCGGAGGGCACGTAAAGCCGTCGGTCCCGGTTGTTATCATATGATAACAGTCGTTAAGCCATGCCGGAGGCCATCGCGCCGTTTGAAAACTTCCGACACTCGGGTTGGCCACTAACCCCTCCACCAATCCGCACTAGAGCAGCGTGGTGGAGTATGCTCTAGGCCTCCTCAAGAGGAGAGACCCGTGCCCAGTAGTGGGCCATTCATGGGTTGAACTTACGTCAGTTTGCTCAATATTTTCCACCCCGAATCTGACTATCTTCGGCTTAGGATCAGCTAGGTCGGGATCATTTCTCAATGGTACTCGTGTGCAATGACCCGCAGTTAAAACGAAATTTTCACTAATGAGTGTACCTCCACACTTGAAAATCCAGGGTTTTGCAGAGTTTTTCGACTTCCAACCAATTGCTCCCTGGGGAATTATTTTATTTCAGTATTAAGTGAAACAAGGCATACTTAACACGATAAGCGTAATGTAACTTGTATTACTTATTCATTCATTTTATTATTCATTTAGCCCAATGATAATTAATTTATTAGTTGCTTACGTAAATAACATTTTAATTAAACATGCACTTCAATGAGTTATAATGTTCTCAAATGGTGCTTCCATTTGAGAACCTTTGATGTCGTTGATGTCCATAGGCAACGATAGCCACTTACCATCAGATGGATCATCAGCTAAATAATTGTCAGCTATTTAAGAAACAATTTCGTCAAGTTATATATTTATCAGGTAAGTTACATTATATATTATATAGTCTTCAGCACAATGACATATCAGAATAACGCAGACGTTTGTAAACTTTGGTATTGGAAATGATGTTTCTTTTATTACCATATGTGGAAATTCCCCAGCTTGTGCAGCCCTGCCTCCATATATAACGGGGCTGTTTATAATAAAGAATGCTTCCGGGATTACTCCTGCCTTAATTTCTCTGACGAGGTATAAACGACCTTTAGAAATTCAAAGTAATTTTATTTCTGTTGTTATACAATATTGTTTTTTCCAAAACAGCAAAAACACCAAACTTAATTAGAAATACCCACGACCAAATAATAAATTAAACATACCGACATACATGTATGTCTTGGTTGGGAATAAATAAGGTACTAATAAGGTACTAAGGTAATAATATCATAAAATAAATTGATATTACATTTGCTATTCACAAAACCATTTTCTTCTTTTTCTTCTCACTAAGAAAGTGAGAAGGCCGGTACCGTATCAGTGATGCCTTTGGTGTTGCTGATGTTCATATTCAATGAGAGCCACTTACCATCAGGAGGATCGTCAGCTCGTTTGCCGGCTGTTTCCATAAAAAAACAACAATAATTTTGCGTAGTAAGAGTTATTAAGTTACGCGTTGAATAAAACTTTTTGTTTCTACTATATAAAATAGTTTTAAAATACAACAATTATATCAAATTAACAATATATTAATGAGTGTTTACATACATTTTTCCAAGTTGCTGTTTTCAATCTCCTTATTTTTTAGTATCCAATGGTATTCTGCACATTCTGGAAAAAAGTAAAATCTTAGTGTCGGTGTCAACAATTTCAACCTACCTAGGTTCATAATTTATGTTATGCATAACACTATATTTATAATAGTCAATTAATATTATCCTTTAGAATTCATAATAAAACTCTCCTAATTATATTTTAACAGATACAGACCAGAATACGTAAAATAAAAATCACGTTCCGAGAAGTAAGTTGGTAAAACCTTTATAGAGATCGTCTAGTCTAAAAATGTGCTTTCATTTAAAGTTATTTATTGTTACAACTTGTAATTAGAAATATTTATTTCTATGTATTTAATTCAACATTGAAGTGAAGATGTTTATTTACATTTATTTAATTTAAAATGCAAAAGCGTCCCAGGTTCATTTTTAAAGTAAACAATCTCTGCTATATTTGCTAATTAAGCGCTTTCATTCGATACCTTACACGAAACCATAATTTGTAGTTTATGATTATGTCGGCGCCAAATTAATTTTTGTGTGACGTCACTTAGCCTATAATCAGCAGACGAGTAACACTTAACGATGTTCAATTTGTCGAATTACAATAAGTAGTTTAGAAGTTTTTATGGGCTTATAACATAACGATTCCTGTGGGAAGGATTTAAAAAAATAAATCCTAAAGACACAACTAGTGCATATACATATAGATATGTGTATATGGGTGTATACCTTCAAATAAAGAGGAATAAATGGAGCGCTAGTGGACAATAAATAGAGTCTGAAAACATAATGCTGGTTTTGGTTTTGCCATAATCGGATAAAAAATAAGTACTAGTGTGATCGCTTACTTGATGTGCTGATGCTTCGGCCAGGCGTCATGAAGTCGGGTTTATCAGGTTCCACAGCATAGCACTCCTTCCCCGACAGTTGCCTTGTTTCGGGAGTGTCTTCGATAGTAGTCTTGTTCTGGAAAAGCACAATAAAATTTTTTATGTTTATTTTTATGGAACTAGCTGACGATCCATCTGATGGTAAGTGGTTCCCGTCGCGTATGGACATCAGCGACACCAAAAGCATCGCTGATGCGTTGCCGGCAAGACATAGAGAAGTAAAAGTAAGAAAGAACTGGCTCTCAAGCCCCCAGCCGGAACACGACGAGTCGTTTGGCGGCTGACTCAAGCAAGGTGGTCTTACATGTTTGATGATATTAGGTACATTAATAGTATTAATAGTAGGTATGGTATTAGTTATGAGTTTAAGATGGATTTTAACAAAACTATACTACGAGACTGGTACGACTACGTGGTAAGGACTGGTGAAATCCAGATAACAATAACCATATTAATGAGATGAGGAGTAAACTGGTTTGTTCAATGAGGTAATGTAACGCGAATATTGTTGGCTTTACACTGTAAGGGGACACATGTATAAAACTGGCCATACACGATCAAGTGTACTTGTCAAGTTTGCAGTTTGACTTAACGCGGCATCCAGTTTGCATGAGATAGCTATGTTGCCAGATAGCCATACCGTGGCCATACACCGTCAAGTTTACTGGATGCCACGTCAAGTCCGCTACAAACTTGACAAGTACGAGTATAATTATTGACCGTGTTTGGCCATCATAAAGAAGACAGACACCGGTGTAACCAGTTTATCGTATAAGGAAATGGTGTTTAGATATTTGTAACGTAATTGCGTATAACTTAGATTGACCTGAATTTAAATTTACGATGTAGGTATAACTTATTTTAGGATAATTCGTTAATATGACATCTAGGATGGACCAAACTGGACGAATCAGACTGAAAAAATAATGGTTTCGGCCATTTTTTCCAAAAATGGAAGAAGGTAATGTTTTTCCGTAAGGTAATTGTTTTTTTTAGCTTTTAGTGAGCAGGCGATGCACCTGATGGTAAGTGGAAATAGTTGCTTATGGACATCAGTAACACCAAAGGCATCACAGATGCGTTGCCGGTCAAGAAGGAGCGACGGTAGAACGGACGGGTGGATAGACGTAAGTGCATAGTTCTAAAATTACTCGTTATTAAAACGTATCTAGTAATCGTCACGTTTCAAAACAACCATTTTATAGTATCATACAGTTGCATTGTTAGATATAGACAGACACAGTTAAAATGCAAAATTTCTACAATTCATTGGTGAATTTCTTGCTATGGATATGCATGGACAACGTGGCACTACCAAGGATTCTTTCTTTCCCATAAAACGTCGGCTAGTTTGCCGGATTTTTACATAAAATAAATGACACACAAATTATAATATGAAAACATAACTTACTGATAGTAAATCTAATAACGCTTGTTCCAAATCGTCTGTCGAGTCCTTCCAGGCGATGGTAACTGAAAAAAAAAATAATGACATCCTACTAATTCTGCTAATATTATAAATGTGAAAGTTTGTATATGTAGAAGTTTATTATGCTGCCGTATATGTCATCCGCATTGGGCTCTCATAATATGTTTCATATAAATGCGGCGTTCGGCGCGTACGGTACGGATATAATTATGTGCATTCACCGTTAGCCGAACGTTTTAGCTTAAAGTATAGATTTTTTAATTAAGCACGGACTTAATTAAGGATGGATTAAATTCTAATTCTAAATCTTCTATTATCTATACTAATATTATAAAGAGGAAAGATTTGATTGTTTGCATTGAATAGGCTCCGAAACTACCGAACCGATTTGAAAAATTCTTTCACTGTTGGGAAGCTACACTATCCCCGGGTGACATAGGCTATATTATATATTTTTTTACTATTTTTCCCGAAGCGAAGCGAGAGCGATTTCCTAGTATATTATATTAATAAAAGTTTTGATTAGAACAATGTTTAAAACAATTTTTTTAATAATATTGTATGAAAAATTATCTTAGTGTCAGTACGGTGAAACGTCACTGAACGTCTCAGATCGGCCTATAGTCTATACCAAGGTACAGTCACGATCTCGAAGCATTTCGGTACCTACTAAACATTTAAGTTTTGGCCACCAAACACAAAAGTAATTGAGGGATTGACTTGCATTTTTACACAAGAAACATTTTTTATTGAAGAGTTCAGAGTTTCTAATTTTAAACACAGCGAAGCGTGACCGGGTTAAATCGATATCTATCAATATATAATGTAAAGAAGACTTACATTTATTTTAATTAATACCTACTTACCAGCAAATAATGCAGCAAAATTGAAGAGTATTTTAAAATAACTCATATTAATATTTTACTGTGCTAATTTATTTTAAAATAGGTTTTCCAGTAATTCAAACACTTGCAATACCAAGTAGTAACACGAGCGATGGTGTTAAGGAGACTTGGTGTAGTAAACATATTTAGCGTATCTCACGAATTGCCAGCGTTTAGAGTTCTGTGGGGAGAATGTAAACCCATTACTCCTCGTATATATTGCATTACAACAGAACCAAAAATAAGACCAAAATTAATCTTAAGGTTAAGGTTTAAGATTCTTTATTTCTCAGAAGATTACAAGAAAATCGCTTATTGAGAAATTAAATAACATACAATACATCTTTCATTAGTCAACGAGATTCGATGAGCTAATAGTACAATAATTTACTTATTACATAAATGTGGGTACTTTAAAATTAACTTATTACCTTATTAACTTAACCCTAATTAACTTATTTACTTATTTTACTTCATTATTTTAAGGACAAACAAGAAACAAACACTTCATTATTGTAAGAAACGGTCTTCATAGTATTAAAGACTAGCTGTTGCCCGCAGCTTAGCACGCGGAAATTATGCTTATGATATATATACTTCATTATTTTAAGGACAAACAAGAAACAAACACTTCATTATTGTAAGAAACGGTCTTCATAGTATTAAAGACTAGCTGTTGCCCGCAGCTTAGCACGCACCCTATTTTACCCCTTTTAGGGTTGAATTTTGAAGAATCCTTCCTTAGTGGATGCCTGCGTCATAAGAGGAATTTAAAGATTTAAAGATTTAAAGATTTATTTGTCATAAAAACAGTTTTACAATAGACATATATGATTGTAAACAACGACAATAGTTGAGACTGTGTCGCCGCTGTTTACGCCCACCTCGGAGAAGCAAGAAATACAAACAATACCTTAAATCTATTACAATGACATATTTGTGTGGATGTTCGTGTCTGTGTGTGTGCGTTTGTGTATGCATGCGTGTGTATGTGTGTGTGTGTGTGTGTGTGTGTGTGTGTGTGTGTGTGTGTGTGCGTGTGTGTGTGTGTGTTGTGTTTACAAGGAAAAATTTATAAAATATTATTAGAATTAATTAATTAATTATTAACTATTAATTATTAATTATTAATTCGGTCTCATCGTATGTTAACTTTTGCAAGAATTCTGTCAATTTTAATTTGCATTCATGGTACCTAAGTGGATATAGATGTAAGATTCCATTTACTTTATTATACAGGGTGTCCCAGCGCGAAGTGACCGCCCGGCGTCTATTGATTATGTGGACAAAACTATCGTCAAAAACCATTAAAGTAAAGGTCTTATCGGTTTGGTTTATTTTTTATTAGCTTTTTAATTTTTTTGTAGAAAAACCTGACTTGTTGCACTATTTTCAAAATATTTTTTTTGTTTTTACATTTTTTTTCATTCTGTTTTTTGTATTTACTAGCTATTTTCATAGTTTATCTACTCAAGGTATAAAATCCACCTAAAATTGAATACGATATTTTTTAAAAATAAATTAAGTGAATTTTTTTTGAAAAAAATTACCTTTTTTCATTTAATTTCGCTAAAAAGTTGGGAAAATGCCCTATGAATATTATTATTTTATTATTTATTATTAAATAACATGATATTACCTACAAAATCTCATAAAAATGTTTGTAGTTACCTCGGTCATTTACCGAACTACAAACTCTTGAAGTATCCACCCCATTTTCGATAATAAGAAGAGTAGACTTTTAAATCCAGGCTAGTGGATCATTTAAGTGTCTTACTATCAAAAATACCTTTTGCCCTTTGATAGAATAATTTTAAAGGTAAGGAAACAATAAAAACAAATGGAAATTTAAATCATTTATTTAAAAAAAAAGAGTTTTTCATTCATAATGTTTTCGAAACGACCGCCATTGGCATTAATACAGGCTAAGGCTCAAAATGACATCCTTTGAGTGGTTCTTTGCACTTCCAAGAGGTTCGCTCCTATTTTTGTAGCATCAGCATCAATACTTTGTTTCAATTGAGACCTTGGAGGACCATGCTACTGGACCACCTCTCTCTCTCGGTTGGATTTAACGCCTCTTAATTATTATTTTTGGGGCCCACATTAAACAAAAAGTGTATGCTGTGCTAATAGCTACGAGAGAACAATTGAAACAGAGGATTGATGCTAATGCCATAAAAATAAAAGCGAACGTCTTGGAAGTGCAAAGAACCACTCAAAGGATGTCATTTTGAGCCTTAGCCTGTATTAATGCCACTGGCGGTCGTTTCGAAAACATTATGAATGAATTACTCTTTTTTTTTAAATAAATGATTTAAATTTCCATTTGTTTTTATTATTTCCTTACCTTTAAAATTATTATATCAAAGGACAAAAGGTATTTTTTATAGTAAGACACTTAAATGATCCACTAGCCTGGATTTAAAAGTCTACTCTTCTTATTATCGAAATTGGGGTGGATACTTCAAGAGTTTGTAGTTTGGTAAATGACTGAGATAACTACAAACATTTTTATGAGATTTTGTAGGTAATATCATGTTATTTAATAATAAATAATAAAATAATAATATTCATAGGGCATTTTTCCAACTTTTAGCGAAATTAAATGAAAAAGGGTAATTTTTTTCAAAAAAATTTCACTTAATTTCTTTTTAAAAAATGTCGCATTCAATTTTAGGTAGATTTTATACCTCGAATAGATAAATTATGAAAACAGCTAGTAAATACAAAAAAACAGAATGAAAATAAATGTAAAAACAAAAAAAATATTTTAAAAATAGTGCAAAAAGTCAGGTTTTTCTACAAAAAAATTAAAAAGCTAATAAAAAATAAACCAAACCGATAAGACGTTTACTTTAATGGTTTTTGTCGATAGTTTTGTCTAGATAATCAATAGACGCCGGGCGGTCACTTCGCGCTGGGACACCCTGTATATTCGTGTTGCAAGATAATCAAAATGACGCCTAGCTAATGCACTATTACATCTTGTTATATCAAATATCCGAGCTGCCCGTCGAGAGTTTGCATTTATATTGACATAAGGGGCACTTAAATGTTTACGTAGTACAGTCTGCCGGATGTATAACTGTCGAACTGTCAGAACATTAGCAATCGAGTAAAGCTCGGTTGTAGGAAAACGGGTTGGTTTTGAATGAATTACCTTTAACACTGCACGTTGCGCTCTCTCTAAACGGAGTATGCTGGTTTTGCCAGCTCCACCCCAGACTGGAAGGCAGTATAGCAATACAGATTGAGTCAAGGAGTAATATACCATCTTGAGAGTTTCCTCGTCAATAATTCGGCTCAGCGTTTTAAATATATAAATTAATTTTCTAACTCTGGATACTGTTTGATCTATTTGTCCCTTCCAGGACATAAGACGATCTATTTGAACTCCAAGGTACTTAACTGTATGAGTCGGCGTTAATTTTGTACAGGAACAAGATCTTTCATCTTTACAACGATGGGCTGTAATAGTGAATGCTTCAGCAGGTAAGGAAGATGTACTAGCAGAGAAGGTTAAAAAAGTAGTTTTATTTAAATTTATGGTGAGCAAATCTTTATCTAACCAGTCGACGATCGTTCGCATAGCTATTTCGGCATTGAAACAGGCTTCAGCCCAAGTGATACCGTGAACAAGAAGTGCAGTATCATCCGCGTAAGTCAGTATTTTACATTTATTTATAGCCAAATTGCAAAGGTCGTTAATATAAATAAGAAATATTGTCGGCCCAAGTACACTCCCCTGTGGAACGCCATAAGTTAAGGGTAAGTCGAAACTCACGTAATTTTCAATTTTAACACGTTGTTTACGATCGGTAAGATAGCTACGAAGTAACTCAAGAGTCTGCCCTCGCACTCCAATGTGCTCTAGCTTCCTCAAGAGAATGGGGATAGAAACAGTATCGAATGCCTTAGAGAGGTCCAGGAATATACCGATTGTTTTCAATTTTGAATTAAAGTTACTTATAATAGTATTTGTAAGATCTAAGACAGAGTCTTCGGTGGACTTTCCATTTCGAAAGCCATATTGATTCTCTGACAGGATATTATATACGTGTGCGAAATTTTAAGTTTCTAGCCCTAAGGGTTTGGCCTATGCGATGATACATCAGTCAATCACTTTTGCCTTTTAACATATAGATAAATAGAAGAAAAATGCTACTGATATGTTATATGAAAAACATTGGATAGAACCGAAGACTAACACTTTAAATAAAGTTTACATTATGTTCCATTGAACTTTATTGTAAAACTTAATGGTAATATTCCTGATTTTATTTATTTGTCTATTTTTGTTATTAACTTCTTTCCATCCATCCATCCATCCATCAGCCCTTGGAGGTCCACTGCTGGACATAGGCCTCCCCTAACTTGCGCCACTCTGACCGGTCCTGAGCCTTCTGAATCCAGCGGATGCCCGCTGTCTTCTTGAGGTCGTCGGTAACTTCTTTCAAAAGTCTCATAATTGTTACAATATTGTGAACTTTTAACACCGACTACAACCAATCAAGTAATATATCTAATGAATATTAGTACTGGCTTCTACCCGTAACATCAGTATCAGAATAAACAAAGATATTTAAGAAAAGATGTAATACATGCTCTATCTACCCCGGACCCAAAGATTTTTGCTACGGGATTTATGCTCGTCTGATACAAAAAATGTGGCATGCAACAAATTATACAGAAAATATAAAAAACAAACAAAAATATTAAACTACCTACTACTTTAAGTCTAGTGTACACAGAACCCTTAATTTTACTTACGGTTTGTACACACTAGGCACTGATTAACGTAACGACGTGTTATTATTGTCATTATTTATATCACCTATTGTCTACAGCCTAATGATTCATTCCAGGATGCAGGTCACTCGGTATAAAGAAGCTTTATTTACCGCGTTGGTCTTAAGCCAGTATAGCATAGTATATAATTATAAGTATACTAGGAAATCGCCCCCACTTCGCTTCGGGAAAAATAGTAAAAAAAAATTATAGAGCCTATGTCACCCGGGGATAGTGTAGCTTCCCAACAGTGAAAGAATTTTTCAAATCGGTTCGGTAGTTTCGGTGCCTATTCAATGCAAACAATCAAATCTTTCCTCTTTATAGTATTAGTATAGAAGTATAGATTAGCATAACTTTTTAATGTAATTCATTAATTAACACCATATCTTGTCTTGCAGACTAAAATAATCGACAATAATAACAAGGGGAACATTGTTTTCGGTCAGAAATTTTTACTTTCTCTCTTTTATTTTTCAGCTGGCAATGTACAGGGTGACTGCCTATGTTTTGATAGTTATGGTTTGGAGATGTGGAAAGCTTGAGCATCTTCTATTTCGCTAATATTTTAAAAATATATTTTACTGTTTATTTACATAAACAGGACAAGTAAAAGAAGGATTTGTAAAAAAACTTGTTTTAATTATAAAAAAAAAAATCTTTTTCAAACAGCGCAGAGTAGAAATAGAGCATAAACTATAATGAGGACTGCAGGTATTGAGCAGATATTTGAATTGAGTTTTGAAGGATTCTAGAAAACCAACAGAGGACATTGAAGTATAATGTCATAGAACAGACATCTCGAACAAAATGAATTCCGACCGTTCTATTTTCAAATTGAGCCCCGGTTCTCCTTTCAAAATCGAACGAATCCATTGAAGATTGAAGCCACGTGGCGCCAATGCATTGGGACATACATGGTGTTCGCGATGCCGGTTCTATACGCCAGTAATAATACTTCAACTGTAGAGGATGGGTTTTTAGGCCTGGTTTTAATATACGAGTATATAACAGCAATAACGAATACGATGTAGGTATGTGATTTATTAATTTGATTTTGTGAACATATTTACTACAACAATAAAAAAAGGACATATTTAATATATTGAAAATGAAATGAAATGTAACATATTTAACAGGTCATATAATAAATATATAATTAATATTATTATATCACAATTTCCTTATAAACATTAAACAAGTTATTTGTGCAATAATTTCAATAATTGATATTAATTAAATTATTCGTCATTAACCACAGTACCGATCAAATTCATTATGTAGTTAAATGCTGGCTTATTAATAAAGTGATAACAAATGACAGATTACAATTAAATATTTTGAAAAAAAAAATGGTTAGGTACTTCATATATATTTATAGTTATTTAAAAAATTCCATGTGTTTTTTCCTCAATTTTACCGAAATTTAAGAGCCAAAAAGTTACAATTTTATGATAAAAAAGTCTCTTCCTCTCGGAGCGCAATAACTTATGAACTGAATCTTATGTTTACCAATGAATAGTATGTTATTCATGAAAAGGTTTTAAGTGACACAAATGTGTTAACGACAGATTAAACAATTGTTGACAAATGTAACAATTGCTTCGGCCCCGGATACTTTTACCCGCAAGAAGTTCCACGAAGTGAAGCGAGACCAGATTACTAGTAATATATTATAATTATAATAATGTAAAGTAAATAAGCATAATATTACGGAGCATTCAACAAGACTGCAAAAACAGGAAACTTAACTAGAAGTGGGAACGTCATAATAATAGACTGTATTGCATTAACAAGGAAATTATCTAACATGGTAAACTGACGCTTTGTCTGTCTGGAGGCGGCGCCGGTAATTTGTGACAGTAATTCGTTAAATCTATTTATAAAATCCTTGTTTTTATTCTTCTCGGACAAATTACCTGCATCTACATTTGGGCAATGTATTTTTATTTTGAATTTTTTTTAAACATATATCTAAGTTACAAAAAACCGCCAAAGTGCGGGTCGGACTCACGCTCAGGTTCTGTACAATAAAACACAAAAAATACGCCTGCTTTTTTATTTTTATTTTTTGATACTTCAACTAATGGCATCTCACAGCCATCATATTTGTTTTATCTAAGAACACTTGGACGAATCTAACGATACCTTAATTATGTAAATCCGTTTAGCGGTTTGGAAGATACGACGTAATAAAGAATATTACATATATCGGTGAGGCCATGAATCTCCAGTGAAGGTCCAGGGACGGACCTCTTTATTCTACAGCGCTTGCCTGATGCAGAGGCTGGCATATAAGAAATGTCATGTCATATTTAGATTAGGGAATTGTCAAGAATGTAGAACAGATTATTATTGATCACGTAGTGTGGAAGTACTTTGGAATATTGATGTGAATGTTAGGAGAACTGGAAATATATCATGGTGCAAAGTAAAAGGAATATCATTTCATAACCAATACCATAGAATACCTCCTTCTGCTACATCAGAAGTGATGGACGAAACATGCCCACAAATCGGAAAATAAATGAGGTATGACACTAGTTCGGATGACATTTGAAGAAAATTTTGCAATGAGAAATGAAACAATACAAAACGCGATGAAATAAGAATGTGGAAGTTCATAATATAATCGACGTGGACAATGCAAAACGTAGTGATGCGACTCAGTGGAGCTAGAGTTCATATAAACCAAGCCATCCAATGTGTCATGATGACCGAAGGAGTATGGATCGCAGATAAGTAGCCTTAGTCTAGCATCAAATGTGTTATCATACGAGTAACCTGATATCATAGGAGTCAAATTAACCTTATTTATTTTTCAGTTGCGGAAAATCGATAAGACATGAAATAATGATGCCACGTGAAACCAAGAGACCCAGGAGCTAACACTGAAACCGATGGTTTGCTTGGAGACATGTCTGCTGCAGGTGTAAGTCACGTAGAGAAACTATGGTCGGTCTGGTAGTATGGTAAAAGAAGGTTTAATGATGATGATATGATTATATCGATTTAATGTGTCGCAACAATGGCTATTGTAAAAAAAAGTGAGAAAAAATAAAGAGGAAAGTAAAAACAGAGGTAAAAAAAATAGTACCTACTAAAAAAAAGTGTAAAAAAGAGTGAAAAAGAGAAAAGTGAAAATGAAAGGTAAAAAAAAGAGTACCTAGTAACAAAATGGAATTACAAAAAAAATTGAGTAAAAAAAGGATGTAAAAAAGGTGTCAAAAAAAATGAAAAAAAAGGAAAGAAGTGTGAATAGAGTCCGGGCCAGCATAGAACTGAAGGGGCGATGTACCTGAAGAGTCTTGGAGAGACTGGGCCAGGAGTCTGCAGGGTTTGAACCGGACCAGACGACAATGACATAATTGCGACGTTTCGTAGAGTTTTATGAACCAGATTGGTAACCAAATGGCCAGACCATAGTTCTCTCCACTATGTTTTAAGTGTCCACATTTAAAAAATATCAGACTTAATGAGCGAATTATTCTCGACTATAAATTAATAATGATGAATGATAAAAATGAATATGAGTGAGGTTAATGTAGTCAGAATAGCCGAGCAAGATACTGTTGAGACAATTTTTACAGAATTCTTATTATCCACACGAGGCCGTGCGGGGCGTCAGCGATGGCCGCGTGAGTGAACACAAAAACAACGTGTTTCGGACCCAGCAGTTAGAGCAGACCACGTGCTTTGATCCAGTGATGACGTACCAAGATAAATTAATCCGCGCACGAGGACGAGCGCACGTCAGGATAGCCGTATCGGTGAGGCCATGAATCTCCAGTGAAGGTCCAGGGACGGACCTCTTTATTCTACAGCGCTTGCCTGACGCAGAGGCTGGCATATAAGAAATGTCATGTCATATTTAGATTAGGGAATTGTCAAGAATGTAGAACAGATTATTATTGATCACGTAGTGTGGAAGTACTTTGGAATATTGATGTGAATGTTAGGAGAACTGGAAATATATCATGGTGCAAAGTAAAAGGAATATCATTTCATAACCAATACCATAGAATACCTCCTTCTGCTACACATATATACAAGATACGCGCGAAAAACATAACCCTTCCTTGGCACTTGGATAATAAAAAGGAAATGAAAGAGTGCACGAAAGGCTTTTTAACTCAAAGTGAACAGTTTTATTTATTCAGCTAAATAAAAAACGTATTTAAATTTGTAATTTTATTTACATTTACATTATGTATTGATTTACTGCCTACAATGCCACTAAAATGTTATCAGTAATTAAAGTTGTAATAGGGAAAGATCACTATGTGGTTGATTTCATTATATCCCTATTACATTATATCCTTATATGGTATTTATTTCATTTACACCGGGATATTATTCTCATTACGTGACGTATAACAATATTATAACGATTTGTGGGTTATTCTGCTATGAAATAAGTTTTTTCATGTACATAATATTATTAAGTGTCAAATTTACAGACCGTACATAATTAAATTGCCGTCTTTCGTAAATTTATCGCTAACCATCAAACTTGTCTTGACAAGTCTTATCTTTAAGTTTGATATCATTTTCTTACCAAACTTATATTCTAATTCTTCCTTTATTACTATCTGCAACCAAAATATGTACAATAAATTATTATACATTTTTATAATCATAATGTATTTTTATGTACATTTTAATACAAAAATAACACATCTAGACATGACGTAAAATTACTATGTTAAATTTCAATTTCAAATTGTGTTATTTTCCCCACAAAGTGTACGATGGAACTATAATATTATGCGATATAGACGTAACTCGCTCGACCTAAATATTTTTAATACTAATTTCAAAAAATCTACTACCTACAAAATTTAAAAAAAACATGAATAGTGAGATGAAAATGAGGATAAAAAAAATTTGCGAGCTTTAGCCTTTTATTACGAATTGTATAAAAAATTTAGAATAGACCTGGTTATGATTCAGCGAGACTTATAACATCATAACATTTGAAATATTTTATATTGAATACTCTAAACATTGCGTTATGTGTAAGGATAAACATCAACATGTTGTTCCATAGAAAAACAATTTGTTCGCACATAGAAATTATTTTAAAGGTTTTGTGGGTGATTTATTGCATTGTAGTAATTATTATGACTATCGGTAAGCAATTTTGTTTTAAGAATAAACAAAGTCCTGAAGCGCTCATAGCCCGGCGGCTTGTGACGATTCTAAGTAGTCGACAAAGTTAAGCAAAAACGGGCGCGGTATGAAGTTGTATGGGTGACCACTAGTGGCAAAAGTTTCTTGTGTGTTTCCTTGCTTCGGAGGGCACGTAAAACCATCAGTCCCGGTTGTTATTGTAAAATAACAGTCATTAAGCCATGTCAGAAGCCCTTGGGTGGCATGAAAATTTCCGACACTTGGGTTGGTCAATAACCCCTACAACAATCCGCACTGGAGCAGCATGGTAGAATATGCTCTTGGCCTCCTTAAGAGGAAAAACCCGTGCTCTGTACTGGACCATTAATGGGTTGAAACCAGACCAAAATCCTTCCAATGTACACTTACATATTTCGTACTTTTGTTAAAATTTATACCTATTATTGGAAGATTTAGGGAGGTGCTTTTGGTAGGTAGTGGGGTAGTACCAACCTAATTCTTCTTTTTTTGAGTTTAACACCTCAAAAATCGATTTTCATATTTAAGCCCGCGGTATGAAAATGTTTGAGGTGTAAAAGCAAACTTTCTCCGTTACGTTATGCGTTATGTGCGTTATGTGTTATGTTTGTAATTCCTAACACAGAATCTATTATTGTAAAGTGTAAATAAAAACGTCACGTTAAAATAAATAATTAATACATGAATATAAATAAATATATCAAGCATGATTTCATTGAATGTTGGAATGAATGAATATTTATTTATTCACTTTCACAAATTAATACAAGATATGGTTCACAGATAGTACACATACTATAATAGTACTTTGTGAAAGTCTGGTGCCTGATGTAGGTTACAAGTACCTGAGTTACAGGTCACCAGTGCCCTCCCGCAGCATAATTAACAAATGGTACTTACGCTTAATGTTCGTGAGGTGACGTTTTTTATTTTATTACAAATTTATTTACTAATAGCTAATTAATCATTAATATAAAAATACCTTCATTTACCCTCATTTACTAACCTGAAATCTATTTTATAATTGTTCGTAAGGAGTAAACTCCAGTCGTGCGTCGAAGCTGATACATACAATTTTTTTCCTTTTTTTTTCTTGATAGCGCATTTTCGAAGCGGTGTCGAGTTTTGTGTCTCAATGTTTAGTGAATTTTGTACTATGATAATGATAATGATAATGATAATGATAATTTATTTGCGAAAATGTGGTTACAAAATGGTGTTAGTTGTTGAATATCGCTCACATTTGCCAGACTTTAGGCATGCAAATTATTTATTAAAATTACAGATATTATTAATTATCTACTAACAATAATTAAATTAAGGATTTTAATCTATAATTTATTGAGGAGCATGCAAGTACCTATTTACATTTACATTCATTAATATAGTGGATTACTTATTATGTCACAATCTGTAAATGTAATGTAATATGTGTATGTAATATTAATTAATTATAATAATGTTTATTTAATTATTTAAATGAATTTAAAATGTCAAAATATCATTATGTGCAGTCACTTAACTATTTAAAAAATCTTTGACCGAGTAGTAATTATTTTTCAATAGCCAGTTTTTTAATTGTGTTTTGAGCTTCTTAGGGGGTAAGGACATTATTTGTACAGGTATTTTGTTTGTTATTTTTACACACATCCCATACGCATTATTTAAAAGAAGAGAAGTGCGTACATACTCTGCTATTACTAGTCTTTGTCGATTTCTGGTATTTCTGGGGTACACTTCAGCAGCTGTTTTAAAGAGGTGCTTTTCTTTTTTTACAAACAGACACAGTTCGAGTATGTAAAGTGAGGCAAGAGTTAACAATCCTGTCTTTTTGAATAGCGGTTTACACGATTCGAGAGGTGATACTCCGCACAGTGCCCGAATACATTTTTTCTGTGCTAAGAATGCTCTATTGACATGGGTAGAGTTTCCCCATAGCAATAATCCATATCTTAATATTGATTCCACATAACCATAGTACGCAGCTAGGGCAGTACAATATGTTGAGTTTTGTCTAAGTCTTGCAAGGGCGTAGGTAAATTTATGTATTTTATTACATACAGTGTCTATATGTGTCTCCCAAGTTAAGTATTTGTCCAAGCTTATACCAAGAAATATTGTATTGTCAACTTCATTTATAATTTGTCCTTGATGTTGGATATTTAACTTATTACATGGTTTATTTCTTGTCATAAATTGTATGTATTTAGTTTTTCCAGTATTTAATGTCAAATTATTTTTATTCATCCAATTATTAATTATTTTTATTTCATTATTAATATTAAATTCGAATTGTTGTATGTCAATTTTATTATTACATGTCAGAATTATTGAGACGTCATCTGCGAATAATGATATGATAGACATACTCGCAGTTTGGTTGTCTGGTTAGACCGAATAATGATTGCCTGGTAATAATGCATCATCTAACTTTATTGCTGTAGGAGTAAATAAACAAATGGCAATCATACGTGTCATCTATTTAAACAATTTATTTTTCATGTTTTTTTATCACATTTTGATGTTGTTGTTATAAAACTTAAGGTATGCGTTTTTTTCAGTTCTTTTATCAAAATATACACAACAAGCTAATTTTTTACGGAATTGGAGAAATGAAACAAATGATAATGTTACCATAACAAGGATTGTAGATGTGGTAAGTCTAAGTCTAAGATCTGAACAAGGCGCGAACATTGGTAGTATATACGTAAAAGTGTTTTATTTCTAATTTATGCCCGATTTCACCAATTGCACCTAAACGTTCCCCTAATTAAGTATCTCTTAACGTTAGGCATTACCTAAATCTTTCCCTATCTTAAATTCATTTTCACAGTAATATGTGATACTTTGTTATGGGTCAATTATGTAGGTGATGTATGTAGTGGTTGACAGAATTTATATACTTTTATTTTTCCGATAAAATAATGTTTGTATTTTTCTCAGTGTCTTGTATTATGTTTTCCATCATATTTTTTTAGTTTATACAGGTTTATTTATTGATTTATTTATTACAGATAACAACAGCCATACATTAGTAACAACGTACTTAATTTTAGATACAACAATTAGGCCAATAAACGTTATCTACTAATTACAAAAGTAAATTTAATGTACTAAACTATTATATAAAGAAAATAAATGATCTAAATGTTTCATCATGTCTGTGGTTTCATCTCACATATACAATGTATTCTTAGTATATACGAAACCTGAAAGTAAATAGTTTGTTCAGAATCAGTAACTGAATCGATCGCAATGATTTGTAAACCACGTTACATTTTGTCCTAATGTTTTATAAAAATGTTACAAGTTGGACACCCAATGCATAAGGGTACGATTCCACCAAAATAGTGTGCAGCACATTTGTTTACAAACATTTTGTGCAAAACTCCAGCATTGCACTTTAAGCTAGTATCGCGTTTAGCTGCTGTCTCCACCGGCAAGGCTGTGCGTAACTTTTGTAAACGCACAGTGTGGCACACTTGTGCACAAACATGTTCACTGAGAAGAGTTTTCTGTCTTCAGATGTTAAATATGGACGGGAAGGAAAACGTAGTGCTTTGTGCTGCAGCTTGTGTTTTATTATTTAGTTAGTTTGCTTAAAAAGAAACGAAGAATAAAAGCAAGACTGAGTTCGTGAACAACAAGCGTGTACGCGTCGACGCGAGTCCACTGCGTACATGTGTACGCGCACAAAAGTATACAGATGTGCGTGAACAATTTTAAATGTTCGCGCACAATTTGTTACTGTATGCCCGAGTGACTCGACCAGCGTGAACATTTGTGTCGTACACTGTGCATTACAGTGCCGCACAGTTCAGCACACTGGTGGAATCAAGCCTTAACAGCAACATTTTGAATATTACAGGTATTTTTGTTTTAAAAATATCAAGTTTCATATATGTCAAATATGTCAACTAGTTAGGAATTCAGTATAGTGTGACGAAATTCGGACCCCTAAAAAAGGGACTCCTTAGCGTATAAGTGTCTTATTGTGTGTGTGTGTGTGTGTGTGTGTGTGTGTGTGTGTGTGTGTGTGTGTGTGTGTGTGTATTCGCACCGTACGCGCCAAACGCTTATACGACCGCATATTATGTCATCCGTATGGGGCTCGCATATGATTTCATTCAAATGCGGCGCGTTTGGCGCGTACGGTGCGGATATATGCATGTACTTCAGATTATTATTTCTTTAATCTAAGGTATGTACGTTCAGCATTAGAAGTTGGTGAAAATAAAATTAATGCTGAGGGACACCTATTTTAGCCTTAGATGCCCTTAATTTAGGGGTCGTTGGTCAGAACGGGCACTAGTATACTAAAAAATAGGTCACGAGTGGGTTGGCAAAAAAAATTACCAAAGTATGATTAATTCAAAATTTAAAAATATAATTTTTTAAACATTGCACTGATGAGTTTAACTAATAACACTAACTTAAAGAGTGGAGCCTATAGAAAATGCAAACGTTGGGTTTTTATTTTTTTCCTGGCATAATTACTGGGTTGGCAGGTCTAAACAGGATGCTAATTATCGCTTCGGTCAGTGATTAATAAAATAAGGATAGAGCGATCAGAACATTTCACAGAAATTAGCGTGTAGCTATAAAAATATATTATACATCCATGGACGTGAAAATAACACCGGACGTCACCTTGTCTTATCGAGAGTGACGCCACCCGCTTACCATGTGTGCGTAATTTTTAGCACGACGCGGTAATGGCGGCTGATTAATAACAGCATGGTGTCAATGTGTGCGTGTGATACTTGTACGAATAGAAGAGTTGGTATTACTATGGGTGCTTCACTGAATTCGTTGCTGACAATCCGTCTGGTTCTTTTTTCAAGTCGGTGGTGTAGCTATAAGAATATATTATATATCATTTTTCTTTCAGAGTGTTTATCTGAAGTTATTGAATTCGAACTCATCCAATAACTTCAGCAATACCAATAACAATATATTCCAGCATCCAAACTATACAGAATTAATGCTACATGAAGGTGAGGAGAATGTTGGTTAAAAAATAATTAATTCTTATTTAATCAGTCAGGTAAAATGGTGAAGAAGAAAATCTTTCGGCTGTCTCAAGTTAACATACGTAGAATAGAATGTAATACCGATGCCTTTTATTAAAAGAACGAAAAAGTATTATTAACTATTAATTTCTTTATTTAAATATCATATTGAAATAAAAATGTATGCAAATAGCTGACAGATGGGCACGTGAGTCACAGAACATAAAGCTGTAATAGCGTTGCACGTGTTGGGAAGAAGTAGTAAACATAATATATATATATATTTATAAAACAAACTATACATTATATTTCTTATGTTACTTACCTGGCCTACTTAAGCACCTTAATTTTATTAGTTTAAATTCTTAATTTGTATATTCTATTTTGTTTTAATACGTTAAGTATATAGTTTCATCTTGTACGTGTGTATGAACATGTTAATGTTAAGTACGGCATTGTAAATCACCGCATGTTGATGCCAATTGACCGAACTACACGACAGAAACAGGGCACACTGAAAACCAGCGGTTGGGGCACTCTGCCACAACTAATGCTGAGTGTGTTCCTTTTTCGTCGTGTTTCGCAACAAACTTTAGCTCCTCTTATTTTGTTTTTAATAGCATGCATTTTTTGTTATTTTGGTTTGATTTGTTGTGTAAACTGGCGAATTAAAGTTATTCTATTCTATTCTATTCTATTCTTTAAAAAATTTGATAATCTATTTTGCGAAGAAAAGTGATAGGATGCCAGGTGGGAAAAAACTACCTACTACCGTAGATTCATTAATTGGGTTAAAGCGTCTGCTATGTCGAGTATCAAACTATCCACTATGATTGCATGTACCTACGGAGATGATAGTAAACGGTTTTGTCAACATAAAACAAATAAAAAATAAATATATGTATTTGTTAACGCAGGCATCCGAGTATATGAACCAATTACAGACATTCCAAATGATATGATTCCGCGCAATATAGAAGATAACAAAGATGAAAAATGCAAACCTTTACCTCCAAAAGATGATTTTTCTAAATGTGGAAACACAGTAGCAGAAAGAAGTAAGTTGACTTTTGCCTTCTATAATAGCTCAGTACAAGGCATATTGTATAATAATGTCGATGGTTAGTGGTCACGTTTTTTAATAAGTCAGTCAGACTATTCAGGCGTGATGTAAAAATTTGCAATATGATTGAGGTGATTATTCCACCCATTGCCGGCAAATGAGCTGACGATCTACCTAATGGTAAGTGACTATCGTCGCCCATTCTTATTACACCTTTGTTTTAACCTTGTACCATGTTATTTTCCGTGACGAAATAAATGTTTCTTTCTTTTTTTCATTTATATTCTAATTTTAAACCTTATTCTAAAAGTTTTAATGTAATTGAAATAATTTGCAGAATGTTGTGAATATATTTGGGCATGGAAATACAAAGATGACCTCATGGATCATTACAGATGTGGTAAACTTAAATCTAAATTTAATAATTATAAACGGGAAAGTTTTGATTTTTTATTGCTTTGTTTGTAATTAATTAATTAATGTATGAACTCAAAAACTACTGGACTGATTTTAAAAATTCTTTCAGAAATAAGATGCTCGACTATTTCTGAGTAAAATGAGCTATCGAATGGAAAATCGAAGAAATGGCGTAGGCGGTTATTAGTTTATTATAAAAAATAATATTAAACGTCTCCTTTTCAACCTTCTAAAAGTATGTTAAGTTCTGTTACAATACTGATTTGGTATTTAGCTATAATAATAATAATAATCTTTATTTTCACAAATCATAGGTATTACATTTTACATGGTAAGTAGACTTAAGAATTATGCGGCGGATATTACATATCTACATGATGCACAGACCCTACACTAAGTAAAAACTTGTGTTGCAGGAGTCTGTTAACCCTTCTGAGGAAACAGTATAGCCGGTAAGTAATAACTTTACTAAAAATTATTAGATTATAACATATTTAAAAAGCTAGTTAATAATATTACAGTTAAACTATTATTTACTTACATACATTTATCTGTATGTCTGCATATGTGAGTATGGATATATATATATATGAGTGAGTAATATATGTATGTGTGTGTGTGTGTGTTTGTGTGTGTGTGAGTGTGTGTGTGTGTGTGTGTGTGTGTGTGTGTGTGTGATCGAGTGCAATAGTGTATACCTAGTGTTTCATACAAGTAATTTCTCCGTATCTTCATAATTAAGACTTTTTAACCATTTAGTAACTTGAGCTTTGGCATCTCTGCAGTTAAGTGATTTTAAACCTTTGACATATTTGCTTGCTTTATTATACAGAAATGGACAAAGGTATCTTTGATGACGTCGGGCAAGCATTGTATTTACTCTTGGCACAGGAAATACTTTATCTTTTCTGCGTTTATGACTATGTATTAACTTTTCTTGTGCAGATGTATTATTGTGTTGGGCCATAATAAGGTCTAAAATAAATAACTGGCGTACCGTAAGCACGTTACAATCATTAAATAGTTCAGAAGTTGGATATCGTATAGGCTTAGATGTAGCTACTTTTAAAACTGCCCTCTGAGCACGTTCCAATGGCAGCAGATGTGTTTTACTAGCACCAGCCCAGCTGGAGTTACAATAAGACAGGATGGACCTACAAAGTGCATTATACATATTAAATATTGTTTGTTTGTCAGCGACCTCTCGGATGTTCTTAAAAATATAAATAAGTTTACGGACTCTGCTTGATAGGGTGTCAATATGGGGTTTCCATGAAAGTCTGTGATCTATGGTCACTCCGAGATATTTGATATTAAGCACTTTATCTATAGAAGGGCACGAACAGTTTAAGGAATCACAATTGTAATGTGCAGTTATAGTTATATTGGGCGTTCTAGTTCGTGTATTACAAAAGGTCATAAATTTAGTTTTTCCCACATTTAATGTCAGCAAATTCGTATATAGCCATTCTATAACTAATTTAAGACCTCTTTCAGCATTATTCTTTGCCTCTTCCCAATTTTCGCCTACAAATATTAATGCCGTATCATCAGCATAAGAGATGATTTTGCCATTTTTCAAATTTAAATTGCATAGTTCATTGACATAAATTAGGAAGAGGGTAGGACCCAGTACACTACCTTGAGGTACTCCACAATCGATATAGACTCCTCTACACTTGTCAAATTTCCGATTTTAGTCTTTTGGGTTCGACCTTTTAGGTAATCTTCTAAAAGACTAAGAGGTTTTCCACGAATTCCTACGCGTTCAAGCTTGTTGAGAAGCATGGGTACAGAGACAGTGTCAAATGCTTTGGCAAGGTCAAGGAATATACCAATAACCTTCTTTTTTCTATCAAGCTGATCAACTACAAAGTTCGTGAGGGTAGAAACTGCATGTTCTGTCGATCTGCCCCTCCGAAAACCATATTGTGCAGCTGCAAGAAGGTCGTATTTCTCCAGGTAAGATATCAGCCTCTTATTTCTAATTTTCTCAAGGATCTTTGAAATTACTGGTAAGATGGAGATTGGCCTATAGTTATTGACACTGTCTCTGGAACCACTCTTATAAACAGGTGTTATAATTGAAGTTTTAAAAATTTGGGGAAATGTACCTGTTGATAAACACAAGTTACATATGTGATTTATAATAGGTGACAAAACTGGTGCAGATTGTTTAAGAAGTCTAGTGGGAATTCCGTCCAGTCCCACTGCGCAATCATTTTTTAAGCCCTGTATAAGGACGAACACCTCATACTCATCAGTTTCCAGTAATCCAATAGAGTTAACTTGAGATGGAAGTTCTGCCCGAGATCTATTAGGAGCAGCTTGTAGTGTATTTTTTAAATTTTCACACAAAGATTTCCCTACATTTGCAAAATAATTGTTGATATAATTAATGGATTCCAAAGAGTTTGCATGAGATTTAAGGAGGTCTTCATTATTAATCTTTACTTTGTCAGTGTGTGTAATTTGCCTAATAGTGTTCCATGTTTTCTTAATATTGCTTTTGTTTTTATTTAATTCAGCTCTGAAGTAATCATTTTTAAGTTTTTTCAATAAATTAGTACAAAAATTTCTATATCTAGAGTATGTCAATTTTAGAAGTTCATTGTTTGGATTTTCTTTTAGACGTAAATGCATCCTGTCTCTGTTACGGATACATCGAAGAATACCTAATGTGATCCAGGGCTTAATGGTGCGCTGACTATTAGGAACTTTGAATATCCTGGAGTTAGTTTTCATAATCTCAATTAAGTGATTAGTGACCAAGTTGGTGGCTACATTAGCATCACATGTACTTAAAATGTCGGCAAAACTTAAAGACCTCAGACGATTAGCTATTTTATCATAGTCTAATTTAATAAAAGATTTTACCTGGGTTATATTTTGAATATCTCTATTTCTATTTACGATGTTTAGGAGAACAGGGGCATGATCGGTAACAAAGGTATTAATAACAATTGTATTATTCCCAAGATTACTTTTTAACATTACATGGTCAAGGCAACGATCTCCTCTTGTAGGAATATAATGAGACGGCAGGAGTCCATGACTTGCAGTAAGTTCTAAATAATAGGGGGAGTTTCTATCCATATTGTCTGGGTGTATGTCAATGTTTAAGTCTCCCATAATAATAAGGTTTGGAACCCTTTCATATGTTGTCAATATTTGATCTAGAGATTGAAGAAACGAGTCAATATTTAAAAATGAAGGGGATCGGTAAATAGCTATAATTACAGTTTGGAGACCTAGTTTAATCAAGAGACAGTTTGCTTGGAGAAAATCGGGTTCTTCTACTGACAACTCTAGATTACCTTTTGAGTACACAATTATACCTCCATTTTTATTAATACAGTTTTTTGTGAAGGCTGAATTGTAGTTATTAAGTTTTGGAAATGGTTTATCATTTTCTATCCAACATTCGGTCAAAATTATAATGTCGCATTCAAAACCCAGTCGTAACAGAAGTATTTCAAAAGCTGGAAAGTTCATATTTACACTTCTTATGTTCATGGTCAGAATTTTGATACCGTTATTATAGGTCGATATCAAAGTGTGGCATAATTCCGGTACACTTATTTTAGCCTTTGTAGTTGTTAGCCCGTCTATTAGCTGACATAATTCATTTTGTTTTACGTTATCCATAATTATTATTGTTGTAATTAGATGCATCACTTATTACAGTGGCTGTCAGAGCTTTGTACGGAGGAGAATACTTAAACAAGTATGAAAGTTTGTGTGCAGGTGTATATGTTTGTATGAATGTCCATTTAAAGTATAGTGTTTTGTGTATAAAAATGTATGTTATATTCATTTTATGTGATATGATTTTTGTGTATAGTGTGTAGTGTGTATTAAATATTTTAAGACTTAACAAACTAAATACCAATATAAAATTTAGATAAAGAAATATGACACTATTAAACATAACTAGTTTTTTTGTTTCAGGTCTTCAAGTTGCTGCTCGTTCGTAATAAGTATTGGAGGTTTACCTTCAGATTTTCTGAGGAACACTCTCCCGTTTGCAGTCCAACAGAAGTCATACCTGGAGGTCTTCGCTAGGTCACGTGCCAAATAAAAAAGTCTCTTTGCCTTCGGTGTCAAAAATTCTGACACATATACCGACGACTTTTGTCCATCGATGCCCAGGGCGCTTGTATTTAATTTATCTGTTATATTACTTCTATTGTACTGCTTAACAGCAAGAAGGGTGTTGGACTTGAGGGTGGATGTGGCATATTCTATTATTAAAGGTCTTTCTCCACTTTGTTTTCCTTTCAGCCGATATATATCTTTAATTGCCAGCGGTTGTACTTCGGTCCGTAATTTGTTGTGCATTCTTTCAACTATGGTGTGTAAGTCCTGCTTGGTCTCTTTTTGTTTGGCAGGAATACCTCTTATTTCTAGACATGTACTTCTAGTATGCCTCTCGAATTCTTCAAGTCTGTTTTCTAAATTTTTGATTTTGAGGTCACGTTCCTGCTTATCATTTTCTAGAGATACGATACGTCCACATAGGTCATCATGTTTTTTCATATAAAAATCCAGAGATTTTTGCATTTCCGTATTAGCTTTACGCAATTCAGTCACCTCAGATAGTACTTGCGTCATAATCGACATCATTTCATTATGCCCCCCCCTCTCGCTATCCCAATCATTAGGGGAAGAAGGAGAACTATTTCTACGCTGACGCTTAGTAGGGTTTAACGAAGCAGTCAGCTGTCCAGTGGCTCCCTCTGATAGGCCAGAGTTGGGTGGCGTGCGGTGCATCTCTTATTTTTATCAATATGTACTAGGAAAGCATATAACTCGATATACTTACTAAGATACTTGGTGAAGCGTCCGCAAGCAGTAAGTATCTGAGTATAAAAATTGACTCAATATTGTTACGCTACTTTTATTAGAAAACGTAGAAGCACAACTCATGTACCAGGCTGTTAGCAGTTGAAGAATATAGAATGATTGTAGATCTCGAAGTTAAGCAGCTATTGGTGGCTTAGCATATCTGTCCGCGAAGCAGAAACCGTAATGGCGGTCAGCAGAGCGACTGTGACTGGTTCTCGAATGCAAGCAACAGGTTGCTTAGTGTGTAGGCGGCGCGTGCGCAAGCAGTGGGCGTCGCCGTGAAGCAGAAATCGTAATGGCGGGTGCGAGGGCGGCAGTTATTGGTTCTCGAAGCGCCAGCAGCGGTGGTTGTAGTCCAGCGATCAAAATGGCGGATGGGCGGAGATTCTTACTTGGTGGATGAAGTTACCGTCGGCCGTAGACACGGAGGGAATTTGCGGGTACCCGGCGCACAGAACGAAGATCTTTGTAGTGGCAGCAGTAATTCAATACACCTTCTTGATAGTTATGCACTCCTATTATTTATTGATGAATTTAATTTACTAAATTGAATAAATAAATTTAAATAATATTTTAACAATAATTTCACACACGACTGCTCGGTTTCGAGGTCCGGGGGGAAGGTTGGTTAAAACCAACCTTAACTAACTTTAGGTAGGTTTTCATTGCCTATGAACATACGTTCTAGAAGGATGCTAGGGAGACAAAGACCGCATAAACTTATTCTTGCGATAAAACTAGAATCAGATGGTAAACAATGATATTATAAGTAAAAAAGCGGCCAAGTGCGAGTCGGGCTCGCCCATGAAGGGTTCCGTAGCAGCAAGTAACATAATAGTATAAAAGTTCTTGTAGTTCGTTGTAACTTTGATTGATGTTTTAATAACAGTGTATTTTTTTATTAAAAAAGACTACTTACTAGATCTCGTTCAAACCAATTTTTGGTGGAAGTTTGCATGGTAACATTATTCTAAGTGTACATCATATATTTTTTTAGTTTTATCACTCTCTTATTTTAGAAGTTACAGGGGACGACAACACACATTTTACCACTTTTGAAGTGTCTCTTGCGCAAACTATTCAGTTTAGAAAAAGATGATATTAGAAACCTCAATATCATTTTTGAAGACCTATCCATAGATATCCCACACGTATGGGTTTGATGAAAAAAAAATTTTTGAGTTTCAGTTCTAAGTATGGGGAACCCCAAAATTTATTACTATTTTTCTATTTTTGTGTGAGAATCTTAATGCGGTTCACAGAATACATCTACTTACCAAGTTTCAATAGTATAGTTCTTATAGTTTCGGAAAAAAGTGTCTGTGACATACGGACGGACAGACAGACAGACATGACGAATCTATAAGGGTTCCGTTTTTTGCCATTTGGCTACGGAACCCTATCAAGAGGTAGATATTATGTCACTAGTACCCCAAAGATGAAGATCGTAAGAGCAGTCAATTGACCTCGTCTGCTCGTAGTCGCTCTGTCAATACAAGATGATAGGCAGTTTTATTATTGTAGTATTATTGTAGTTTGATTGGTGTAGTGAAACAAAAGATAAACGTGTGTGTGTGTGTGTGTGTGTGTTGTAGCTCTTTTCGGAACAGATTTTTTGGTAGATTTGTAAGGGCATGACGCAACTATAGTATTTAAATATCATTGATGGTAAATAATTAAATCCAGAGGCCATTATTACCTCTATAATGACGACAACACGCTTAGAGAAGATAGATTTAAACTCAAAAGAGGAACTCTATATAACTACGTAGTGGATGACGATAGAAAAATAAGTTTTAAAATTGCGTTTATTATATTATTATGTACTATATGTTTATATACGTTTATTAGATATATGTTTAGTTTATAACAAAGAAATGGATTAATTAGTAATCCAAATTCATATTCAATTTTTAATTTTCAATTTGTATTTTATTAAGTTCCAGGACTTGGGATCATAGGTGGAAAGACAGCTGAACCAGGGCAATTTCCACATATGGTAATGTATTCTGATCTTATAATAATACACACTTCACTACATAATCATCATAAAATATTTAGTCCAGTCATTTTAGGCCAAATTAGGTGCATATCTCGGAAAATCGACATACCCAGTATGTTACCACGTGAAAACTTGTATTTTGGCATCCTAAAACTGTTCTCAAAATTCACATAATATAATTGGATGGTCGCAAGTTTTAAAGTCAGGGGTCAAATGTCACAAAAATCGATTTTTTTACATATTTTGCAAATATCTCGTTTTCTATGGATTTCACGCTATTTGTATGTAATCAATATTGTAGAGAATTAAATTCTCTACAACTTTAATATTTAACATTTTTTATACCTTGAACTGTTTTCGAGATAGATGGCGTAGAGCTCACGGTCAGAGAATTATCTGAGGTCAACTGGTAATCTCGATTAAAAAACTAGTAATATTAAGGTTATAATTTATTGCTAAACATGTAATTATCATTTTTTATTAACTTTTAGATTAAATTAATTAATGACTGGACTAATTATAATATAACTTTGAAAATCTGACTATATGGCGTTAGGTTAGTTTCATTTCATTTCTCATATAATTTAATAATATAGGATTAATACATTGAAGTATAATGACATAGAACAGACATCTCGAACAAAATGTGTGTCCCGAAACCGCGATGACGCGTTCTTTTTTCAAACTCTAGAAGGTGATTTACATAGAGTAACTTTGTATAAGACACTTGCCGAACCACGACAAACAGTCAACGACTCTAAATCTTTAGCTCTTCCAAATGTTTGATTTAATGTTTAATTGAATTCACTGAGTAATATAATACACATAATTTATTATTTACCAAAGAGTAGGTACTATAGTCATTCTTATCGGGCTTATTTATTTGTCCATTAACGCGCTTACTTGCCAAGTGTGTAAGCCCGACTCATGATTTTTTCAATTCAATTCAATTGACTGACCTGAACTGACTGAACTGACTTGAATTGATTCAAGTCAATTTATTTGCATTTCATTCAAAAATGGCGGGAACATTCCACAATAATTGAAATAAATTCGTTTTAGTTGATTTAAGTTAATATTTTGTTTTCTTACTGATGATAAGTAATAACATTTTCTTTTTTGTATTTTTTTACGTGCAATTGTGACAGGTTCTCATCACGCAAGACGGCATTTTTTCAGTTTGTTATTAAACAATTTTGGCATGCGGCCGCAATGAACGCAGGTGAGTGACAAGCGAGTGAGTGAATGAAGTGAGCCAGGGTGGAATGGCCACAATGAATGCACCCGACTCAATGTTCGGGGTGTCTGTTCTATACGAAGTAATAGTACTTCAATGGATTAATAGGATTATTAATTTAGAATTTATATAATTAAGATATTGTTAGATTCATCTTGATAACCCAAGTGTTATTAGATAAGTGAAATAAAAAAAAACATAATGGTGGCTGTGAAATGCCATTGTTTGAAGTATCAAACAATAAATCGAATAACGCAATATGGGTATCAAATTAAAGAGCTCACCTTAAGGATTTCAAAAAGGTAGGTATATCAAAATAGGTTTTTTGACAACAGGCGGATTTTTTAATTTTTAAAGAACAATGCCCAAAAATTATTTTTTATTTTTGTTAGCGTCTTAAAACGTCAGTTATACCGAAGCAATTCAATTATTTTTTACGTATTTTAAAATTAATACCTAAACCCGTATTACCCAGCGTAAAATAATTTTATTAATAAGTGATGAGTTGACTATAATAACAATTATGTCAACAATGTCAATTTTCATTCGGGCACTCACTTCGATACATAGCTTGTATCAAGCAACATAAAGGGAGACTTCTGGCCAATATAACAGACAGAATTTCGTTATAAATGTTGGTATGACAAATGTAATGGTGTCAAATTTCCATATCCGGTTGTCAATCAAAAAAAGTCATAATAAAATAATGGTAAAAATTACAGGCAGCCGTAACTCTCCCCTACTCTATGACTCAATGGTTATAAGAATTCAATCTCAAAATACTTTGGTTCTGGGGTGTGTCTGCTGAAAATTCTTATATAATCTAAGCTCAGAAATTAAAGCGGCGATTTCTAGATTTTTTTTTATTTTAAGACGCTAAAGTTGAAAATGAAATATAACGATGTATGGCAGTTGGGCATTGTTCTTTATACTAGTTTTATTACTTTAAACTTTTGTCAGCAGTGTCATTCTCACTTATAATGTTGTTTTTTTATAGGTTGCTGTGGGATTTAAGCGGTTAAATATAACAAAACCTAAGCACCCGTACAGTTACAAATGCGGTGGTTCATTGATTAGTGAACAATTCGTGTTAACGGCGGCACATTGCACTCATCTAGGCGCTGATGAAGACCACGAGAAAACACCAGAAGTAGTAGCGATGGGGAATGAATATATTTTGGAAGTATGTAATTATGGTGCTTCTACAGTATTGCGATTCAATATTATACAGTAATTGCCAAATTACTACAGAATTTGTAACAACAAATCTTGTCTATGTTTTGTTGGGAATCTTGTCTATGATTCGTTGGGAATTTTTGTTTATAACAAAAAAATAACAACAATAGAATCCCATAAAAACATTTCACATAAAACTGGCTCTCACAAGCTCATGACATTTTTACTGTTAAAAATTTTCATCTCATGGAAAGCCAATCACCTAACCTTACAAAGTCTGACTCTACTAATATCAGTATGTATTAGTTACAAGACTATCAATTTTAGTATATTGATATTTTATGCAATCTCCGAGTGTTAATTTTAAAAAGCATTTTTATAGCATTTAGTTTAGACTATTTAATTGCCTTTAGCACCGTAATTTATGGGTAAAGCTTTTTAATAACTTGCACTTGCTTGAATCCTGCTTTTCTGAAGTAAGCGAATGAATATTAAATTAACTTTATTAGCCATAAACTTGTTTCAGCGAATGGAGTTAAAAAAGATTTTAGAAATAATTCGCCATGATAAATACGCATCACCAAAACATTATTATGATATAGCACTACTAAAGTTGAAGTTTAAAGTTTATTTCACATACAAGATTCACCCTGCTTGTCTTTCAACCGAAATTAACCCACAATATACCGATGCGAATGTAACTGGATGGGGAACTACGAATCTTCTAGGTATGTTTGAGTTCGGTTATTTAAATTACTAATGGATACCCGGCGTGTGGTACAATGCTAAAAACGAATTAGAAAGAAAGAAAGAAAGAAAGAAAGAAAGAAAGAAAGAAAGAAAGAAAGAAAGAAAGATAGATAAAAACATTTATTTCGACATAAAGCATAAGCACTGCAACAGTGTTTAAAAATCGGTGGTTTCACAACAATTAACAATTACAAATTTAGGAAAAAAGCTGGAAAATTCGATAATCGACTTCATGAATGGACCAAATGTGCCTAATGCATTGTTTTAGTGACCTAAAATCCGGTTTAGGAGGGGGGCACATCTATTGGATGGTTTCAAACTCTATAACTGCCATATGCTCATTTTTTGTGTTTTACATTGATAGCTGAAAACTAAAAATAAGTTAAAAGTACAAAAGTAAATAGTTACCTTCTGACTTTCGGAGTCGGTGTGCAAGCAACGGCGTAGTTAAAATTGTATAATTTTTCTTTTCTTTTTTTATTATTCAAAATTTAAGTATGTTGCTCTAACTATATATACATTGCTCTAAAATCTCTGCTCAAGAACGTGATCTCAGTTCTTACATTTATCATGTTACTCAATAAATACGATCTGATACATTTATGTCAGCATTTTAAACCGAATCTTCAGATCGCAGAGATCGGCCCTCGGCGCTAATCACATACAGCAACATTACAGTACATACAGCAAGCTTTTAAATTTTCAGATAAAACAAAAATGACCGAAAAACTTCAAGTAGCTACTTTGAATATCATAAACCAGACTACATGTAGACGGATGACCAAAAGTCTCATAAGTAGAAATTTTAAAGGATTGCAAAGTCATCAGATTTGCGCTGGTATGTTGGAAGAAACAATTGACACATGTCAGGTAACACGATAGTATATTTTTACCCGATTGGTTATGTTTATCGCTTGTATATTGTATGTATGTATGTATAACAAAACGTACTTTTTCAGAAAATAGTAAACGGTCATTAGTTTTGACATCAAATGATTATTCTGTCTTTATGTTCTTTTCATTTTATGTCAGTATTATTTTTAGATTACAAGTTATGATAAAAAGACACTGTAAGTCTGTTTCAAATAGGACTCGTGTAAAAGTGAACTATAGTTATATACATTTTTTTAGTCCCAATAATAATTCAAGGAATGCCACTGCGGTAAAATGAGTGTTTAAAAGTAGGTATATCATCTTATATAGAGGTGTTACAAAACTACCCGTAAAGCCGAAAGGAGGTTAAAGGCCCCATGTCTTATAACGAGTCTATTCACAATATTAAGGAACCGTAGTAACGCTGTATAACATACCCCAAAAAAAAAAAAAAAATCCGTCCGATATCCATCCGAAAGCGAACGTTAAGATGTTCTCGTACGTTGCGAGCAAAATGTGACGGACCTCCATCATGCTAAAACACCATGTTTCTTTGGTTCTCAAAGTAATCCCAGTCAGCCACAGAAAAGTCGTCAATCACCTCTTCGAATTCCGTTTGACAAAAAAACCATTAAAGTAGACAATTATTAGATAAAATAGGTACGTAGGCCTTTCTGTTAAATAATCTGGGTCCTTACTAGGGCTAGCTTACTAGGGCTGACAAAATTTTTGGCTTTGATAATTAATTATATTTTTTACGGTACGGTACGGTAACACGGTGTATAAAAATTCTCGTGACACAATGTTAGTTACCACTTACCATACTCCTCCGTAACGGCTTGACCGATTTTTATGAAATTTTATATGCAGATTCAGTAGGTCTGAGAATCAGCTACTATCTATTTTTTATACCCCTAAGTGATAAGGGTTGTCCACCCCTAACATTTTAGTTTTATTTTTTGGCAATTTTTTTTTAATGTGGCGTTAAAAATACATACAACCCTAAATTTTCACCCTTCTACCACCAACCCCTATTTTTTAATAGTCATTTTAGTAATTTAATCATTTTTCATGCCGCTCGATAACTGATTATTTATCACTTAGTAAGTTATCCCCGCCAGTTATAATAATAATTATTAATTAATTAGTATAGATAAGCATAATTTCCGCGTGCGAAGCTGCGGGCAATAGCTAGTTTATCTATAGTATTATATATATTCCAGGGTGATTCCGGTGGTCCACTGCAAGTCAAAATCAACACTCCATATGGTAACATTCATCGAATCCTCGGCGTGACGAGTTTTGGAAATATGTGTGCGACTAGATTACCATCTATTTATGTGAGCGTTTCTGCAGTCATACCTTGGATAGAAGAAAACGTTTGGCCTGAATACAAAGACGATGAACAACACAAATGATTGTTCCTCAAATCCTCAGTACTTATAAACTGTACAGGTAATTTAGGTCTCGTGTAGACAGCCAAGTTTTAAAAGACAATGTAACTTAACGTCTAAATGTGATCTCGTAAATACTTATAATGGATTCAAAATACTTAAGATTATTTTTAGTTCTAAAAAATTATATGTGATCGATGGTTAAGTCAATAGTAATGTACTTTTTTATAATAATAATAAGTTATATTTATTATCCCTTGTTACGCTGGGCCACTTACATTATACGTCGTGCAATAATAAAATCACAAATCTTCGCAAGGTGAATAAATGGACGACTTTGGTCGAAAAAAAAGACTTTTCAGTTCCCCTTTATGTCACATTGTGCTATAACATAGTATAGGATACTTGTGACGTAAGTAGTCAATTATTACTGTACTCCCTTGCACCGTATCGTAATGTACTATAAGATCCCATAACAAAATATTCTTTAGAATTTTTGTCTTTTTGCCCGTGTATTTGATTTGACTAATCTCAGAAACGGCTTAAGCGATAGATTATGATAAATATCATTATCGGCATTTCGTCGATAGTGCTAGTGGGAATAGCGCGTTTAAATGATATCATTTGATTGCGTAGTACAAAGCGATGATTTGGGAGTATTACCCAATTAAATTAGGATTTATGTCTGATTACGGGTTTAGGACGTAATGTTTGCAGTAACAGTAAATTTTCAGTTTACCTATTACGCCATGATTTCTCTTATTTTCTGGTTTAACTGGTATTCTATAGGGTAAAACGGATTTGTTACAATTAGACTTATAGTGTATTTAATAATTTTGTATTGTTCTTACTTATAAGTCCAATATAATATTTTGAATTGGTTTTGTAACTTATGAAGTAGATACATTGTAAGAAATATGCTACTAATTAATTTTACTTTACTGAGTTTTACGTACCAATGCCACAATTTAAACCACGTTGACAAAATTACACGTCACAAATACACATTTCATACACAAAACCTGTTTTGGTACTTCAAAAGTCGAATATAATAAACATATTTTATTTAAAAATAACAAAGTAAAACAAGGAATCAAGACAAATCCTCTCGGGTTGCCATGCAGAAATATGTCAGTGTCTTAGGACAAATCACGTAGTCAAGTACTAGAGTTTATTTACGTCGCAGAGAGCTGTGCATTCCGAGACTTACAGATAAATAATTATGGGCTCAAGAAAGGAATAAAAATTTTGACTGTATCCTTCCTTACAACAGGTTGAGGCCTGGTGTAACGTTTTGTCTAGTATTCGTATAGTTCTGAAATATGTATTTTAAACAAGTTTACATAGTTGAAAATTTGTACCCAGTTATGTACTCCCTTCCTAACCAAAAATACATGGGCAATATTATATACTATAAGCAAGATAATTAAGTGATTAGATAAGGTTTTGTTTATCAATCAGCCTTTAGAGCTCCAACTTTAGGACTTTGGCCTCCCCTAATATGTGGCTCTCTGATCGATCCTGAGTCTTCTGAATTCAGCGCACATCCACTATATTATTCAAGTCGTCAGTATTTATCGTTGTCATCAAACTATGTGGCATATTTCATCCTATCCTATTCTGTCCCCTAAAATATTAAGAAGACCTTAGTGAGCTAGTTTGGTGCACTCATTGTTAAATAGATGTTTATCACACTAAACCACAACAAGTCTTTGATAGTCGCTAAGGAAACTATTTTAGCACAAGTCGCTCTGAAATTCGGAGAACGTTGAAAATTTAACATGCGTTCGCATCAAAGAGAAATTCCGTTTGAAATATTGTTGTTGAAAATGGACGTTGTTCGGTGGGTTTTTGGAGAAAATCACAAGAATTTGGAGTGAATACATGACATTCTAGACTCAAAGACGATCGTTTGTTTAGGAATTAGATAAGACATTGAAGAATATTTGTATAATTCGACCTTTGAATTTGTCTTCACTTAACATTTTTTTTCCTGTGAATCGACGGAATTAAAGTTAGTACGTTTTACTCATATTAGTTTCTAGTTTTCATTAGAGATAAAATGACTTTTAATGAGCCATTTCTTCCTTTCTTACTTTCTTTCTTTTTCTTCTGTCTTTCTTGGCCGGCAACGCACCAGTGATGCCTTTGGTGTTGCTGATGTCCATAGGCGACGATAGCCTTACTTACTTACTTACCATCAGGTGGATCGTCAACTCGTTTGCCGGCTATTTCCATAAAGAAAAAAAGGAGAACTTCAAAATTTTCAAATTCAACAATTTGAATTAAATTTAAATTTGCGTCGGTAAATGAAAATATTCCGGGGAAGCCTAATCCATAGCCCACCATGGACACCGTATCTTCCTGTACGATCGTGATGGCCATTGTAACATCTGACTTTTATTTGGGTCCCTAATAAAACAGTTTAGTAACAAATTTATTTCACATTAACATTCACAAAATGTAGTGAAAACGATTTAAATTGATTAGGACAATTAAATGTAACCCAACTCCCGCTAACTTCAACTGTTTGTTAGACCTTTTGTACGACATAAATTAACCAAAATCAAATTTTAAATCAAATGAACCGTCGCGACTGGCTCCGGAGATAAAGCTATTGTTCATTTTCTCGCTTTTGGTCCTTCGCTGCATTGTCTTCGAATTTTTAATCAAATTCATGTAATTCAAGCCCCAACGAAATTAAAGACGAAACGCATAAATTAAGACGACTTAGACAAACTTCTCGCAACTTTCAAAGGCTCACCTCTTTTGAGGGATTGTTCCTTCAACCTCAGGAATAATCTTCGCAAATTATGACCAGCATTCCTTAAAACGTAATTTATCTTTAAAGTTTGAAGGGTAAAGATGAAATTCGCTTGCAGGATTGAGTTTTGGGTGTAGATTATGTTTTGCAAAGTCATATGCAAATATAGGAGTCCCATCGGAAAGATTTTGGAGTTGGTAGAATTGGATGGCAAATCATTGGAATATTTATTAGTCTAGGGATTACAGTCTCGATTTCTGTTTGTTCACTCGGGTTTGTTATTACCCACGTTGGAACGGAGGTGTGCGTTTAGGGAGAATGGTTGTTTGTTTGTTAGTTAGTCAGCTTGTTTGTCCAAGCGAATGTTCCCACATTTATCTCCACAATGGTTTCACTTAGTATGAAATAGTTCGCTACAAAAGATTTGGGATTGATGAGAAATTATTATTTAAATCTTTATTTTTGTAGGCCTTTACTTGTGTACGGCCAATTTTTATCCGTAAATGCAGATAGGTATAATATTAGCACAGCCTGTAAACTAAACAATATATATATCTCTACGTGAGTGTGAGTTCACATTTTGGAATAGTGGATCGTGGCTCGAAAGCAATTTAACTTCAAATTGAATCGCATAATTATGATGTAAGTACTCAAATTGAGGTTATGTTTTGTTATGCTACAGGTTTAATGCAGTGTAGTTTTTGTTTAAAATTATTATAATTAAATACTAATTTTGTGTTTTCTGTTCGGGGGACAATAATATTTTTATAGCTATTGCTTTTATGTGCTTTTATGTTAAAGATAAAAAGTGTCTTAATTTCGTTAAGTAGACATTTAAATGTTTTTTTAAACGGGCCAAGTGTATGAGAGGCCACGCGCAATGTAGGGTTCCTTAGTTGTAGGTTTATCGACTATTATTCACTGTAACTGATCGATGATTGATCTGTATTACATAATATAGCGAATGTTTAAGGAACGATAATATGATGGATCTTTATATCTTTTAGGAGCAATAGAAGTCACCACATCATTAAAATTTTTGTTTGGTAACTCTAACTATATGTATGTGTAGCAGAAGGAGGTATTCTATGGTATTGGTTATGAAATGATATTCCTTTTACTTTGCACCATGATATATTTCCAGTTTTCCTAACATTCACATCAATATTTCAAAGTACTTCAACACTACGTGATCAATAATAATCTGTTCTACATTCTTGACAATTCCCTAATCTAAATGTGACATGACATTTCTTATATGCCAGCCTCTGCATCAGGCAAGCGCTGTAGAATAAAGAGGTCTGTCCCTGGACCTTCACTGGAGATTCATGGCCTCACCGATATATGTATAACTCTGTATGGACGTGCATCATACAACATACATTGTATGCAGTTTACATAATTGCACCGGCTATTGCTGTACGTCTAACTTAGACACTGGTGGAATTTTTATCTTGACAAGTCGGATAATAAGTGAAATACCATTTTACAATAAGTACATAAATAAAGAAATAAATAACGCTACACACATCCCCAAATTAGGACTCGTGGCTGCCCTGGACAATACATAAAGACAAGAACACACACACATATCAAGAACAGAAATCGAAACCATCTTGCTGTGGATCGAACCCTTGGCTCGGCGATCCGGTATGGTAACCATTGCGTCACACGGGTCGTCAACATTTTTATCTTACTATACTTAATTATTTTTCTAGTACCTACCTTAGGTAATTTAAATAGCCTCGATGGCTTAATTTTTAGCCCTCTGGTTCAATGGTTAATGTCATAACAAGTAATGCTGTTCATTATTTGTTATTAGATTTGTCAGTCGGGGTCCGAATTAGTGAGACGTCTTGACGCTAATAGACACACAGAACGGCCAGTGTAGTTAGACCTCTGTGATGTATATTCTATCCTTAGCATTTGTCGATGGTTAAACGAGATATATTGCAAAAATAACTGACGACAATAACACCTACTTACGAGTAAGTCTTAAGGGTATGTAAGACCTGTATTGCGGGTGCACACGAGAACTTTTTTCTATTGTCCGCTATCGGATAAAATTATTATCATATTAGGAACATGAAAATGTTGATTTTAGAGTACATATTAAATGTAAATAATTCTTATTTCAGAGTAAATAATATTATCTTACCTATACATGGCCAAAACTCTCTTGGTTAAGGAGCACCTCCGTTATAGTACTTTAGATTTATTTAATTTCAGGCGTAGAACAAGTTGAGAGATCTTGTAAGACTGGTAAACATTTCCACTGGCTTCCTTGAGTTCTTCACAAAGTTTTATCTCAAGCGAACGCTTCGTTGACAGAAGCAAACTAAGTTTAGCCGATCCGTTTCAAACGGCGTTTACAGTGAAATATTGCTGGATAACCTATTACGGTTGTAAGATAATTGCCTTGATTAGGTATTCTCCATAATAACTAGTAAGGAGATTTTTTATGACTTTGAATTTCGGTTCTAGATCTGAATGTGTTTTCTTGACTTTGTGTGTTGTCCATGGCTCACACGGGATAGGGAATTGTGGGATACGGGTGTAGCATTTAACAAATGTATATGCTTGCAAGGATTTTTACTTACAAGGAAATATGTCCATACAAAAGTCTGCAATAAAATCGTAGTAAAATTTTACATATTGCTAATTATTTATCAGACGACTGGACTCCTTTATCCTTCTTATGCTATAAAAAATCCCGGCTTTATTCCAAAGATCTCAATTACGATAGTGTCAAAGACACTCGGTAACCTCGGTTTGTACGGCGGCGGTTTAGCTCTTTGTTCCTCACTTTATATCTTGTATTTGGGAGTGTAAGAGTGTACTTGGTGTATAAATATATAACTTGGTGTATAGTTATATTGGTGAATCAGTAGTTTATAGCTGGGCAGGAGTATTGGTGGAGGCCTTTATATACATATACGACCTTACTCCAGAATAACGTCGTGTTAATAATAGAGATCAATCCAAGAAATATAAGTAATTGAAAGTTTTTAAAGTTCTCAAAATCCTTCAAAGTAAACGACGTTGATAACTGTTTTTTAAGGCCTTGACACGTCATAGCAACTTGACCAAATCTGAGCTTTGTTGTCGAATTAAATAAGATGCGTCAGTTTTTTTTTTGGTAGGTAATAGCCGGCAAACGAGTTGACGATCCATCTGATGGTAAATGGCTATCGTCGCCCATGGACATCAGCAACACAAAAGACATTAGGTACTAATGCGTTGCCGGCTAAGAAAGAGAGAAGAAAAAGAAAGAATGAACTTGCTCTCAAGCCCCCAGCCAGAACACGACGAGTCGTTTGTATGAATGAATGAATGAATGAATGATGAATGAATGAATGAATTTATTTGTTCAAGTATGCGTACATATCAGGCCACAAATAGTACAATCCAGCACACTTTGCTAGTGGAACCAGCGTACAAATGTCAAAGTTAAACATTATTCTTATAATAATAATAATTATTTTACAATCCTTGTCGTCCAAATCGTTTTAACTATTATAAAATAATGATATTATAATCTAACTAACAACTCGCATGTCCATAAAAATAATAAATTATGAAATTCAGCTAAATCCCCTAAAAAAACTTGTCATTAAAATAATCTCTTAAGTCATAATATTGTTTATTTAGCAACATATTGAGTAATTCTTTTTTAAAGTTTTTGATTGTGAGTTTACAATATCTGTCAGGTAAATGATTAAATACACGAACAGCCATACAATATGCGTTTTGTTTAAATTGTGTAAGTCTTTGTTTTGGTAGCCATAATTTATTTTTATGCCTACATCTATTAAGACCAACTTCGCTATATGTTTTAAATAACTGTCTATTTCTCGACACTAACAGACATTATTTCGTATATGTACATACAGGGTAAGGGCAATATTTTGAGATCTTTAAAATGTTGTCTACAGCTGTCTAGTGGACCCAAACCACAAATAGATCTAATACAACGTTTTTGAAATTTAAGGCCTTTATCTATTGTCCTTCTATTACCCCAAAGCACTAAGCCATACCGTAGGACTGATGCAATGTAACCGTGATATGCTGTCAGAGCCGTTTCCATGGACACTGTTTGCCGGAGGCGTTTTAGCACAAAGATGAATTTATCCAGTTTATTTATAATTTTATTAATGTGCACGTCCCATTTTAAATATTTATCTATATGAATACCCAAAAATAATGTTGGTTCAACATTATCTATTTGATAATTATTTACTGATATGTCAATTTTAGGTATTTTACTATTTATATATTGAAATTGAATAATTTTAGTTTTGTTAATATTGATTTTTAAATTATTGTCAGTGAGCCAAGATATAGTATTATTTAATGTCAATTTAATTTTGTCGTTGTAATTTTTTTCGTCAGTACATTTTATCATTAATGTTGTATCGTCTGCAAATAAAATACATTTTTCGTCAATATAGTTAGGAAAATCGTATATACCTATAAAATGAACAACAAAGGTCCTAAAATGCTTCCTTGGGGAACTCCAGTATTATTGCATCTATATTCAGAGTGATATATATTTTTGTTTGTTAACTATCTTAGATATTTCAACACATTGTTTTCTATTTGTTAAGTATTTTGTTAACCAATCCAAGCATACACCTCTTATGCCGTAGCTGTATAATTTATTTAGGAGTTTTTGATGGCAAACCAAGTCAAATGCTTTGCTCATGTCAAGAAACATTACTGCGATAGGTACACCATCATTCAAACTTTCTGTAATATATTTTACTAAGGAGAAACATGCAAGTGTGGTTGATTTATTTTTTATGAAACCGTACTGTTCATCGCTTAAGACTCTTGCTTTTATTATGAAATCATACAACCTGGTATACATTGCCTTTTCCATAATTTTTGAAAGTATAGGTATTAGAGTGATTGGTCTATAGTTATTAATATCCTTATGATTACCTTTTTTATATATGGGCTTAACAATGGACATCTTAAGTTTCTCCGGGAAGATGCCTTGTAAAATGATTGGTTTATAATGTAGCTCAAAGGTCGACTTATGTATACTGCTATTAATTTTAATATGCTTACGCTTATTAAGTCATATCCTGTTGATTTTGTGTTATTTAGGGACATAATAATATTATATACTTCTGTTCGTCAGTTGGAGTTAGAAAAATAGTGTTTCCTATATTTATCAAATTATCCCTGCGTGTATTAGTTATAGATACATTATTAACCTGGCCACCTATATTTATAAAGTATTCATTAAAAGTTTTACACATTTCTGATGGGTCCTTGATTCTGTCATTTCTGATGGGTCTTTAATATTTATTATTATTAATATATATTATTAATATTTATTTATTTTTGGCGGCAGACTCATGCTCAATTGGCGATTTGTTTCTCATGAACGCTGTAATCGTCTAACCTTACTTCGGCGGTGCGTCCTGCTACAAAAAATAAAAGCTATGTAACATTACCAAATCTGTGTCACAGAGTACTTAATCACTAATGGTGACACAGAGTACTTAATCAGTGATCTGTTGAATATCAAATGAAAAAAATATGAACAAAATTGAATAACAGATGCATAATTCTATTGAGATTACATTATATCTATGACAAGTCTATAGATTAAATAAGTATCACGGGTAACGAATAACGGTATTACGTTAACGGTAATTATAGAAATATGTTCGTTTTTGTAAAGTATATTGTTAATAAATATGGGCCAACTGTAATATGATATTTATTTAAAATTAAATAAAATTTTTAGTAATACGTGTCACCGATGTCAAAGAAGTTTTACTTCAATCGCGCGTGAAGATTACAGGCGAACACTTTTTTTATTATTTTAAGGTTTTTAAGCATAGAGAAGCCTGCGCCGCGCTTATAAATAAAACTACTTAGAATTTATTGTTAAGAAAGATGCAATATAACGGCAATATAGTTATATGGAAGGGACGCGAAGAACTAAGATAAAAATACCGTAGATCCCTCATCCGCAATTCAGACCACGTACACCAACGATATTACTAATGGCGGTCTCTTCTGTTTACTGACGCTTTCAAATTGGTGGAAAGAGAGCGATGCACTGTTTTCTTTCCATTTCAAATTGTGTGCGGAGCGTCCTAAGTGTATTAAGATTGCGACCGTTTCAGTTATTGAACCAGGAATATGAACGTTTTAAGTACTGCTAAGTGAAAATTGTCGGCATAGCTATATGGCTCGTATCATTCGTAGGGATGCACATTGAAAAAAAACATCGATGTTTTTGTCGATGCAATGCATCGCATAGTGGCATCGATGTAATATCAATGTTTCAAAAAGCACATCGATGTTTTTATACATCGATTGTTTTTATTTTTAGTAGCGTTGAGACTAAAATAAGGTCATCGGCACTGAATTTGATGTCCAAAAAGTAAGGGAACGCATTTCAACATTAGCCTAATGGCTAATGGTAGATTTTGTGATTAGGGTTGCCTATTCGATGCATCGAATAAAACACATCGATGCTTACTCGATGTTGACGTATTAAAAAAAGACGTGTGGCACTCGGAGACTGCCGCGGTAAAGCTATTGCATAGCATTTTTTAGCAACTTATGCAATTATAATTATTTATTTATTTTTATTTATGCAGTATTTTTTTTCTTTGATATTAATTCAAATTAAACTTGAGCGTGGTGACTGATAAGAAGGGAAATAAAAGTATCACCGCTGTGCCGGCCGGAGTGGGGGGTGTTAGGGGATTCTAGATTCTAGGCTATAGAGATTCGTAAATTAAATTATTTCAAAATATTAATTAATTTTTATTAAGCTATTGCATAGCTTCTAATGATTTATTGTATGCCTAGTTTTTAAAAAGTTATCTCAAATAAATATATCTCTGTGACCACTGGTGCATTTGGTCAGCCAGCCATCACAACATTAAATACAGAAAAAAATAGCTTAAATAACTATTGCGAGTATTAATATCATAGCTCCCTTTTTGCTATAGCTTCAACATCTGTTGGTGTTGACAACTTATGTTCAAGAATGATAAAGCTAGTCCTTCCTGTTGTCCTTCCTGTTCTTTCACATATATTTAACTTCTCCTTGTCCTCTTGTTCATTTCCATCAACGTGGAAGGAAGCACACATTGTTCCTATTCCTAAGGTATCCTCTCCTTCTGTTCCCTCTCACTTTCGTCCCATCTCTATTTTACCTTACCTTGCCAAAGTTCTTGAACATATTGTCCACACTCAGCTATCTTCATTCCTCGCGGCTAATTCCCTATTTAATACCTTTCAATCAGGTTTCCGGCCCAGTCATAGTACTGTAACAGCTCTTATTAAAGTAACTGATGACATTCGATGGGCCATGGAAAATAAGCAGCTGACTATTTTGGTCCTGCTCGATTTCAGTTCCGCCTTTACATCTGTGGACCACGACATCCTTATTGGAATTTTAAAATCAATAAATATTTCTTCCGATACCATTAATTGGTTTGAGTCATATCTTCGAGGCCGTTCGCAGCGTGTCCGTACTGATGGTACCCTCTCTCAGTCTTGCGACTTAGTTGCGGGCGTGCCTCAGGGTGGCGTTCTATCTCCTCTACTTTTCTCGATCTTTATAAACTCTGTCACTTCTGTTATTTCCTCTAACTTTCACCTCTACGCAGACGACCTGCAGCTTTACCATCACTTTAGTCCTGCTCAAATTGATTCCGCCATTTCTGCTGTTAATGATGACTTACGCCGCATCAATGATTGGTCTAGGTCATTTGGCCTGCTGATCAATCCCAGTAAGTCGCAGGCTATTATTATTGGCAGCAGATATGTGCGCAATAAAATTGATATTACCTCAGTCTCACCTATTGTCTTGGATCGTATACCTATACCTTTCACTGAGACAGTAAAGGATTTGGGGGTCATTATTGACTCCAATCTCTCTTGGCTTCCTCACATCAATGATATTAGTCGCAGGGTTCATTATACATTCCACTTGCTGAAATGCCTCCAAGGATTCTTGCCCTTGAAAACTAAAATTTCTTTATCCCAAACTCTTATCCGACCGCTTATTGATTACGCCGATGCCTGCTACTTGGATGCTACGGAGGAGCTACTTAACAAACTTGAGCGGCTGCAAAATCTATGTATTCGTTTTATTTTTGGTATCGGCAAATTCGACCATGTTTCTCATCTTCGCAAAAGTCTCAAGTGGCTCCCCATCCGTTTTCGCAGGAACACCAGGACTTTATGTTTGCTATTTAATATCCTTCGCTGTCCAACGTCTCCTTCCTATCTACGTGAGCGTTTTTCATTCGCTCGTCCATCTATCGCTCCCTGTAGAACCCATCGGAAAACGATCCTTCATTTCCCTCCTCATAAAAGTTGCACCTATTCCAATTCCTTCACTGTTCATGCAGTTAGGTTATGGAACTCGCTTCCACCCAACATACGAGACTCGAAAACAGTTTCAATTTTCAAGAAAAGAGTCAGAGAATATTACTTATCCTTGACAATGTAAATATTAGATATTATTTATGTAGGTATATATTTATATTTTGTAATATATGTATGTGTATATATAAATTATATGTATGTATTTAGTAGTATTGTATAGATATTTGTATTATTATTACCTTATTTATAACATATTATAATATTATTTATTCTTATATTTTTGCTTTTATATTTGTGTGCGCGCTGAACCTACCTCTCGACATTATTTCTCCAGTCGCAGGTCTGCTGGAAGAAATTTCTTAAGAAATAAGCAGTGCCTTTGTACATAATTACCTATATGTTGTGTCCTCATTGTATATCCACTGTGTGTACATAAATAAATAAATAAATAATAAATAAATAAATAGTAAAAAGTGATTCAATTACAAAAAGGTTTCCCGACTATCTACATGAACTAAACCTGAGGTTTTTACTCCAGAATTGGTCTTGGAAATAAATGTCACCGACTTGAAGCTAGTCCACCATAAATGGTTCCGCCTCTCAATCAAACTGCGTAGTCTGGCACGCCATACACGCTGTTGGCCGCATTCCAACTGAACGACGTTCCACTGTGTTTTTGCTTAAGAATAATCATCAGCACTGGAATATTCTATGTTTAGCACGACTTAGTTGAAATGAGATGTCCAAGTGCATGCGTTAATTTTGTGTGGTAAAATTACCGGTAACTACCAATTAGTGGATTTTTTAGCTAAACAATATAGATTCCAATTTTTACTACGCGTACAACCACTCGTAAATTGCATTATGATTTCCATGTTAACGCCAGGACCGTTAACCACTGAGGTCATTAGAAAATGAATAGAACAAAATTTCTTACACTGCTTACCTGTCACACTATATACAACAAGATTTTTAATGCAAAATAAGCGTGATTTTGGATTTATAATTTTTTAACGCTTAACGCCGATATGACTGAAAAATCCTCGTAAATTTCTATTGCAATTAATTACGCCAAAATTTCAATTATGTGTATTAAACATGGCAGTCATAATTGAAAGTGACTTTTTTCGCACCGTTCAATCACGCAGCACGTCAGGTTTTGCATGAGTACACGCGATTGGCGTCCTTCCAAGTCGCGAAACCTCCACTCGAGAGGTTTTGTTCCTGGCTAACGTCGAAAATATAATACAGTTCACTTTGCCTTTCATTTTGGATGAACTAGATTGAATCATGTAAACTTAAAATTGAATCGGTTAACGGGTTATATTTCTTTCTGCAGTTTTACTGAAAACTGACGATATGATTGTATCTTCAATTTATGGTAATGGTGTTTGAATAACGGATAAGAAATTCAGTAGTGTATAAATTTATTTTCACATATTATTTATTATCATTTATTTTTACATATTATATTCCAAAAACTTTGTAAGCATTTAGATTATAATTATAATTGGGTCGTTTATGAAAATATCAGACAAAAAAATAATTTTCCAAATCTGTTTAGTAAATGACGGAATTCTGAGATAAAAAAAACGAATTGCGAACTTCCTTTTTTACGTCTTAGAACTGCTTGAGCTCTCCTGTGTGATAAAGCATTTTACCACAAAAATATATTTTGAGAATAGTCTACTACAAATATTTATTCAGGACTAACTTACAATAGTTATTGATATCAGGGACTTGATAACAAACTTTAGTTTGTCATGTTTATCGGAAACTTCCAACGCTGAGTTTTCCCACGAGGTAAGTTATCCTTGCTAGTAAACTATGAAGACGCTAAAGTCTTGTAATATCTTTGAAGCGATGTATGCTTCAGCTTATGTCAGTTAATATTATCGAGCCTGGTGCTCTTAACCAATTGGTTTACAACTGAAGTGTACTCACTGGTGCCCTCTTTGTAATATTTATAAATAGCCGACAAATGAGCATAAGAGAAACCTCCCAACGACTCAACTCAGAGTCACTAACGTTTACTTAAATTGCTCCATAGTACAGAATTTTTATGGTGATTTTTACTAAGGAGTGATTAAATTAACCGTTAGTGACTCTGATTTGGGGCGTAAAACTTCTGTAGTGGGTTCTACATCACCGTAAATAGTCAAGAAAAGACAGTAATTAATATTAAAGGAGTAAAAAAAATTAGTCGAAAGTTCTGAATTTAATTTAATTTTATATTTAAGACATTACTTAAACTATACTGTTAACCTAAAAAAATAACGACTTTAAATAAAGCAACAAAAATTATTGTCTATTTTAACACTAAACCTACATAATGAACTTATTAGGTAATTGGAAGAAAAATGTAACTATCCAATCAAAAGTATTATTTATTTATTACTTGATAAAAATAGTAATATTATTACTATTATTATTATATTAAATAGTAATATTATTACTATGTAACCAACATTAACATAATATATTATACATGGTACAATAACTTAATTTTTGTAATCTATTAAAAGTACATACATTAAATTGTACATAATTGAGTTATATTTCATTCTTACAATTGGATTAATTAAAGTTGACAGCATATCTTATATCAAGTAAAAAATTAAAAATATTTTTTAAATACAGTACCTATACAAAAACAATTAATATACTACTGTATATAAAAAGTAACTAGGAAATTTTTTGTGAATTCACTAATACCTATTGTGAAATGCCTTACAACATAAAACATTACAATACATAAAGCTTAACTAGTTTTTAATATTACTGGGCCGAGATAAAAAACGTCCAACACAGTCTTATTTTACCGACTGAATAACTTAGCAACTAGTTTTATTATATTAATTAATTATGTGTTACATTTCGGGATTATTAATGCCCCCAATCTGTCAGAAGCTTTTATTCATAAAACAATGAACTTAGTCTTAGTCTTAAGTTTTTGGAGTTTAATTCCTTGAGAACCGATTATGAAAATTTATGAGTAGTAAAAGAAAACTCTCCGTTACGTTACGTGTTAATTACGGCATGCGATATAAAATATAAATATAAAAACGTCACGTTAAACTAAATAATTAATATATTAATATAAATAAATGTATCAAGTACGCTTTCAGTAATATAAAAAATGCGTTCATTTACCCTCGTTTACTAATCTACATAATATATTTTATAATCGTTCGTAAGGAGTAAACTCCAGTCTGTGTGACACACACAATTTGGACATAAAATTGCCTTACACCAAGCGCTACATAAAGTTTAAATGTAGGCACGATTTTAAGATTCATTATTTTAATGATTAGATTAATAACACATAGAAATTGATGGTCATTTAGAGCCATAACAAATTAGATAAAAAGTGTAACTTTATGTGATAAACTTAGTTTGAATAACGGTGTTCCAAACAAAAGATTGCAAAGTACATTATAGAATTAATTAAGTACCATTTGCTTATATTAATCATTACGAAGTGTGCACCGTTGTCACAGTCCGAGAGTGTCGGTGACAGTACTAATTGGGATATACGGTCTTCTATACATTAATTTCTATTTTCAAATTACTTAATACTATCTTAACAAACTTCATTTAGACATGCTTATACATAATTCACAGCCTGTTTTGGCTTATCAAAACCCCAATCAAGAATTTTTAATAACAACAGTCCGATTAAGAATTGTTTTCAATGAAAAATAACAAGCGTTGTCATTGTTACCTCACACATACAATTATTTTGGAAACTTAGAGTATCGTGATAACTTCGCTACAAATTATACACAGTTACACACAAACAAAAATATAAACACACACATATCCAAAAATTCCGGAATATTGCATTCATTCCAATCTTTATACCTATCAAACTGAAACCACACAACAAATCCACAAATATCAAAACCGTTCAAACCGATACTGTTGTTAAAAATTGCTTATATTTCTCTAAAGGTCGCAATCCAAGCATTAAGAGTACCTATAAAACTTCTGTAACGTCGCGATTTTCCGCTGATTCGTGTTCAAGTGTGGCAATATTTGTTTTGGGAGAGCAAATAATTTCTTCGCCTTTCACTTACGTATCAAATAAATCGTCCACATGTATGTTTTGGGACTAAATGTCAGAAAGGGTTTCTAGGACGACTGTCATTATTTTTGGTAAAACAATTGTGTCCGATTTTGCTAACTCCTTAGCCAATGGAATGGTTTTGGAAACAATTATTATAATAAATATAAAAATTATGAGTAAAATTAACTCTTTACACAATATTCAGTTTTATTAACAGTGTTTTAAAATTTTACCTTAACTTTCATTAAAGTTCAGGATATTCCATTCTATTTTGGAGTATTTCAAAATATTAAGTTGTTATATTATCATAATTATGATATCCACATATTATGATAAGATTCCCACGAGTGACAATGTATGAGTACGATAAATAAGTGAAACTTAAAACAACACATAGAGATAAATTTGCATAGCTGATAACAATTTCTTTATGAGTCTCCACTTTCCACTGGCAAAAACTGTTGTTGAGCCACTGATGATAGAACCATGTCAATGGGTTTGGTATCATCATACAGTGATGGCGCTTCACAGAGAATTGCGAAGGTTCCAACGATAGATGCGATGGTGAAGATCCAAAGGAACAGTCTATCGAGCACCATAGCGACAAAACCCCAGTCTTGATCCTCCTGTCAACAAAACAGAAAACAGTTAATAAAACAACAATAGTAGAAGAAATAGTTTTCTAAAAGTTTGGAGTCGACAAACGAGCGAAGACTCCTGAGGCAAATAAATTGAACGCTGTCCATAAACATTTATAACACCAAGATTAAAGCCAAGAAAATAGCTCCCTAACAGGCTTTATTATTCAGCTATATTTGTAACGTATTGTTAGTAGTATTTCTTAAATTCTGTTAATGTTAACTATAAAAAAAAATAAGATGAAATACAAAACTTAAGCGAAAACAAACCGCATTAAACTCATCCTGTCGCTGCATGTGATGTTGGATGAACATGACATTGTGGATAGCTTTTTCAAGTTCAAACGGATACTTCTTCCTTGGCGCCACGTCACTAAGAGAGTCGTCTAAGCCTGACATGACTGAAGGCAATCCATTGTACCCAGCCCCAAGACTGCCCAATGCTCCAACGAGACCGCTAAACCTGGAGAAGAAGTGAAAATAAGTTTTAATATTATATTGGATAAATACTGACTTAAATGTATTCCACCTGTAGATCCTGGTGATAAATTGTCGAAATCCATATAGTTTGGACTTTAATCGAAGCCAGCATTCATTATTCGTGGTTACTGTATAATGGATGAGACAATCGGATGAAACGCGCTAACTATCGGAGTATCGGAGATACAGTGTAATCGCGGCAGTGCTCGTATAATTTATCTGACCTCCTTGTAGAAGTAACTAGCGAATTTTTTGCCTTTAGTAAGGATGTCTTTTGGGACAAACGTTATTGACTGCTTGGGAAATGGTGATTATCATATGGCTTTTACTATACATTTACATATGGCTATTACTATAAACGACATTCATTTATTCGATTAAAATTACTTGCCGATTTGTTGCCGTAGTAGAATGTAGTCCATTGCAGCCACCAGGCAGATGATGTCGTATGGAATCAGGGCTGGAAGCATTTGAATTAGTCTGTTCCGCGGCGGCCAGAGCATCTTTGAACTTATTCTTCTTCATATTCCGACCAGCAATTTTTTGCGCTGCGAGATCTCTCAGTAAATCTTTCGGAACTCTCATCAACAAAACTCTTGGCAGTTTTGTTATGAAAAACTTTCTTACCCAAGGCGCCATTTGATGAGTACTGGGTTTGCGATAGTGAACGTTTAGTATAATGATAGTGATGACTACGGATAGACCGACAAGTAACATGGTGAATAGAAGGTACTTTCCAAGCAAAGGTAAAGCGAGGGAAGTAGAAGGTATGATTTCTGAAATCAGTAAGAAAAACATGGTCTGAGAGAGAAGAATGGAGATGCTCAATGCAATCTTTTCACCAGAATCGGCTGGGAGGTAAAAGACCAGAACTGATAGGTATGAAATTCCTACGCAAGGTACGATAAGGTTCACTGTGTAAAATAATGTTTTTCGCCTGAGTGTAATGTTGAAGAAAATATCTGAAACAAAAAAAAAAATTGCAGTTGTATTCCATTTTTAAATTGTAAATGAAAACCGCCATCAGCCCTAACCAATTTATTTGACAATCAACGTCCGGTTTTAAGAAATATTGGATCATCTATATAATGGTCTATATAATGACAAACATGCATGGAAATAACCAGCTCTACCACCAGATATTTTCTTTGTAATAATATACCTATGTATTTTTATTTTTAAAAGATGTGCTGAGGAGTTTCTTTAGGCTTTTCTTCTCCACCATAACAAAGCACCTTCCCGAAAAGCCAAAATATAACGTGCATAAGTGACACCTATAGGAATAAAATATTTTGAATTTTGAAAAAAATGGTACGCAATTTGGTTGTTAGGGTCTTACCCGTTCAGCTAGCTACCAGTGCTACCACCATCATCTGTATAACGACCCTGAAGTAGACGTGTTTCGGTCGCAGTGTTGGAGAGTCAGGAATAATGTGGGTCCGCCGCGTAGTTTCTGGCCGGCATCAGATCAGTGATGTCTTAAGAGCTACTGATGTCCATAACGCGATGGTGATTTGTAACTATTTACCATTATCTGCTTATGTGTAGTAGTTGAGTTCTAATGTAAGTTTTATAATTACTATTATAATTATTTTTTTTACATTTATTTTAATTTTACTTTTATGTGTTTATTTTTTATATACAATGTAAATCATACCTTAAGCTGTAAATAATAATAAATAAATGTTATTTAAGTTGTATAATTATATCGTTAGAATTTTATATCGAAAGAAATAATTTGAGTTGGGTTGACTATTTACGTAGAAAAGAAAACATACATGTTTCGATCACTACTGACACCATAATGAAATCAAGCGTCTGACATAATATATTACAACAAGATAAGGGTCCCAGTGACGAAATAAATGTAGGTATAATATAAATACAATATATTCCCTCTTGAATTGGATGATTGAACATTGAATGAAACACATTTCATAAATTTTTTACAATTCGATGAATTTGTGATAATAAAATATCGGTTTTGTACATATTGGATGAGCCCAAGGAATACATTGGATTATTGGAGATATCTCAGACTTTATTTATTCGTACGAAGTATGTGTATTGCAGTGAATAGCGTCTTAATCGCCAATGGCGGCTAGTTTGTTTAATTTTATTACACTGGTAATATAATTATGTAACTATAATTTTATATAATTTGATTTACACTTACACTTCACTTATATTATACACAGTCTAGTAGTTTTTGCGTGAAAGAGTAACATCCATACGAATACTTCTCCACAGACTTTCACATATTGTAGGTACATAAATACATGTACCTAAATTATATTAGAAACAGTATGAAAACCTGAGTGACAGTTTTTGAGATAACCGTATTAAGGCCGAAAACCATGCAGGGTGATTTTTTTCATTTTAACACTATCGAATGGATATTCGAATTATTTCTAATATAGGATGATTTTTTTTTCAAAATCAACGGTTTCGATTCCTGCCCAGGAATATTAATTTTTCAAAAATATAATGATAGAGTTTTTGTTTTCATCAAAATCAGCCCCGAGACTCCTTTGACAATTTCGCTATTCCTCATAGTTTAGAATAAAGCCATCCACTCACACTGGATAAAATCAACCTGTATATATTTCTTAACTATGTTTTAATAAATTGGCCTTCATTAATAACAATTTAGACAGTGTGCTAACACGAACATACTAAAACATACTTTAGCAGCGAACTGGGAATGGTTAATAAAATTTCATGACGTGAAGCGATGTCCGCAGACACTCAAATGGAAAAGTTTGGAATTCACCAGGGAGCCCAAATGGAAATTTAGTATTTGTCATAATAAAGGAAAATAACTGACCAAGTGGGTGTCCCTACATGAGCACATGATTCGTCATGCGTGCTATAGATACGGTTCCTGAGACATTTATCTGACTCTTTGGCGTCGTCCTAATTGGCAGCGATCGTACGAGCAAACGATGCGATTTAGTCGCACGACGAAATTAAACACACACTAAATAAGTGTGTTCTAATTAGTCATAATAAATAATTATAATCATTTTCATCGCACGACGATGAACGCATCGTTTGCTCGTACGATCGCTGCCAATTAGGACGACGGCTTTGACCTTTTATTTTTCCATAATCAAGTACTATTTATTCGTAACTAATTAATTTACTATTATTACGTTGATTTGATTATTATTACCTATTGTAAATAATGCTGAATAGAAAATCAAAAGTCAAAACTTTATAAAAACCATTTTATTTTAATATATTGAAGTACCTAAGTTATGAGCGCCCTGATGGTAATGCATGGGCGTCAAAAGTATAACAATACTCAACAAAGTAACACCTTAGGAATAACTGATGCGTTTCCCGTCAAGAAAGAGAAGAAAAGAAGGAATGAAAGAAAAACTTGCGCTAAACAGACAGTAAAAACTTTCAAATGTAACCTATGCGGTAGACGGCAGTTAACAAACAAAACTTTTTACTACTTTATCTGTGTATCGTTCGACGTTTCACATTGTTACCTAAGTGCTTTCAACGAGGGACATCTTATCTTCAGCAAGTTACTTCGGCGTTAACTCGAACCGAAGGAACTATTTCGTTGACTGCAAGCGCTCGATAGAATCGCAACTTGAATTTTAATAGACGTTGTGTTTACATAGCCTGATTACGTTACCTAGATAGGACAGGAAACTACCAAAAATTTTGTCAAGGGGTGATCAGAAATCAAGTAATTGGATTGTAAACAAGCCTTGACTAAGATAAATTATTGGATTGGATTGCAGTTCTTTTTTAACCGACTTTAAAAAAGGAGGAGGTTCTTATTTTGATTGTAATTTTTTAGGTTTGTTACCTCAGTTTTTGTTAACCGATTTGGAAGATTTTTAATCCAGTCATTACTTCGGATTCCAGATCAGTCCCATATTTTTTCATATTTTTCTGGTGACAGGATCAATGACTTGAGGGAACTCCTCAGATAATATACCTAGAAACCCGTTTGGTTTTTTGAGTTTGGATTCATAATTGTATCACTTAGAGAATTATTATTACTGTCAAATATTGAGAAATATAATTTTACTTTCTTGATTATTATTAGTAGAATCCAATTAACTGCCAATATCATGAAATGTGTAAGGCATCATTAAAACTATAGCGATTTCTTTTATTGTCCGCATCATTTATTTCTTCCGTAGAATCCATCTTTTTCTATAGGCACAGTTCATCAAATACATTCTGCAATAAACGAAAGTACACGTACAAGATGATACCAAACTGTACAGTGAGAGGTGAATTAAGGAGTTTACTGAGTTAATTCACCTTGGTTTAGTTTATTCTAGTGCTCGGTTAATTCACCTAGATGAATAAGTGAATTAAGTCTACTTAGGGTAGACTTGAGACACCTGGGTGAATTAAGCTGGGAGAATAAACTCGATTTATTTATTTATTTCATTGTTCACCTACTGCATAATAACAAACCTTTCTTGTTACGTCCGCTTACGCTGTTGTATTCGCGTAATCTCGACGCTGACATCGTAAATAACATCGCGAAACGCCGAGCGCGTATTTCACGTACGTTACTACGATAGACTACCTCGAATAGGTCACCGGGAAATATTGTTGATGCTTACCAGGTTTAAATCGCTGTTGTTTTATGACGTAGATGAATCGAGATCGTTGTATTGTGCAAAACTATTATCAGAAAGCTTATAGACTCAATTCCTGCTTAAGGTGAGGCAGATTGTTTGATATCTTGGCTTCTAACATAACATATCGAATTCATATCGGCCTTAACTAAAGAAGCCTACATGGCCGCTCTTAATCGTATCGTAGTGCGTCGCGGTAAACCATGTAATAATATCATGTACTTAACATTCGATAACAGGACTAACTTTGTAGGAGCGTCTAATGATAATTATCGTTTCTTACAGGAATCAAATATTGCATCTAATGTAGCTTAGGAGGGCATCGAATTTAGTTTCGTTCCTGCCTATTCACCGCACTTTAACGGTATCGCTGAGGCTGCCGTTAAATTAATTAAGTACCATCTAAAAAGGTTACTCCAACTAATTCATTTTACGTTCGAGGAAATGTGTACGTGCTTGATTCAAATAGAGGCTATTCTCGTCCTCTAACCCCACTTTCCTCTGATCCGTTAGACTATACAGCGAATACTCCTTTCTACTTTTTAATTGGTCGATCACTGACATCTATACCACATCCATCCGTCGCTGATGTCGAAATTAGCCGCCTACAATGTTACCAGTAAATAGAGAGCATTAAACAAAATTTTGGAAACATTTTAACGTCGAATATGTCTCTCTACTCCAACAGAAGACGAACTGGACGACGACTTCGAACGACCGCCGCTGATGTGGTGTTTGGGGCGTGTTGTCGCGGTCCACCCCGGCATTACTCGCGTCGTCAACGTGAAGAGGAAGCGAGGCACCATCCGACGGGGATTTAATGACGTCTTCCCTCTATCAGTGTGTTGAAGACTACATGCTTTAAGGACGGGAGTATATTCGCGCGAACCGGGTGCGCGGGTTATCGCGGCCATAGCCCAGGTGCTGGCAGCCATCGCCATTTGCGGCACTCGACCTACATCGGCACCGAGGCAGCACACCAATTGCAATTACTTTACTTGCTTTGAACATAGTAAATTCTTCTCATACAGTCTTCTCGTATAATTTTAGTCTTAGACCACCTTTGTGCTCTAACAATTGGTTTATAACGATTTTTATGTGCCGTGTCTGAATGAAATTATGACAAGTGGCTGAATTAGACTGTCTCAATTTCGGCGTGCATATCTATGTTTTTTGTATGTTATATAAGTAATATCATTGTATCCGAAATATATTTCGTACATGCCTATCTCAACGCAACATTGTAAGCGACACCGTGGACCCTCGTACGCTTATCTAACCCATGTTACTGCGGTTTAACCGTTATGCAATAAAGATGCTGCGTTTTTTATAATCCCTTGCGTTAGATATGCTAAATTTATTTGTTTCATAAAACTCTCCTAACAGTAACTGTTATCTATATCATTGTTTACTAAATTCTCGTATCTGTACGTCAACTGAACTTTAGGTTATTCGAATTCGGTTAAAATTTTTAGGTTATTCGAATACCTAAAAATTTAACCAAATATCCAATACGTTTTCTATTTAAAAAGATCAACAAAATTTTGCCACTTTCATTGTTCATTATAAATAGTAAAAGCACCAAAAAAACTAGATTTTTGCCTGATTAAATATAACAAAAAAATTATATAATCACATTTGTTTTAAAAGATAATGTTTATTCGAATATAGGGTTTAAAGGGTGGGTAAAAAAACTTTTTTTAAATTACATATTCTAGTAGTAATACCTATAACATTATTAGAGAACCATTTAAAGTACAATAGGTCTAGTGTAACTGCCTCCGGATTCACTTCAAAGTATATTTTCCTATGATTATTTACGTATTTTTAAACAGGTAACAGTTTTCGTTAACACACTGAAAGCTTTGTTTACCGTTTTTTTAAATAAAAAAATAAAATGATTTACGATTTTAGTAATGGAACATTTTTATTTTACTAAGCTGGACCTATCTTAATTTACGTTAAATGTAACCACAACTGCATTACACCAGGTAAAATATTATTGAATTTGAAAAGAAAAACAAAATTTACAAGACATATTAGTCACGCACAATACTATCAAATGTGTAAACGCACCTCCAAAACCGCCATTTATTGTTGCCTGCGTCCCATGCGTAATTTCCACGCCGCGCGGGTAGCGTAAATTACACGTAATACGTCGCCTGCTTATCTATGCTAAGTTACTGCTTGACTCGAGCAGGTAAAGCGCTTGTTTTGCCGATACTAGCCCTTATGTGAGTGACAAATAAAACACCGCAATTGGGTGACGAGGTACCCGGGTACCTACTTAAACTATTTGAGTTTCTGAAGAGAAATTCACACTAGAGTTCTTTAATTTATGACCCACTTTACTGTGACGAAGTATTTATGTGTATAAGTTAAGTTTAAAGTGGTTAAAAATTAAGATAAAGTTAAAGGTAAACAAACATATTTCTATTAAACTTAGTTTGGTACAGACAGTTACAAAGAGTTTACGTCGTGTTTTGTTTATATTAATCCTAATTATTTTAAACACGGATAATGAAACAATACATTCCCACATAATATTGTTCAGCAGTAAGTATAATTCTGAAGAAACTAGAAAAATATTGTGTACTTTCTGAAAATGAAGAACATCATATCTGCTCAGATAATGCTCAGATGCTGAGCTGAAGTTCAACATGATTAATAGCTCCCTAATTCAGGTAAAAGCATTGCAGAGACGATACGATAAAATAAACAGCTAAACAAGACAAATCAATGGCCTTTAGTGCTTTTCATCAATTGCTGCTCTGGCGGCGTATATTATTCATATGGAGGATAATCCTACACTTTCATTGACTGACAGAAGAAGAAAGTTTCTGAAGGAGTTAAGTCTTCATTTATATCAAACTAACATAGAAGAAAGAGATAACATTTTACAATAATATCGTAATCACTCGTGAGATCTGCAATACAAGACGTACTTGGACATGAATTACAGTCGCAACGACCTGAGTCAGCTCCAGAACCTTCAAATTTACCAACACGAAGGTCTAGTCGTACCTTTATGTTGTAGGTATTTGATTCACTTGCAGAGAACTCAATATAATCAATAAAAAGCAAATAAAAATTCGAAAATATTGTGTCAGATATCATTTCAGGCCAGTTTGTTATGAACCTTCAATAACTATATCTAATGCCATCAATGGGCATAAAATTAACTGTAAATCATAGTTTTTATTTATTTACAAATAATAAATATAATATTCAGTAACAATTAAATTTTACTGATTTAATTATTTATGAAAAACTATGTTAAATATTAATTAAATATTATAAGGTACCCAGGTACCTCGTCACTCGGTTGCGTGGGTAAGAAATAGTTTTGTCAATATCAGAAACTTCAAAAAGTTAAGAAAGTTTAAACCTACAAAAACAATAATTTTAATGCTAGTTAGGAGCTCTCAAGAAGTTACAGCCACGTGGCACACCTATTATAAATTTTATAAACGATTGAAATTGCAAAAGGTACCCGGGTACCTCGTCACTCACATAAGGGCTAGAGGCGAACTCAACAGGGTGCGACTTGAATACTGATAGGCCGAGTAGTGCCTGATTAATGTTCGCGCTACAGGTAAGCTTTTAGATTACATTCAATGTCGTTTGAATAATAGGGAAGAGTTACTAGGTTTTATTAGGGTTATTTGTTGTAGCCGTATTATTAGAAGCCGTGAAAAAAGAGTTGGAGTATCGGGAGACTTTTATTTATTTAACTTTTATTGACCACAATAAAATATCACGATAGAAATTCTATAACAGACATACATTCTATAACATTCTAACCATTGGCCATAATAGAAATGTGCGAAAGGCGGTTTGAGTGTGAGTTTAATGATACACTAATATTAATGCCTACATATAAAAAACACATCTTTTTATTATTTACATCAGTAACACCAAAACCATCACAGAAGTGTTGCCGACCAAGAGAAGAGAGAAAGAAAGAACTGCCTCTCAAGCCCCCAGCCGGAACACGACGCCTTGTTTTGCGGCTGACTCCAGCTAGACGGTGGTAGCTTAGCTAGCCTGGCAGGCTTCACAGGAAGCCAGAAGAAAGATTGGTTGGCTTAACGCGACCCTGCCTGTGAAATGAGGGGTCCCGGGTTCGATTCCCAGCCGGGGCAGATATTTATGTGACAGATGATATTTGTGCTCGGGTCATGGATGTCATTGTAATGTGATAAACGGGTGGCATGGATGACAGTAAAAAGCAACTGCGGGGATATGAGTGTGTATGCGTTTATTTATACCTGGATAGGGCTCCTGGCAGCAAGGATAGTATCTTTCGTGTCTTTCAGCTGGCACTCCCAGGATGTCCCACTCTACGGATGGATAGTACTCTCGCAGGTCAATACCCACCTCCACCATGTCCCCTTTCTTCTGGTTTATATGTTTCAAGTCAATCTGCAACAGGAACTTATTTAATTGATTTCCAGATTTGTAAAATAATATGAATAAGTTAGCGCCAATACAGTGGCACAGCTCCTCTATCACAATTGCGTTATTGATAAGTCAGCAACATTTAGAGTTTTCACACATTACACATGACTAAGAAGCTAAGGTAATTGTTTCAAAACAAAATTAAATTCAAAACAAAATGAGCGGTCAGGTTAGGTGGTCAAATTATTCAAATTCGAAATCACTTTATTATGTGTGGTAATTACAAAATCTTAAATAGCATTATTATACAATAGTAAAAGCTGGACGTCGTCACCTGGTCTCCATCATAGCTCCAGGAGCCAAATTTCAAGAAACAGGTCTGCTGGTCAAAGGGGAAGTAGCGCACATCAATCTCGCAGGAAGACTTGAAGATAGCTGGTGGGGTCCAGAGAACCTTTCCTGTGTGATGAAGCACTGCCTTCGTCATTGTTGTTACCACGTATTCACCGTCAGCGCTGTTGACAAATAGAAGAATTATAATTTATTATAAATTATAGACTTTATCGTCTTATTTTGCTTAATACTTGAGACTGATTGAACTATTTTGTCTTCTTCTGATTAATTGCATCATCATGATAATTTTTGAAGTAAAACTTCTTTAGGGTGACTAAGGCTTAACACGCATTACGATTTTTCACCGCGCGATTTTTTCCGCAAAATTCTGTGTGACATGGAAATTGTATGAAGCTGCACGTACTTGCGAAAAAAAATCGTGTTGATTATGATTCAGTACGCGATTTAAAAATCGTCAGAAAAAAAATCGCGCGGTGAAAAATCGTAATGCGTGTTAAGCCTTGATTATTTTTCCGACGGAAATATTCGGAGTGAAATAATGCTCTATACTCGTAGTCTGTTGAGGCAGTTTTTGAAAACCGAAACTTACTATAGAATGTTGTGAGTAGGTAAAGTGATACTCACAACATTGTGTTGTCATACAGCACAACTTGTTTTTTCTTTTTAGTTTTTTTAAGCAGTCAGATTTTTTTTTAACTATTTTTTATTGAATTTTTCATTTAAGAAATATTCATTTTCCAATCCTCATGTAAACATTGTAAACATGTTTCATCTCGATAGGGTCAGTCCTGCATCGCATAAAAAGGACTCGACAGCTCAGAACAAAGCCTGAAGACAAATGATATGAACTCCATGTGCTGTAAAAGATCTATTATTATGTGTAGCCACTGTATACGGGCTGGGGACTAGTCGTCCGCAATCTAATTAATTAGCCTGAGTAAAAGAGAAGCTTTATTATGTAAGGGCAACTTAGAACAGTAGAATATAATATAAAAATATCACACAGTTTATAAAATTGTACATGCCAGTCTGTTATTGAAGTTCAGTGAAGTCAGTTGAAAAGAAACGTACAGGGGTTTTAGGGGCTTAGTTTTTGAATGAAAAATCAATACCTAGTACCTAATACTATAAATGCGAAAGTGTTTGTCCTTCTTTCACGTTGCAACAGAGCGATGTTATGATCTTTATATCTGAATGTAACTATGATGCGTATTTGAATAAATCTATACTAAAAGTTACAATGCGTTGGTCCTTCTATAACTTCGTAAAGGATCTTTGGATTGATATCAATTTATAGTTGGAAACATCTTATTAACATCATATAGTTATTTAATAATAAATATAAATCCGCGGGTAACAGTACTATATATTTGTCAAATTTAGAGCAACAGTAATTTTTTTTTGAAAATTACTATAACAATGTTAACAATGTGATTAGACAAGTAATAAATAAAATATGCAATAAAAATGCAGTTAATTATAAAATAGAATGGATCAGTCTCAAATATCAAGCAAAATTTTCTGATATTCATCCTTATTATGTTTTAAATGTATGGTGATAATATCTTAACATATTATTTCTTGTTCAGGTCGCAAGTATTTTATATTTTCTCGCTACTTTAACAGCTTTCACGCCATTCGCCACTAAACCCTCTACAAATTTATACTAAAGCAGTGTGCTGAAGACGTTCCAAGACGTTCTTTACTTAAGTACAGGGACACTTACTTTAAAGAAGATTATAATTTACGGTCATACTTCACTTTTCTTTTTAAAAATATCATTATAGTACATATATAAATAGCAAAATGGTTATATCTATTTCATTATCCCCAGAATTTTTTTACAACTTGTTTTCCAACGTGATTTATAAACATGATTGTCTACAATCCCACCTGTCGGTAAGTGTCGGTAACTCCTCGGTGGTAAAACGCACTATTAGTAAAATAAAAGCCTATGCACTCTTGCCTTGAAGGATCTTAAATCTCCAGCATTTTTTGACTTTCTTTAATACTTAAAAGATTTCAACTACTCACGAGCGGTATTTAATTTTGCCACAGAGCATGGTCAACGAATGCTGAATTATGGCAACATCACTGATTCATCATTTGTTATGTTGTGATGACTTGCACACTTCTGTCCACAGTCGGAGCAGCGCATATTCAATTACAATAAACCTCAAATATTCTAAATGTCATCGTTAACAATGAATACAGATCTACCTATGAATTTTAGAACTGTGTCGAGAAAAATATACAGGGAATTAAGTATTTTATAAATTGATTTTGTTTTAAATTCTGATTAGACTGATTGGACTTTATGGGCCCGAAAACCTCCGATACAGTTTAAGGACTATTATTTAATGAAAACAACCGATACCAATGCCTTTATATGCTCTCCGAAGCACAGAAGCGCTCAAGATTTTTTTACCTTAATTTCCAACTGCTAAACACACCCGCTGCATTCGGCCAATCACAGACGAGATCTATAAACCCTACATAAGCTTTGCTCAGACTTAATATTATCTGAAAAAAAATATGATTCACTAAATTAAGTTTAAAATTAGCCGTTTTATACGACTTTTCGACAGTTTCTTATTATCAAATATCTAAAAATACTGATCCTAAATCAACGTTAACGTTAGATGTTTTATATGACTTTTTAATGTTTTTGTTGATACTGTTGCCTGAGCAAAATGGAAGAGGAGAACACATTGCGCCAACCCCAAATAAAATTGGGAAATGGACAGGATGATGATGATGATGAATGTTGCCTGAGCAAAGTCAAAGTGTAAGTATGCTTTATAGATTTCACCCTTAGTATGCCATACTTTGAATAATATGTAAATAGAATGAAATTCTTAACTGTACAAAGGATTTATACATAAACCTAGATGACTTTGTCACACCGGTTAGTCTCGAGTGTGTCAGCAATAAGGCAGCTCACACGTGAGACGGACATACGATCCAAGGATTATGATACTCGTATAAGTCATAAGATGTAGGTTCCGATATTCTTGTTTAATGAATATCGATAATCGTGTAAGGTTGTGCTTAGATTTAGTTGCTATTTAGTATCTTCATAATATGCCACTGGTCGTTGGGTAAGCGAAATAAAAAAAGATTCAATCAATCAAATATTTTATTTGTGAAATACAGTACATACAGACGGTAAAATTAAGACATAGTTCATTTACTCTGCCAATAAATGGCGTACAAAACTAATGAAAGTTAAAATCTATAAGTTGATTCTGTATATTATCAATTAAATAAACATGTCACGTAAATACTACTAAAATGTCAGTAGGTATATTGATACTCTCAATAGGAGAAAATTAGTGAGCGACAAAACTTTTATGGAGGCTTTATATGAGGAAAAATAAGAATAAATATAATCGCCGATACCGTAGAAGCACTAAATTCGCGTTGGTTGTAAAACGACTTCCATTAGCTATTTCCGTTTATTTCCGTTTACTCATTAAGGATGTCCTACTAATATTATGAATGTGAAATTTTGTATTGACTTTTCTCACTTTTTTACGCAAAAACTACTTAACATATTTTCATGAAATTTTGCACGGAGACAGACCATGATCTGGAATAAGACATAAAGTACTTATTTCCGGGAATGTCCGTGAAAAACCGTGGGCAGAGTGCTAGTAAAAGTCACGGACGTGAAAATAAACCCGGACGTCACCTTGTCTTATCGAGAGTGACGCCGCCCGCTTACCATGTGTGTGCGTCAATGTGTCAATGTGTGCGTGTGATACTTGTACGAATAAAGGAGTTGGTATTATTATGGGTGCCTCACTGATTTGTTGTTGTCATTCCATCTGGTTCTTTTTTTAAGTCTGAGGTAAAAGTACAGATTTTCATTATCGCTTTACGTTGTCACTAGGACCACACGAGCTCAACACGGCGTAAGATCGGCCGCACGTGCGTATCTGCGTGATTAATAGCTCGTCAGCTTGCTGTGACACACTATGATATATCATTCTCCAATTCCCTCAGAACAACGCCATGAAGAATAATTTTCTTCGATAGTAAAGTACTCACGGTTATTTGTTTAAATACGCATTATGTGCAGCGTATACTTCGGTATTTGCTTAACATTAAATTTTTATCAAAAAAACAGTCTTCGCAGTTTTGAGAGTAGGTACTCTTCGAATTAAATAGATATATGGCGATATTGACATCATCTATCGATGCTTTTAGTGGTCTTCGAAAAATTCGTTGAAGTCAGTTATTAATTGTCTTTGTGCTTCTCAGTATTTTTATATATAGAAATAAAAATATAGGAATATTAAAAACACACATAAATGATACTTGTGTATTTAGAAGAAGCTATAACAGGCACTTACGATACGATAACAAAATCACAGTCTGTATGACGTGTCATTCACAGGATGGATCCGGTGCCAGCGAGGCAACTATCAATTAATTTAGGATAAACAATGTTTCCTTTCCTGTTTGTCAATATCACTGTTTACGTAAGAAGCCTACATAATACACAATACACATGCCGATGTCGTTAAGAATTACGACCGCGCCGGTTCGATAACATCGTTCCGTCTCTTATTAACTTCCGCGTTCTTTTCAAATATCATGTCGTACTGTTACTTTCAGGAAACAAGGGCAGTATAATAACATTATTATCGTATACTTAATAATATTAAATATAATAAAACTGTAGCTGATCGATGTCTGTAGGTACATGGAAGATATATATGACAAAACTATTACTAGGGGTAGGCAGGGTTCGAAATTATCAAGATAATTGTCAGATAATTATCCGATAATCATCAAATATATAATAAACTTTTTAATCCTTAGTTTAATACAACAGAATATTTGTGTAATTAATTTAATTATCAATGAAATGATACCCAAATATGTAAAAGATGATTTAATAATTATTATATCACAAACATTTGGCATAAGAGTGACAGATTATATTTATCAGCATATAACTATTTATCATGATCGCTTTGAGCCCTGGGGAGAGTATTTATTCACGAAATATGTCCCACAACAACGATTTCAGAATGTATCTCTATTTGTAAGTTTGTTTGTCTATGCGTGTAAAGTAGTGCCAGATTCGTTTTCCAAATAAGTCTTATCTAAAAAAATGGACTATAAGTTGTGACATCAAAGACATCACCGACGTGTTGCTAATAAGATATCAGTAAATAGAAATACTATTCTTTTTCCATTATTAAAACTTCTTTTCATATCCAGATATCAAAGGGTTTATTAATAATAAGGCAACTTATCTCTCATCTCCTTTCCCAGACCTTACCACTTCATCGCCGAGAATACTGTACGAGTTTGTTGTACACAATATAACGTATTGTTTCATATAAATTGTTCGCGTACTTCCCAAATTTCAACTAAAATGTCTAACAATTTCGAAACTTCAAGCATAAATGAATTTAAGCTGTCCTTCTTCAACTATCCGCAAACTATGATATATTATCACGTACAGCTAACTCCGTTGGCAATTGCTACAAATTTCACCGTAGAGCAATAAAAAATAAAACAAACAATTACGAATAAATCTGTTGTATACTGGAAATGTATTTGAACTTAATTTCATTTTTCAGAAGCAATTTTTCAATCTATTTACGTCTATTTTTCTGGAAACTGTCGTAAAATGTTTTGTTGTTAGAGGCACATAGTAGTTCATTGGAGGCAGAGCAATTTATTTTTATAAAATGATCTTTTATGCTACACTGCATTGTAAAATTATAAAAAACTAGGAAATCGTCCTCGGTTCGCTTCGGGGAAAAAAGTAATATATATATACTATAGCCTATGTCACCCGGGGATAGTGTAGCTTCCCAACACTGAAATAATTTTTCAAATCGGTTCGGTAGTTTCGGAGCCTATTCAATGCAAACAAACAATCAAATCTTTCCTCTTTATAATGTAATATTAGTATAGATATTAGTATACCTTTTAGTATCAATTTTAATACTTACTTCGTAACAATTTTTTTTGGTAATTTGTTTATTATTCTACGAACGCTATCCGCTACGTAGGTACTTAAATGTATTTCGTTTTTTTATTCTTAAGATTATTGCTACACAGTAAACAGATATTTATCTACCAACGAAGACGCTTACATACGTAATTTTTCAACGGACAGAGACCACTACAAAATGGTCAAGGTTAAAAGGATGCGAGGCAAAGTAATATATTCCAGGGCAAGATTTATGTCCCTCGAATTTTGCTCGTCCTGTAAGTATTTACATATTTTCACTAAAATATACAATAATATCGGTTTATTTTCTGCCTAACATTTTGTTATAACCAGCAGAAAGTATGAAATCTGTTATATTCCTATTTTATTTTACGGGTACTACCAAAGGATAGGCCCTTTCACTCGAAACCTTTTTTGACCCTTAAGGTCTCTTGATTCACAATTACATTTAACCGTGTACACAAATATTAAAACCCGAATGCGAATTAGATTCACACAACGAGGGCTCCGTACAAACTTGTTATTTTTTGTGACGTTACTACAAAATTACGGTTTACGGTTTTTTTCAAACCCAATGGTCGACATCAAATCACCGATACGTTACTAATAGAGAAAAGAAAAGAGAGAATGAATAAAAGAAGCTACTAATCCCTCAGTCGGAACATGACGAGTCAACTCAGGCAAGAAGATGGATAATATTATAAACTTTAAAAAAATATTTGCATAATTTCAGCCGTACTAGGGCGGTTTAGAATACTAACCCCAATCCCACGTTGGATGGGTAAGAGGCGACTAAATCCGGCCCGCTGGTGGTAAGACCCCTCGAGAGATTATATTGGTAATATTGATTTTAATTGTTAATTAATACAATTATTACTATTATTATTTCTCCATGGAGTTCGCCTGGACAGCTACCACCCTTGAGCATGAGTCAGCCGCCAAACGACTCGTCGTGTTCCGGCTGGGAGCTTGAGAGCCAGTTCTTTCTTTTTTTTTCTTCTCTCTTTCCTGGACGGCAACGCATTAGTGATGCTTTTGGTGTTGCTGATATTCATAGACAACGATAGCCACTTACCATCAGATGTATCGTCAACTCGTTTGCCGGCTAGTTCCATAAAAAAAGGTACGGCGTACGGCTTACGGCTTTCGGAGAAAATTACTACTCTTGCACTACTCAATAATGTAATCTTGGTATATTTTATTCGCATATAACTGTTTTCTGGCATTAACGGGCTAACACCTACGAACCTAAGTAATCTTGAGATCTGTCACATATGATTCATATCCCACTTGGGGGTGACGTGTTACGCCATATATCATACGTTGGATCCGGATATTACAACGACCGACGCACAAGTGTGTAATATCCTGACTTCCTGAATTCAATCGGCTTAGCGTTTTATTGATGTGTCTATGGTCTTGGTACTGGCTTATTTAAAATAGGGTGTAGTTAAAAATATAATAGTTATTCTCGACTTACAAATACTCAGTAATAAATAAATGAAATAATAAGTAAATGCTGTACTTGATATAAGGTGGACAGTTTGTTTTCGTTTGTTTGAACGTTTTTTTAATGTTCTCAAATTGCCAGTCACGGGTCTTTATAAGACAGGTAAACGAAGCGAAGCCAGGGTGGATTATTAGTCTAATATAAATATAAGAATCTCGTGTCACGGTTTTTGTGGTCGCCCTCCTCCGAAACGACTCAATAGATTTTAATGGATTTTGTTATGTATTTGATAGATATGAGAATAGACCGTAAATTATGTTTCATACTGAGAGTGTCCCAATCCCCATTTTTTTGGCTGAATAACGTTTGCTGAATCTGCTAATAATAATATAAAATAATAATACCTTCCTAAGCCGTATACGGTTGGTACAGGTAATAATACAGGTAATAAGGTATACAGGCAAAATATCTATAGGCCTCATGTATATAAAAAGCCCCATGAAAAATGCATGGCTTTAAAATTAAATTCAAATGTACCCATAATTTACATACGAAATGAAAAAGATTACACAGGATTACACTGAAAAATGATGACCGCAAAGAGGGCTGAAGGAAGTCGTATCACTTCCATTACTGTTGATCTATTGTAATACCCACCTAATCCTGAACACTACATTAAACACGATTCTATCGGGCAAAGCTCAAAGGAAAATTGCAGAGAGATCTGTTTTCCTACCAGTTAGTTACAGAGTTAGTGGATAAAATTAGGTAGTGTACTTATAATATGTTAATATTGAATATGTGAAAATAACGGATTGGTTTTTTGTAAAAATCGATTTTATGTTGAATTACAAAGGAGTTGTAATCGATATACTTGTATATTTGCTGGTTAAATTGATAGATTTAACAATATATTATCTCCAAGTGTAGTTACTCGTATAAAGGTTTTTAATTGAATGTACTTTGAATAATGTACTATAGTAAGCGTAAAATCTGACCCGTTACGAGAAATGTATTTTTGTAATTTGTAAGCAATTGGATCTTTAAATATTTTTAAAGAAAAATTGAATTCTTTTAATATTACGCACTTCAGGTTATTGAAATTACGTTCAGGTTTTATTTATTGCAGTGAAGTAAGTTACTACAAGAACAATTTTGCCAACAAGCACTTACAAATCCGCCAAAAATGGATTCTCGATCTGATTTGAGAAGTATTTAGTTTCGGGCGACCTCAAATGGTGCTTCATTTTTACAGAGGTAAATTTCCTCCTAAGCGGCTTGTTAAAATCCAGTGGAACTGGCAGACAGCCAGATAACCCGAGCTCCCGTTGACTTCTTGAACACCACATGAAGCCTTCGGTGTTACAAACGACTCGTTTCGGCTGGGTGCTTGAGAGCCAGTTCTTTCTTTTTCTTCTCCCTTTCTTCACCGGCAACGCATCAGTGATGCCCTTGGTGTTGCTGATGTCCATGGGCGACGATAGCCACTCACAAATCAGGTGGATCGATCTTTTTGTAACTTCAAATATTGTTGCTCTGTTTATCTGTACCAAATAGTCAAATATCGATGTATGTGGGAACTAAGCGAACGACAACTAATGACCTAATGAAAGTAAGAACTAAGTTCTCGCTACACTAAACAGTAATTAGTCTATCGAATAACGATTTGTTATTATTTTTACAATTGCACACACCACTGACTATCACACATTCACGAATCTCTAAATTACCAACTGAGTTGAATTGTCACGAGACGAGATGACCAAATTATTTACTTCGTAATAGTAATAAACCGCTTACTTAACGAAGGTCTTAATTCTTAAAACACTAACCACAAGACTATTATAAACATATAGTACAATGACATATTAAAGAGTACATTATGTACATAATAATTATTATTTTATTATGTTTCATGATATCACCTTCAATTTTGAAGTCCAAAATATTTATCTTTCTATCCTTCTTGTTAACTTCAAATATTGTTGCTCTATTTGTCTGTACCAAATAGTCAAATATCGATGTATGTGGGAACTAAGCGAACGACAACTAATGTCCTAATGAAAGCAAGAACTAAGTTCTCGCTACACTAAACAGTAATTAGTCTGTCGAAAGGGATGTTCAATATTGCAGTTGCTCATAACGGAAATTGCTTGTGACATAGTTCGGACCATGTTCCTATTAAGCAAAATAGTTTGATGCGAGGGTTCATGATTGATTCTTGTACGTGGATTGTTCCCCGTGATTGGCTTTAATTAAGTATGGATATATTCAAGAGTTAAGGTGACTAATGGGTAAAATTTCATGAGCGCTTTTGTGCGTATACTCGTAGGTCCATTGTTATAGTTTAATAGAAGTGGAGTTTGATTGAAGAGACCTTTGAAGACTTAGTAGTTTCAAGTAAGTAATTAGTTTCAAAGTCGGGTTTTATTCATCATAGTTTGAATCTTAGCCGAGATTGTCATTTTAATGATAATTATAATTCTGTACACTGTGAAAATGTACAAATTTGTTCACTACATTATGTAAAGTTTTGCATTGTTAGGCCCTATTAATAAATTGATCTCGGCATAAGTCGTGATCTCAGATCTTAAAAATGTAATTTTACGTACGATTTGACATTTTTCAGCATCTCAAACCGAATCTTGAGATCAATTTATTTTTTATTTTTACGCGCCTTAGTATAGGTTAGGTTAGAATGTATGAATGGATAAAAGATTAACTGTAAAAAGTACGGTCCTCCAAACATTTCCCCCTAACATAAAGATACTCACTTGTTATAGAGCACAATATCTGGTAACCAGATATGCTCGGACGGCACGTACAGTTCTTTCTGACCGCCGTACTCCAACGGGTCCCACTTAAATTTGTGGTCCTCCCATTCCTGAAACATTAGCGAGGCGTTAACAAAATGTATTGCGTGATGTTTATCTCGCCGGATAAAACCATAGAGCGAGTGTCGGTCAGATAGTACACGTTTTTTGCATTGCAAAGAATGCATTAGAAGGGTTTTTTTTTATTGCTTAACTTTGTCTATCATTTAGGATCGACGCAAGCCGCCGGGCTATGAGCGTGAAGTAATTAACACTATGATGTACCTAATGGAAATTTATTAATCTTAAAATATTATTTTTGGTCATCGATTTTAGGGTCTATACCATTTGTAATGATGAGGAGAAAGGAGAGAGCAAGCTTAAATATTGTATAAATACTGTGCAATGGATAAGAATACTGAAATATTTTATAATGTTGTAGTTTTGATTTCAGAATGTGTGAAAATACGGAAGACATTTTTATAGAGATTTGGTTGAAGTTTTGTGAATCTAAGTGGACATTTGTTTTAATACCGTTCATAGGATCTGAAGTTCGCCATGTTTCATATTTTTTTACCTATTCTTTTTTGGAAATAGCCTGCAAACGAGTTGACGATCCATCTGATGGTAAGTGGCTATCCTCGCCCATGGATATCAGCGACACCAAATGCATTGTCGGCCAAACAAGAGAGAAGAAAAAGAAGAAATCTCTCAATCCCCCAGCCTTAACTAATGTTACAAAACTATAATTCGTATGTCCTTTTTTTTTTTTTTTTTTCGGGGGGGAAAATGCATTACGCATACCACTCGGGCGCAGGGGGCACCCGAGTGGTTATGTGGGACTCCCGTATAGGCTAATGAGACCCACGGTATACCCACTAAAAACCCCCCCATCTTCCTCCTCGCCGCCTTGTGACGGGGTTACGGGAACGCTTTCGCACACATCCGCGACCCCGCCAGCGGCAGCCGCCCACAAGCGGCTCCATCGCGAAAGCCCGAAGGCCCTCCACGATGGGCGCACCAGATGGTAAGGTGCGCCTACCTCCTCGGCCTCCACCAGTACTGTAGCAAACTCCCCCTGAGTCTGCTACTAGGAGGCCATGGATACCAGATGACTGGTACCCGGTGGAGGATCAGGTCTGTGGTTCCTCCACCGACCACACATCGGCCGCAGAGGATAGGGCAAGCGGCGCACCGTAATACCGACATGCCTCTTCCTCTGCGGCCCCACCAATGCCGTTTCGGCGGAACGGCCCCGCCAGCTCGCAGGGGGTAGGGAGAGTGGCGCACCGTAATACCAACACGCCTCTCCCCCTGCGATCCCTCCACGGCCGCAGAAGAAGCTTGCCTCTTCTTCTGCGGTCCCACCTCGGCGCGCGTCCGCAGCGGACTTATTCAGCCCGCTGGGCCGCTCCTCGGGCCAGCCGGCAGCCCAAACAGGCCGGCCCTGGTTGCCTCTTGGCTTCACCGTGGGTGACCAGTCCACGGTTACTAAGCCCCCCCGCCATGACAAGGCGGGCAACCCCCGGGAGGGTTTTCATTATGTCCTACACCAAGTACATCCAAGACCTAACTAACCATATCTTACACGATGGAATAGGTGCGAAAAATACATGTCCACTTTACGTACGCCAATATTTTTTTTAGATTTTACTCTACCACTTTCCACGGACGGTATGGGTGGACAACGTAACCAAAAATCATTCACTGTAAATTTTAATATTGAACTGAATTAATCCAAAAGCCAATCCAGCTCAATAGAATTCATAAGGCAAAAAAAGTTATCGCATGCTGTGGTGCCGCTTCTATTCGATATTGATTGTTCATTCTGTGGCCGCACTGTGTGACTGGGACCTAACCACAACGGGTAGTTTACGGTGAAACGGCTTTAATCGATTGGGGCTAGCGATAAAAAGGATTCTGTTAAATCTGCTATAAATAAAAGCCGTAAAGATATTGTTTCACGAGGGTTTACCTTTTTCCACACATTTATAAAATAACTAAGTACGTATATGTATATGTTTTTTTTTTGTTGGTGTGTAAGGATTATATTATGTAACTAGTTATCACCCTTACTTTGCTTCGGTTTTCGTATAAATTCCTATTTTCTTTAAATAAAATAAAGCTCATGTTACTTAGAAACAACAGGGCATCCTATTGGTGAAAGTTTTTTGAAATCGGTCCAGTAGTTTATCTATTGCAAACAAAACATCAAAATTTTCCACTTTATAATATAGTATTAAAGTTTAGATACTCTTTATAATACCTATATATCATTTAATATATCATTGCTGATTTTTATTGAATTTTCTTTGGGTATAATAAGTAGTTAGTCTAAAAAACATAACCCTTCCTTGGCATTCAAGTAATAACATGGGCGTGTACCAAGTGTTATTTAGATTAATGCATTTAAAGTTGTGTTGTTGCGTGTTCTAAGGTACTAATTATAATAAGTCAGTCTCTTGTTTAAGTTTAGTGTGCCTTGATTGTGTAGTTTGGTAGTTTAATCTGTTCAGAAATAAAAAAAATATGTCTTAAAAAATACAGTGTAATTTTTTTTGGGTATTTAGACAGGTTTTTTGAAGTGATGCGAGGGTGGAGGAGTAGTTTTAAAATATTTTTAACTTTTTACAAAACACAGTGAGACTACTGTTGCATAATGAGATGATTTTATTTGCGTAAATATGTATATATGATATATACTTACATGTTCCAGCCATACGTTTGTTGTAAGGATTTGATCTTTCAGATTCTGTAACAATAAAAAGTAAAGTTGTAAATTACATATATACTTAGTTTGGAGACAGATAAAAACTTTGTAGTTTATTGTATGTGCGCTTTACTTATTAAATATGTATATGATGAAAGTATCGGTGCGCTTAAAACATACATTTTTAATTTCTTTCGTTTGCAAGTTCCGTCATTTCAAAATATTCTTATCCCCCTTCTTCTTTAAATCGCTTTGTTTTCCTTTCGAAGTTCAATCGATTGCCTGTTGGGTGTCAGCCAAAGAGCCTTCGTTTTTTGAAATGTCAGAAACGCGCTAAAACAGTGGCGGAAAGTCACGTATGTCATCAATTTTAGCTATTGGAGACAGATATTGCTTGCCGCCAATTTAATACTGACTTCCACCATCAACTGCAAGCCTAGCTTGTCACGACAAAGTACATTTCACGGTCTTTTCTTCCTAAATATCAAGAATTAAATGAAAAAAAATCATAAATTACATATACATTTCTTCTTTACAAAGCTTCACAAAGTTTCATAAAGCTTTCCAAAAGGTGAATAAAAATTGATTTTATTTATGAAGCTTACCGTGTGTAAAATACACCCAAAAGATATTTATTTTATTGTATAATTTTAATTTAAGTAACACAAACAAGAATCAAAGCGAAGCGTCAGATCAAACGTTTTATATAAAACTAAAAATACCAAAAATGTTTATTTGAAACAGGATGGTGAATCTAAATGTTTATTTGAAATGCAAAAAGCTATTTGGAAAGCCGCCAGGGAGACTTGGTTCATGGGAACAAACGAGGTGAAAGGTATCGGAGCTGGGAGGAATATCAAGAGGCTGTCAATACTCACACTACGCTGATAAAGATGCATTGTGATATGAATATTAATGTAATCCCTGGTATCATATTGGTTTTACGAGTATTACTACAGAAGACATAATATGATATAATAGTACATTAGGTATTACCACAGGAGAAATAATAGTACATACATATAATATAATAGTATATTACTGTTATGTACTGTTATGTATTAGTGTTATGTACTTCTACTGTGCACAATAAAGAATATTGTATTTATTGTACTTCATTGTAACTACGAGAATGATATTGATGAAAAGTATGCTGCAGTAAAGAATCGCTCTGTGGTCAAAATTCGACTGTAAGTGTCAAAAGGTTACTTCACATTGACAGTAGACTAATACCAACTTAATAACAATGGATTTCAGAATCCTCCTAGCTTACAATAAAGTATGTGATAACGTAGTACTACAACAATACAGCATGAAATTCAATATACAGGTAATTGAGAACAAGTTTTTGAAAAGTTTTAAGTACAATGATTTGAACATGTTCTGTTAATTTTACTCCTGTCTACTGCTTGATTTATAGTTGCGTTGCTCCTGTATTCGGTCATTAACCTTTGGGATTTGAATGACGAGATAATTTTACCCAGACTGTGTTGTATTACTAAAATTTTCATCCTTACCTTTGTGTCAGACTTTAATAACATGAGTGTTTTAAAGAAAAAATATTCCAAACTTAGTTCTACGTCAGTTACAAAGTGTAGTTATAAAGAAAATACTGAATATACTAAGGTATGTACCTAGTTATTTAATTTAAATTCAAAATTTACGCTTTGCTAACCCCAGAGCGGGTTAAAAGTACACAGATGTCGTTTGTGAGAGACGTGTCTTGTTTTGTAAACTTAAGAGAACCAACTGATATAATATTAGATTAAGAAAAGAAACTTGACATAGAACATTTTTCTTTAATTGTTCAGTTGAATGTGGTCTGCTGTAGTGGAATAGTCGATGTTCAGAATATATTAGTCTTTATGGCATTTTTGTGCTGTATTAATAAATGTAGAATAAGCAGTATGTATATGAAGGTTTTGTTTCACAACGTTGAGTTTCAACAACATTTTGTCTATAATTCTTGAAAAAAAATAACTGACTTCAAAATTACGGGATAACTCACAAACTACTCGTCAGATCTCGCTCTAAGTGGGACTACTTGACAAGCACCAGTTTTCGACTAAAAAAATCATCTAATTCGGTTCAACAAGTCGAAAGTTCTGAGCTAACAAACACAAAAAAATACAGTCGAATTGAAAACTCTCCTTTTTTGAAGTCGGTTAAAAATAATGTAAAAGATATTTAAACACAAAACACATAAGTGCATGTAAACTTAATTGCTGTGTTTTTTGCAAGAAGTACGAATCAATTGGTACCTCTTCGTACCATCGTAGTAAAGTGCAACAGTATTTTATAGGGCTTGGTGTATAATTTTATAATAACGTCACAGTTAATTAAATTATGATATCCAAAGTTAATGAATTGCCGTTGGAATCATAAAAAAATGTAAAAGTCGACTCGTAGGCAAGGTAAGGTATGAAAATGATCGGCTATGCATCTGTTTCTGCTCAGATTAGGGAATATTTTTTTATAAAATACATGTACATAGGTATATTTAAAAAAAAATGCTCAGGAGTTTATTTCGCCACTTCTTCTCCATGATAAAGCAGCTCATTTAAGAATAAAAAATATGTATCAGAGATACCTATATTATGATTTTGAATTTGAATTTGAAACCAACTTCAGATGACTGCTTATACTTTGAGCGAGTCGCCGTGTCCCTAATCAGTTTACAGCCAAATCTAACTTGATAGAGACAGACATGCGCCTAACAAGTGTTACCATCAAACGCAAACATACCGAGTACAAACTACAATTTGAAATGCGCTGACAATTGGAAACGGCAATAGCCGGTTTTCAATAGATGATACGACAAAACATAACTAGCTATGCCTAAGACTTCGTTCGCGTGGGAGTTTTTCCCACGTGAAACCCAATCCTTTTGAAATTCCGGGATAACAAATATAATGTTAATATGTTGCCCCTTAACCTATATCTTCCACTAAAAGTCCAATTAAAATCGGTCCAACCATTTCAATCTCTGAAATGGTGGAAAAGCCCGGACAAAAACAAAGACAAACAAAAAAAAGTTTTTTTTTGTATTTCAGTATCGTGTAAATAACTATAAGAAATTGCGAAAAACAGTTATTTTGAAATCACAGACATACTCTTCAAGTGTTGCTAAATTTCAGTTATAATAATGTTTAAAACATCAATGAACCCTATAACATTTACTGGTTAACGTGCATTTAAAGTCCATAGTGAAAATAGCCAGGGATTAGGATTAATTAAAAATACTTATTTTTACGTATTTTTCAATGCTTTGTAATTCAGTCCTTTTGCTTTCAAAATCTACTACATTCTATTATTTTCTCTGTTGAAAACGTATGATAATTTTCTTTTATATATCAGCCAGGAACTTAACTCATTATCTAAAGCAATTACAATTTTATTACGTACCTGAATTTAATATTTATTTAGAAATAAACGTAAAATATATTTATTCAATAATATAAGGCTTACAATAGTGTTCACACCACTCGCACGCACACATGGCAGTATTCGTTTCTTTGTATCGTAGCCGTGTTATTGAATGAAGAAGCGCTGGTCACGCTTTCGCTAGAATGGTCACTGATTAAATTGGGTGTTCACGCCTTTGTTGGAATGGTCACTGACTAAATTGCGACAACCCTGGTGTTGTTTCTATCCTTAATTTGCTTGTTTGTCTTCAGGTCGTAAAAATAAAGAAAAACATACACTAAAAAAATAGCTACCTGATGCGAGCGAGTAGGTATTTCAATGCTGTTTCTATGCAGTTTGATGTTGACCTATTCCATACATCACCCAGGCAACTCAAAAACATACTTGCTAACAGCTTTTTTAAAAAAGATTAGCTTAAATTTTTATGATTAGGTTTTACTTTGAATATTGTAACAACCCTTAAAACTGCTTGTAAGACTAAATTTGTAAAGCGTAGCAAATTGTTATCTAATACAGATAAATGTATTAAGTCAAGAGTAGCGCACCAACTTTATATATGTCATCTACCTATAAGTGGAAACTTATAATTGGCCATTGATGTTTATCCTGTGACTACATTGTACTTTTATTAGCTGTAAGTTTTTCCAAAACTGTAAAAATAAAATAAAATAAAATAAAATAAAATAAAATAAAATAAAATAAAATAAAATAAAAATAAAACATAAATCACAGTTATTTATTAATTTCAAAAAAGGAGGTTCTCAATTCGGTTGTGTTTTTTTAATGATTTCAACTCCGTCATTTATCAATCTATCTGGAACATGCGATTTTCATTTAAAAGAGATTGTGGTGGTTAGGTTGTTATTTTGATATATTGTGTTTTTGAAGACAATTGTCTTTCAATCGTCTATTGTCTATGGCGGAATCGTAAAGTAACTGAAGTCTAGTAATATTATGTTCATGCAGTATATTATAAATTTTTATCAAATAACAAAACTCTAAATTATCCGAATATCTTAATTGAAAACAAAAAAGTATCTGACAGTAAGTTGACGATTGTTGATGAGTATGATTAGCGAACGCATTCCCATTATTAGGGCATTGCGTTCCTCGCTAGGTTATTCCATGATAAATCGCGGGGATTTGTAAGAATCCCTCATTCTGAGAGCACACCCTGGCGGAGCGTAACGGAAATAGTAAAGTGAGAGATTTGTTAGTAAATTGACTCTGTATTCTTTATTAATATTATGTGTAGACTGAATCTTTTATGTAAGTTTGGTTATCAATAAAGAATATACCTGCAATATATTTTTATTCAAATTCACGTGGAATCTTCTGAATAAAGAAATGTAATTAAACTGTGACTCAATATCGAAAATAAAGGAAAATGCCCATTTAGTATAGAGAAATGTACTGACTTTAACATTTTTGTGTCTTGATAAAAATACCTTTATTTGATTACGTTATCTTAATAAATTATACATACTAACTTTAGTCAATGATAATATTAGAAAATAAGAGATTTTAACAAAACTAATTTGTATTTAGGTTATAGTAAACTCACAGTAATATGAACTCTATGCGGGCGTATTAAAGTCGATTGCGTATGTAATGTCGATCTTTTAAGTTTCAAATTCATTTGACAGTCTCCAAACACCATGAAGTTTGTAATAATGTATTATAATCACAGAACACTATTACTCCTGGCTGATTATAATATTTTCTAAATCATTTGACAGTCCCCTTACGTCATCTAGTTTGTTGTCATAATTATAATCGAATCAATGCAACCTATTGGCCCGAACGATCTTAAAAGATTCCTGATTGGCCCTTATCGAAACATTAATGGCCCAATGGTTTTCTTTTGCAAAACGGAAGTAAAGTTACGTATTAATTTCAGAAAGTTATTCCCAATAAGGATTTTTTAGGAAATAGGGTAAAATACTTGAAATATTTTAATAAAATTTTTGGTCCAAAAATCATTGTGACACAATTTTTTTTTAAGAGTATTGGCTATGGGCATTCTCCTTTTAACTTCAGAAATATATCTGTTCTGTATTTTTCATAACATAGACTTAGGTAATATCCTTTATCAAAATAAAATGGGTAATAAAAGTAATGAACACTAGTTTCGAGCGGAGACTCTGTTTGTACTTCAGGTCTGGACGTAACTCGAAGGCCGCGGGTCAGAATTTATATTAAAATTTCTAATTAATTTGCATACAGTAAGGATTCTATGTACTTCTATACAGAGTAACCTCGGTCGCTTCGTTGGCAGTAAAACAAGCAGCTCCGTAATTAAAGTTCAGATGACAAGTTGAAACTTGGGAGCGGGTACTATGAATACGGGATTTGAAACCTTCATAAGAGGGTCCTTGAAATAAGTAAACTTCATATGTACTCCACAGTATTCGTATTAAGTAGTATCGTGAATTGTTTTTATTGATACCTGACTGATGGTTGATGTTTTTAACCGACTTCAAAAAAGGAGGAGGTATTCAATTCGATTGCATTTTTTTCTTATGTTTGTTACCTCAGAACTTGCTATTGGGTGAACTGATTTTTATGACTCCTTTTTTAGTCGAAAGCTGGTGCTTGTCATGTGGTCCCACTTAAATTTGAGCGAGATCTGATGAGTGATTTTTTGGTAATCTCTAATTTTTAAGCCGGTTATTTTTTGTTAAGAATTATTTGATATGTGATTGATGTTGTTAGAGTTGATAGGTGATTTTTTATGCATGACAGTAATTTGATTTTTATACATATTCGTAAATTGACATTGAAGCATGGTCAGGGTAATGTCAAGGTCTTTAGAACAGTGTCTTTAGGGTCTTTAGAACATAAGGTTACATGAAAATCAGACCAAAGAGAAGGTTGTTATACTTTAAATAAGCAGTTTTTCCCTTTTTAATATTAATAACATCGCACTTAACAAATCAAGATAGTTTTCCTCATAAACAAACGATCAAAAAAAACCAACACTCAAAGATAGACATAATAATATCTAACAAATACAAAAACAATTAAATTTATTATAAAACCCAGGCGGAACGAAACCCAGAATCTTCAGCTATCAAGTTGTTTCGCGTCGTTCGATTTATTCCTCAATTAATATCGGAGCTAAGTAATTAACTCAAGTGCAATGATTTGCGTAGTTATGTAGTTTCGCCTAACACTTCGTTAGCAGTCAAACACAAATACGAGGAGTTTAATTAGCGAGGAGTCGACAAGTTGAAACTCGGCGGTCGCTGTGAATACGGGATTTGTGCTCTTCAAGAGAAAAGTCACCAGAAAGTCTATAAACTTTCAGAACACTATTTGAGTTGGGAACTTTAAGATATTGGTACAATTTAAGAAAGATTTTACAGGATTTGTGTGTATGGAAAGGAATTTTAGTTGAGTTAAGTACTTTATACTCGTAATATGAGATTATTATGAAACGAGCTGATGATTTGTATGGTAATTGTAAAGCTAGGTTTTAAAATGAAGAAAACAATTCACTTGTATCTAATCTTGTATCTAATATATAAAAATTTCGTGTCACAGAATTGTTTTTGGAATTGAACGTGTTGACAGAATTTAATGATTTTTTTTGTGTATAAATATATTTGAAAGATATGAGAATAGGATATAAAGTGCATTGCATACCGCTAGGTGATTAGGGTATTCCTATCCAGACTTTTTTTGGTAGAAAGTTTGCTGAGTTAGCTAGTACCACATACATAGATAGTACTGTCATATAAACGTGTAATTAATACACACATACAATCCTTAATGAGGTAGATTATTCTATATTAAGTGCTATCTGTAACTGTGAGCAGGAAAAAAGAAACTCCGGTAGTTTCTTGCTGCTTCTTCTCCTGGGCCCTCTCACAATAGGGCCTTGTTGAAGCAATGGCGAAGCTTGCATGACTTTCAAAAAGTGTTTGTTAACGAAACCAATTTTGAATAAAAATATTTGATTTGATTTACAGTTTGAAGTCATTAGCTGATATAAACATCTGAGAGAAAACAGATGTAATTCTTGTATCTATTAGTACCTTACAGTTTTTCGAAGAATAAGGTGCCAATCACAGTAACTAGATTTCTAGTTATCCGTAATCCGATTTGTTATTTGTAATATTCTCTTGCTCATATCCCAATGTTGATACATTGGGAGAAGAGAATGGCTAAAAAATTTTCGAAGATACTGTAACAATATCGCACATCTTTTTTCAGGCGAAAAACTGATTGTCGTGTCTGTGTGCACTGCAGATTTTTGCTGTTACGATTAATTGATTTTGTGTGTAGTTAAAAGAAACATAATATGGTAAGATTTATGTGTTTTAATCATATTTTGGGGCTGAAAATTGCATTTTAAGTTATTTTCTTATTGCGTAACAATCTGTCTATGTAGATTTTTTTTTATTATTTTGAGTTGTGCCTGTATTGGTGAATTTAGTTTTGAGTTGACTCACTGTTGAAGCCAGATTCATATGGTGGTCTTTTTTTACAATTATTTGCACATATTAATTGCATTTGGATTGAGTTGCTTGAATACTACTTTGTGAAGTTAAGAGAATTACTGGACTCCCCATAGCCATTTTTTATTAACAGACTTCATAATACCTTTATAATTTATAGAACAACAAAAATTATCCCCGAAATAGTATTCTGCAAACAGACAAAATACTTCATAATTTTGAAACACAAATGCAAGCTGTATAATTTACAATTATTGCATGGTGGAATAATTTCGTCTGTAATGAGTTGCGGGAATGCATTGTGAATTAAGTAGAGAGACGCAACGGAGTCGTATCGTTATTATGTTTATTTTACGCGTGAACCTCGTTAGTGGGTCTAATTCAAAATATAATGAGTGTGAATATTGTGATGGTCTATGATTGTGTCTATCAAAATAGCAGCACTCACCATATTATTTGAAAAATATAATAGCAAGTTGTAGGAAACATTTTATTTCATGGTACTTATTATGAAAAAAAATTGTGTGTCAGCTCCAACGCACGACTAAAGCTTCCATCCATCGATCCATCAGCCTTTGGAGGTCCACTGCTGGACATAGGCCTCCCCTAATTTGCGCCACTCTGACCGGTCCTGAGCTTACTCCTTATGAATGATTTATTTATTTATTTATTTAACCTTTATTGACCACAATAAAATATCACGGTACAAATGGCGAGCTTAATGCTTAGTGATTATAAAATATATAGATTATTAAATCAGTACCAACGCCATTTAGATTCTTGGTTGGTAGTAAATCAGTAACAACGTCATCTAGATTCTTGGTTATGAATTAGAAAATTAAAGCATAACGTAACGTAACGGTTTGATTTTATTCTCTATAAATGTTCATACGTCGGGCTTATGAAAATCGAATCATAAGGAGGTAAACTCCAATATTTCTCTGGAATATAAACGACCATTGTAATGAATTTTTACTAGTAGTACAAGGACATCAAAAATAAAGAGGAGATTCAACTGAAAATATTGACAGACCAGAAAATATATTATTGTCAATTTAGATCACAATTTTTATACTTATAACTGCAGCAGTCTGACTGCTAGCAATAAGTCACAATACAACGGTACAAGTACAGAATGAGTGTACTTTACAAAGTATAAATAAGCAAAGTAGTTACGTGTATTCATAACGTAACTTTGAAATATTCAGGAGCACGACTTTTAGCACTGTCTTTCACAGTTTGTCAGCGAGTTACGTCATGATACGTGGATGTTAAGTCTTATTTGCGAAGTCTCACGTATTTCTGGTGCTAACGAGTTAGGTATGTTGTTGAAATGTTTCAGAGGGATTTTGGATGACTTTGTAGAAAGCATATTGTCTTATTTGTCACAAATGCATTCATGTTTCAACGTACCCAATTATTCGCTGCTAAGATTTTATTTACCATAGAGTTTACTTAGACTCTGAATACCTTTATACTTCTTTCTTCGTCAAAGGACTGAACATTTTTATGAGACAGAACACGGAGCATAGGCTTTTACTATTGTAGTGGCCAAAATTTTTATATTAATGATTATAGCCAAGCATTCATTTATAATTACTAGACAAAGGTCTAGTACCAGGTCTGGTACCTGTGGTAGGTACTCAACTTTTTTTCCCACGGGCCATAAACACGTTAGTTATGGGTGTCGCGGGCAGCAAAAAAATGTATGCATATATCGGTGCAGCCTAAAATAAGTTTGTAATAATCTTTAAAATTAAGAAAAAGGGAACTGTCAAGAAGACAGACAGATTGAGAGTATCGCGAATCAAAGTAAACAACTAAATAACGTTGAATTGATAAAATCGGGTGTTATTTATTTATTTATTTATTTATTTATCCTTTATTGCATGAACCTTAGACTAGGTTTGACAAAGGGCGGACTTAATGCCTATTGGCATTCTCTACCAGCCAACCCAGTGTGACGGAGAGAAATGCGAGGTAGGCGTAAAAACACAATTAAAGAAAATTTAAAAAGAAAAAAAAAAAGAAAATATTTACAGCTAACTATGAAGAGAACATTATTTAAGAAATATATATATATATATATATATGAGTATAATTTAATATACATACATATAATAATATTAATACATAAATAGATAAATTAATATATATTTATATACCAATACATAAAAATAATATAAGGTGGAAATAAAACTCGACAGATTCAAGGGTTAGGTGAAGTTTTCGAAAAATGTTCCCGAACTAATCTTTTGAAAATATGTTTGTTTGAAATATGTTATCAGGCAATAAACGGATAGTATCCTTGTGCCTGTCGAATTATGGGTTTTATTTAGTATCCTGGTAATCCTGACACATAAGTACGCCCATAGAGAGAGATCTATGTTCATAGTACTGAACTCAGATGATCTGAACATACGAATGAGTACCTCCACAGAGCCCTGTGCGATACATATATATTTTACACACGATTGAAATAACACTTACTACCAAAAAAATAAAACTTAATTTAAAATAAATATCATATTACAGTTGACTCATATTTACTAACAATATTCTTTACAAAAACGAATATAAAGCTGTAATTATCATTAATAATACCGATAGAGTTATAATTATTCGTTATTTGTTACCCCGTGATATTTATTTATATATAAAATTGTCACAGATACTTAACTTTAAATTTAATTTTCCATTGACAAACATTTATTGATACAATTATTAACAATTGATAAAATGATAAACCTTCATTTATATGTGTACTTAAACCGATTTAAACATTTTAATGAATAAATACAGATATCTGCCTATTCTCAAGCATTTCGAAATAAAACTAACGAAGCTCCATAACGCCTTCCATTGCCTCTACTTCATTTGCTCCTTTTTTCATTATACGATACGACAACGACATAGCTTTAAAATTTAATTGGTGTCACACTGCAGGTATAAAAAGTTTTAAATCTCTGCTTAACACTGTAACATGACGTGTTGCAGCACCTATAATCTTCACGCCTCTCGCATGCACATAAAATATGTAGTTTGCGTGTGCAGACAATACATATATAAGATACATACACATACATATTAAGTACATAAAAGAGGTACAACAGATTTTATTTATATTGTTATATGTCTCTTCAATAAATTTACATAAGATACATTTGTATTTTCTTATATATTTTATACAAGTACTAAGTACTAAGTCCTCCACCAATCCTCACTGGAGCAGCGTGAGGAGAGGAGAGACTCGTGCCTAGTAGTGGGCCATTAATGGGTTGAAGCCAAAGTATTAAGTTAACTCTTAACAAAATTCTGAACTACTGAGCTTGTTTTTTTCTTTTTAGTTTATTTTACGCAGTCATTACCCTTCGTACAAGTCAAGTCGGGTAAAAACAGAAAAGACGCTCCTTTTTGATTATATGAAGAACAGAGTGCAATCAAACATTAAGTCTGTCTATAAATCTAGATTTTGGTTTAAAATAATAAGTAAATAAAAAAAACATTTGTATGAAAAGCTATGTCGTTGTCGTATCGTCCAATTAAGGAACAGTTCGTTCCGGATTAAGTGCAGATTAATTCTGATTGAAGAAACTTCTGATTGAAATTTACCAGTCGACACTTTCGTATTCAATAATGTTGATTCGCTAGCATGGCGATCTCACATTTATTATTGTAACGATGGTTTCACCTACCATTGAGAAGTTCTCTCGTCTGAAGTCAATCAAAAAACCTGAGTAATCAGAACACAAGCGATATTATGTAAAATTTTACCTGCAGCCTTTATAAACAGGGCAAGTATTAAAAGCGGTTTATCATTATAATTATGATACATAATAATACAATTGTTTTCCGACTAATTTAAAAAGGGTCTTAACCGATGTATTATATTAAGATTATGCTTTTATTAAGCTTGGAGTACCTAACATTTATTGGTGTCAGATTTACTGGTAACAAATTAAATATTATATACCTATAATTTGGCGCCTTTCACAAAAGACTTATTTATATGCGAAATCAATGTCTAACCTGGTTTTAGCTTTACTTGCAAATTGGTATGAAATCGAGTATTGGCCGTTAGTTGAAAGGTAAACATGTCTAAAGTACCTCTCATTTTCGGTCACTGAGTGCCTTTACTTTTATTCTCCCAAAGCGAATATTTGGCGACGCTTCTCTAATAGTTATTATCGATATAATTTAACTTCAAGCGAAATGTCAACTTGGTATTTTGTTTGGGTAATATTTATTTGTGTTACTTTATTGTTTTGTATTCTGTTACATATCATCACAATAATCAACCTTTTAAAGATTAAAACCTGATTATGGCAAATTGAGTCGGCGTAATATGTGTACCTATATATTTTTTTGTGTTTGTGCTGTTGCATGTCGAGGAGTTCCTTCGTATGCAGAAAATCCAATTACATCCATTACAAGTAGTCTTTTAATTTTATCACATCCATCGCAGTCAGAGAAAATAATTTAAAAATTTTAAACCTTATATTTAGAGATGCTGAATTATATTAGATACATTAACAGTTTGGAAACTGTCTCAGTACAATGTGCAATTCATCCCTTTCTGTTTGAAATGTATACTTTTTCATTCCTTCCTTTCTCTTTTCGTTTTTGACCGTCAATGCATCGGTGATGACTGATTTTGCTGATGTTCATGCCCGACGGTGACCGATTACAATCAGGTCTCACCATTTATGTTTCTTTGCTGGCTGATGTAAAATACAAAATATTTAATTTTTCAACTACTACGATACACAGTTGTCCGTAAACTTACGAGTTATATTTCATAAGGCGTAGCAAAGTCGGCTAGATAATAAACACATATTAAAAACACACGCAGCACACTGTTAGGGAGTCCTTACCCTCACAATGTTACTCACAGGCATACTGTGTGTGTAATCCCGAAGGCATAGTCCAATATAATCTAAACTTGAATAGTCCCTTTTACTGTAGATTATAATAATGGATCATTCCACTACACATTATCATTAGGATCATAATCCATAACCAAAATGCGAGTACTCAGGATAGAATTGGATCTTAATTTTACCAAAGTGGTAATTTGAGGTTGAATTACGTAGGACGATCAATCTACCGGCGATTTTACCCGCGGATTCCGAGATATTAAGTACAATTAGTCTAGCTAGATCATCTCTTACCCGTATGATAAGTTTCATGAAAATATTTTCAGTAGTTTTTGCGTGAAAAAGTAACTAACATCCATCCTCACAATATTCACGTTTATAATTCCATCCATCCATCCATCAGCCCTTGGAGGTCCACTGCTGGACATAGGCCTCCCCTAAGTTGCGCCACTCTGACCGGTCCTGAGCCTTCTGAATGCAGCGGATGCCCGCTGTCTTCTTCAGGTCGTCAGTCCACCTGGTCGGGGGGCGTTTATAATTTAGTAGCTGTTAAAAAGAAATCCAGTAAATTTTTTCGCAAAATTTGGAAAAATGCAGTATTTTAATAATAGTTTTCATTAGTATAATATTTAAATCTATACTACTAAACATTCGCTTGAAGCATTATGGTGATTTTGATATACTTATGTATTTCAAAAAAAATTTCTTTCAGTTATATATTTTTGGAAATTTTAGATTGTTCAACATAATAATAATAATATTATAATAATATCTTTTATTAAATAATATCGTTTATAATATTCCTGAGTTGTCTAAAACTGAAGCTGTATGATGGTCAGTAACAATACAGGTATGAATGAACAATGAACAATGGGTTGGACTTTTGTTTTTGGTTTTTGGTTTTTAATTGATGGTTACCATTTACCATTAGACTGCCGATCGTTTTCATTATTTTGGATAAATTTGGATAAAAAAATTATGTGTGTCAATTCCGATGAAAAACTGGAGTTTACTCCTTACGAACCATTATAAAAAAATATAGATTAATAAATCAGTAAAAACTACTAGATGGCTAGTTTCTTGGCTAGTAGTAAATCAGTAACAAAGCCATCTAGATTCTTGGTTGGTAGTTCCGCACGAACATCAACGCTATTCTTTGTTACGAATTACAAAACTAACACGTAACGTAAAGGTTTGATTTTACTCTCCATAAATTTTCATACTCCGGGCTTTTAAATAAAAATCGATTCTTAAACTCCAAAAAACACTCAATATCATTAATAAATCAGTTCATTTTCTAAAATACGAATGCAATTTCACAGTATCTTCTCTTCGTATAGAATTTAAGGTTACTAATCGTATAGGATTTACACTTTATACATACATGCACTACTCCCGTGCGGCCACTAAGTCCGGTTAGTTAAAATTGTTCAAGTCATTTCTAATTACCTGTAGTTCAAGTTAGTTTCTCAGCCATTTCCAATATTTGAAACTTGAACTCATGAAATACTTTGTATAGTTGTAGGAATAGTTAGAGGTGGCAACTCTCTTGTGATAAAATTAAATTTTCATCGTGAGTGTAGGTCGCGTTGGCGCTTTCGGCATATTTAATTGTACATACGAGACGATTCCCGTAGGTAAGTTAACGACAGTTATAGAAGTGGCAGAGGTCAAACACGATCGGGATTGTGACCTGTCATACCAAAATGACCTAATGACCATTTTGATATGACAGGTGAGGACAGGCGGAGGTACACATGAAATAGGTGAATTAGTCAGATATATTTTTTATGAAAATAATCAATAATAATCAATAATCGATAAACAAGCTGACGATCCACCTGATGGTAAGTGACTATCGTCGCCCATGGACATCAGCAACACCAAAGGCATAACCGATGTGTCGCCGGCCAAGATAGAGAGAAGAAAAAGAAAAAAGAACTGGATCTCCCCTGAAAGTCCGTATGTCTGTTCGGCACAGACTTAGCTCAGAGAGCCTTATTACAAAAAATATAATTTACAAATAAGAATACAAAATTCATATGAATTTTAAAAGAAAACTATCACAGGCAGGTAGGTTTAACAAGTTAATGAGTATCTAATAGTCGATCAACTTATATTTACGGAACGTTACATTACACGAGGCCCGATATGCACTTGTCCGTTCATTGATACCATTATTACTTATTATTATTTCTCCGTGGGTTCCGCTTGCTGACTCGTTTTCCGGCTGGGTGATTGAAAGAAAGATCTTTCTTTCTTTTTCTTCTCTCTTTTTTTCCGAAAACGCATCAATGATGCCTTTGATCTCCATAGACGATAATAGCCACTTACAGGTGGTGCTTTGTGGGTTATTTCCATAAAAAACCGTCTGTTATTTTCAGCATTAGGTTATGGACTTTATCACTAAGAAATATTTACAGAACCATCATGTACATATCCATATTTTATAATACATCTATCAGCCATTGCGATTAGTTAAATAAGAATATCAAGCAATAAAAATAGGAAGTACGTACCAAATCAATCAGCTGAGAGAGCCGAAGACCTAACTTCACCAGCACTGTGTTATTGTTTTTATCAACAGGTCGAATCAATCTATTGTAGTTACTTAACAAGTCGTCGTACAGTCTTTTCGCGTCTGGATTACCATGACACAGAGCGTAAGCCGTGAAAAAAAAGAATATAACAATTCTTAATCTAGGAATAAACATCGCAGACACTTTTTTGAAAATATAACAAAAACAATGTTAAATAGAACGTGATTGAATCGAATTAAGGGTATTAATTGGGAGATAATTTGTTTTTATTAGCTATTTTACATCGAATTTTGATTGTTTTTAGCTAACTTTGACAGATACGCCCGAGAAGCTTGAGCGACGGTGGCGCCCCTACTGGTGTTTGGTCGCAAAATTTAAGTCGACACTGCGCAGAATCCATTTCCGTTTTCACTAGGGGAGAGAATGAAAGAGCTTATTAACCTTACCGAGGGAGTGAATGAGTGTCTATTAATATTTTATGAACAAATTGTTTAAAATTTCTATATTATATTTACGATATACTCGTATTGTATTAACGATTTCTATTTAAAATGTTTTGGGACCAGTAATTTACATCGCACGCCGCAAAACTGAATATTTGGCAAATAATTTGAGTATTACTTCTAGTAGTAGTACTTCGATTTAAGTCAACACTCCAAAACTGAAATAAACTATTTTTAAACGACTTCAAAAAAGAGGTATTGTTGTACTTTTTTATGTTTGTTAACTCAGAACTATTTTTATGACAAAAATAAATCTTTAAATCTTTTTAAATCTTTATACATTCGATTGGGTAAATCGATTTTGATGATTCTTTTTTTAATCAAAAGCTAGTACTTTTCATGTGATTCCATTTAAATTTGAGTAAGAACTGACAAATAGTTTTTGAGTTATCCCTAATGTTGAAGTCAGTTATTTTTTGTTAAGAATTATTCGTCTTTGTATGTGGTTACGTTATTTTCCCAAGCTATTTATGTAAGCCATGGAAAATATCTAACAGATTATTTTAAAATAAAGCCGTATGATAATCTATCTATAGATAAAAAATTATCGGTAAAACGGTTATCAACCTCTAAACATTTAGAGGAGGCCTATTAACCTGCGGCGGGTAGGGAGCCTACTGAGAAATACCACGAATGTGGCTATGAAATTCATACAGCGCAGCATACACTTGCTGAATGCCCAAAATGGGCTCAGCAACGTGCAGCACTTAAAGCATCGGTTGGGCAGGACATGTCGTTGGTATCCATAGTTAAGGCTATGGTAGGCAGCGACCAGTGTTGGGAGTCTATGGTTTCCTTCTGCGAGGAAGTGATGTCGCAGAAGGAGGCGGCGGAGCGAGTAAGGGAGAATGATGTAGACTCTCATCCACTCCTCCGCAGGCGAGTTGGGCGCAGGCGGCTGGCTCATGACCGGCACTTGCCTCCCTGAGGAGGACCTCCGGAAGATGGGCCCGGGGAGCCCATCATCCGTGGAACAAAGGTCCTCGAGGTGGAAGGCGCATCTTTGTGTTCCTGGTACATCTCCGAAGGGGTAAAGGACATGTCAGAGTCTTCGAGTGTCAGAGCCCTGGCTTAACAGGCATCGCTGGCTGGGTTGCGGATGTTTGCGAAAGCATTCCCGTGACCCAGCCGCTAAAGCAACGAGGTGGAACACCGTTTTAGTCGGTGGGAGATGAAGTCTGACATAACCACTGTATTCCCCGTGATACAGTGGTATCCATAAGGATTTCCCCACGAAAAAAAAGGCCTATTAACCCAATCCTTGGTAAGCCAAACTATTAAAAAAGATTGCAAATTCACGGTTTGAATATCCTTGGTAAGCTAAACTATTAAAAAAGATTGCAAATTCACGGTTTGAATATCTAACATTAAATCATAATGAGCATTCAACGAAGCAGGAGCTCTTAAAATTAGAAATTTTATAGTTCAACATAAAAGTATTTTACTCAATGGGATTTTGCAAGTTAAGTCCAATCATCCGATTGGAGGACTGAGAAGGTTTGACGGTAATGCGCACATAAAAACCAAGGGGCTCAGAACTTAAACGAAAAAGTTTTCACGTTTTTCAGATCTCGAATTGTCGTTAGGTTTTTGTTCCTAACTCCCGGACTTGTTATTGAGTCGCCCGGGCTCTTAGTTGATATACTGGGAGAGGGCGGTTAAAATCATACTGGTTTTTGTTTAAGATTCAGTTTATAAAACTGTTTAAAGTATCGAGATGGAAATGAACTTACTGATCAAAATATGTACTTTTATTATTTTTTCTTCCAATATTGGCTCTAATGACCAACTAAAATGTCTATTGGAAGTTTCTAAGCTCTGTACCACTGAATTTTTTTTTACATAAAATTGCTTGACAACAATTTCACCTAATGGTAAGTGGCAATGAAAACCAAGATGGTGGGCGCACGAACTAATTAAAAGCCTATTTGTTCACTTACCTCTTGAAGACACTTACGTAATATCACTAGTTATAACGGGTTGGAACTGACACGGGCAAGCTATTCCAGTCCTACGCAGCAAGCATAACGAAAATCGAGGTGAACTGCGTCATATGCACTGGCGATATATTTGTCTTAGAGTGCTTTTCCACCAGAGATGTGTTATGTTACGTTGCTATGGATGCGTTTGATATCCACCAATCATGTTCATTGGTGGAAATCAATCAATTTATTGAACCAATCATATTTATTGGATTTCACATCTTCACAGCATAGCTGCATATCACATTTCTGATGGAAAAGCACCGTTAAGGATGGATACTCATCATGTTCGATTGTCGTGGTTCTTCGTCACCTTATTGTATAATCCTGAGGTAGGTATACATTTGTTGATATAGTTTTGCAACCTTTCAGTTACCACCAGCCATCTTAATAATAATCCTGAAAAAATAAAAATCGACGTCTCTATAACAGCACCCGTTTCCAAATCAGCAAAGCAAATGAACGTATTAATCTATTATTGTAATAATAATATCACAATACTCGTCTTGGAGAAGTAACAACATTTTCTACTGTTAAAAGACAGGTCTATTACCACTCGTAGTTTTAATGGACTCCATTCAAACTGAAGAAGGTTCGAAGTTACTTAATGTTGGACACAGCTGCGTGGATACTCCAAAATTGGCTTATATCGTTCGTATTTGTAATCTCGGCCGGAAATAAAAGTAAATTTAAGATGAATTTCGGTCGAATCATACAGAGATTGACATTAAGTGTGAAATGATCTTAAGACAAAAAAATATGTCTAATTTTATGTCAGCTATTAAGCCACAAACCAGATTTTATCATTATCCTAAGGCTTCCCGCCCACGTCTTCTTTTGAAGAATAAACACTAATGCTGAACGCACATTATATCCGCACCGTACGCGCCGAACGCGCCGCATTTGTATGAAATAGGGATGTTGACTAATTTTAGGATTCAGTTTAATTTTATAGATAGGACCTTAATATTCACGAAAAAAATATTATAAAAATAATAATCTTCAATGTAAAAACAAAAATTGATAAATAAAAATCATTATCAAATTTCCCACCAAAAACGTCACAATCCGTTATTCAATACTATCTGTCTGCTGAATTTATTTGAAGTTGCATATAAAATACTTTCAATAACGTCATAAGCTCAAAATGGCGTTTGAGGTCATGTGACAGTGAGTACAATTTAAATTAATGATATTTAATTTATTGTGATTGATTTTGATAAAAGAATCATATTTTAGGCCTTTAAATGTTACCACTAAAATTTTAGACAACAATTTATAGTAATTTATAATCAGTGTAAACATCCCTATTATATGAGAGCCCCATGCGAATGACAGATTCGGCCGCATTGATCATAATTATGATTTCATACAAATGCGGTGCGTCCGGCGCGTGCGGTGCGGATATATGCGTTCACCATCAAGCAATACTCTAATACTAGAATTCCCTTAGCCAATCATCACTATGACATCCATGACCCGAGAACAAATATTTAGCTGTTACTGCAACAACTACCTTGTCTATGAATCGAATTCTGGATCCCTCGCTCCACGGGGAAGGTCACTTCAAACTAGGCAGGGTCAACGACACCAGGATCGTCAAGGCATTAAAGTATGGCTACTCTGTTATACGCGAACTATAGAAGAGAGATAAGCTTCGCAGCGTCACAGTCATTACGGCTTGCTTTGGACTCTCCATGACACATAATGACGGTTAATAATGAATAATATCTACTCAAAAAAGTAAACTTTTCAGGAGATGAATAAAAAACATTGCTGTTTATAATATTATATACATAAGACAATACATAAAGAATAAAGTAATATTGTATTTAAATGGTACAAAAAAAAACTATATTATTGAACAGTAAATTATTTTTATTCATCTCCTGTGAAGTTTACTTTTTTTCTTAACCGTAGCTATCTATAAAATGCTCTTCTAAGGCCGTTATTTTATGTTTAAAAACAACTCTAAAGAATAAATGTCTAAAAACCTGAAGTGAGTAAGTCTTTTAGTAAGAGTTAAGTCCAATATTTAAGCTTGTCAGACTGATTACTACAAGTATGTTCCAGTGTTAATAAAGATTTCACTTTAGACTTCAGGAGTTTTAATTATTTTAATTTAACATGTTGATTGCTTAATAACATTTGCGAGTAACTCAAAGATCATGTGATGGCATTTTGTATCAATATCATACAAAATCATGTAATGGAGCAGACAGGCGATTTGGTTTATACTTAATTAATGATGTTCACGATGTCCATGGGCGCCGAGGTTACCATCAGATGGCTGGCCTACCTAGAGGCAGAGGTAGACCTTTACATCTCAGGTGCTCTGTAATGGCTGTTAAATAGAAAACTAATCTAATACCTTTAAATGAGCAATTCTTATATATATAATATATATATTTTCTGGATCTCGGAATGCAGGAATGGATGCAGGGTTTTCGGTGGCAATAAATCGATCTAACTAGGATTCATTTTTAAAAAATGTCGTTTTATCCGTGTTTTCAGGCAATGAAAAACGGCTACAATAGACTCTTCCTGATATCTATTGGTGAGTAGCTACACTAAAGCTAAAGCAGATGGCGTTGTTAAGCAATACTAAACCGAGCTAAGCTCGGTCATCCGGGTACTATTATTTAAAACGTGATACAAGCGTGTTTTGATAAGGTGTACGAGTCCAGTATTGCATATCTCTCATATATAGCATAATACCAGTTGTTGAAAGCTAATCCTTTTTTTTGTAGTTAATAGTATCAGGCTTTACGCGGAAATCCACTGTTATTAAGTTGGTATTAGTCTACTTTGCAAAAATCCGCGGTTAACATGTATGATGGTATAAACTTTAAGACATGTGCGGCATCTCCCTCCTTACAACGGAAACATGCACTACAATAATAATAAGTATATATCGGTGAGGCCATGAATCTCCAGTGAAGGTCCAGGGATGGACCTCTTTATTCTACAGCGCTTGTCTGATGCAGAGGCTGGCATATAAGAAATGTCATGTCATATTTAGATTAGGGAATTGTCAATAATGTAGAACAGATTATTATTGATGACGTAGTGTTGAAGTACTTTGGAATATTGATGTGAATGTCAGGAGAACTGGAAATATATCATGGTGCAAAGTAAAAGGAATATTATTTTATAACCAATACCATAGAATACCTCCTTCTGCTTTATATATACCAACATACTTACCATCACCAATACGTGTTTCGCCCCGAACGTAGCATCCTCAGGGTAAGTTGACTCTACGATGGTTATGCATCATACACGTTAACCGCGGATTGTTGCAAAGTAGACTAATACTAACTTATTATAATATTATATAATAAACCTTTTTTGATGATATTATTACAATTGCATATAAAATACGTTAGAAATATCATTATTGTTGTTTAAAAATACAAAGCAACCTTACTTACCATGAAAATATAACTGGGAAAACTATCAAAACATTTCATTCTTTCCAAATTTTCAACAATAAAAGCTGCTTGAAGCTGAACGCGGATGGTACATAAATTGACAGTAAAATGTGTTAGAGCACTCATACGGCCCATTATCTGCAGTTTCGTTCAACGGCGGAATAGAACTGTATATTTTTATTCCATTATGTATCAAATTTACTTGCTTTGTGCTGATATCTTCGGAAATAATTGCTTTAATTCTATACAACTTTTGTGGGTCATGGATTCATTGAGAATTTTTATACACTTTTCTCTGATCTCCTGTCTCCAGGATGTCAGCCTCCATCATTTCTGTGTCTTTCTCTGTGTCTTTTATTCTGCGGGGTTCATCCAATCCAATTATTCCAAGTAGCTTTTGGGATTCGGAACTTTTGAAAATGATTACTGATAAAAATAGTAACTATTTATTCACATACATTCTCATAACCAAGCACAGGCGTAGACATAGAGACACACAATTGAAAACCAAGTACTTGCGAGCTGTGGAATGAGTTTCCTTCTGAGGTATTCCCGGAGCTCTATAATATGGGATTTTTTAAAAAAGGTGTAAAAACAGTTCTTCTTCAGGGCCGGCGATGCATTGGCGATTCCTCTGGTGTTGCTCATGTCTATAGGCGACGATGACCACTTACCATCAGGTGGCCCGTCTGCCTTTTCGTCAGCCCTTCAGGCTATAAAAGAAAAAGATAGCTAAGAAGATGAAAAACGAAAAAGATTGTAGAACGAAGACGTACATAAATAGCTGACTAACAAGCAAATATTCGATATGAGGTACGAATCCAGGAAGTCTAGCATTCATCTTTCGTACAATATAACACCAGGGGTTGAAAGCTAATCCTTACTTGATCATATCCTTATAATTGCGTCTAAAATAAGTTAAAAAGAGGGATTTTTTTTAAATGTAAAAACAACTATAACAAATATAACTGAAATAAATCATTTACCTAACAATATTGCATAAACTAGTGCGACAGTAACGTAACTATTCCGATATTGATCCAGCGAACATCAGGGATTTCCTATTAATTGAGAAAGCATTCAAATTAAGATATATCGGCCGAGAATAAGATAAGCGGTGTAATAATGGCTCTATTGTTTATGGTTATACGAGCACGTCCGTCGGGACCACATGGCTTAATTAGCAATCTTAATTTCAATATATGCTGACAACCAAAATTTGCAGACCCTTGTCATACTGGGGAATATTAATGGTCTTTTTTTGTTATTAATGACATTACCATCTCTGACCTCGGAGTAACTCTGATCCTGACATTGGCGAATTTATACTATGCGACACGTTTTTAAGGTTCCGAAGTAAAATCGGAACCCTTATAGTTTCATCATATTCGTCCTTCCGTTTATTTCTCCGTCCGTCTGTCCGTCTGTCCGTTCGTCTGTCTGTCTGTCTGTCTGTCTGTCTGTCTGTCTGTTTATCTGTCTGTCTGTCTGTCCGTCCGTCTGTCTGAAGCAAAGCGCCGAGACGCTTAGTGCTAGAAAGCTGTAATTTGGCATGAATATATACATATCGTAGAATAAAATATTTAAAAACATTTTTTGTCACTAAAGGAAGAATTTTTTATTCGTCGCGTACCCTACAGTGTGGGGTATCGTTGAAAAGGTCTTCCAAAATATTATGGGTCTTTTACGACAATTTTTGGAATTAGGGGTCCTTGTGCAAAATATTTAGCTTTAAAGAGCTAATTTTGGGTCCCCCTTGCTGGCTGAACGGTTGGAGTTGGACTATCACGGCTATGTTAACATAAGTAGTTAATGAGTAATAGTAGATAAACTTAAGCAGTGATAGCCTAGTGGCTAGAACGTTGGTTTCCCGAATGCGGGGGCCTGAGTTCAAATCCTGGCATGCATCTCTATTTTTCAAACATTATGTGCGTATTAGAAGTTAATTATCACTTGCTTCGGTGAAGGAAAACATCGTGAGGAAACCTGCATATCTGAGAGTTCTCCATAAAGTTCTCAAAGGTGTGTGAAGTCTACCAATCCGCACTTGGCCAGCGTGGTAGACTATGGCCTTACCCCTCACATTGTGAGAGGAGACCCCGAGCCCAGCAGTGGGACAATTATGGGTTGTTGCTTTGCTTTTGCTTTGCTTTAGTAGATAAACTGACGACTTCGGAACCCCACATTGCGAGTGGCCTGACACGCACATGCCCCGTTTTTGTTATTACACAACGTTGATAGCATATTATGCTTTTATTCCTTTTTATTTAATAAGGAAAATAAATAAGTTAAAACTGACCTGCATAATCATGTTGAAAAGGGGCTTTAGATATACATAAAAAACTCTAAGTTAACATATATCTAATTGATGGGAAATTATCCGTTGCCAGCTGAAAGACTCGTAATTAAGGGTTTATAATGGTTTGCAAATTGCAAGGAAATATATATACTTGATTATCAGTGAGAAATTTTTAATACAGTTTTTACAAATGAATGACAGAAGTGACATATTAACAAAAGACGTAACAAAAAACATAATAGAAAAATAAAATACTCAAGTAGGTTTTATTAGGCAGGCACTTTGCCTAAACATGCCCCCGGGCGTTGGAAGCCTAGCTTTCAACAGAATCAGTCTCTGGAAGCGGACAGATCTTGCTGAATGATCTGCGAAGCAAACCGCCTGGTGTCTGGACGTCCGCGACTCTGACAACACCATCTGCTCCAGGATACACAGCAACGATCCGACCCAATTTCCACTTCAATGGTGGCAAGTTGTCTTCTTTTAGAAGAACAAGGGAATTCATTTTGAGAGCAGGACCCTTGCTGGAACGCCATTTCGAACGAAGTTGGAGTTCCGAAATGTATTCCTTACTCCAGCGAGCCCAGAAATGTTGGCGTAACTGCTCCACTCGCTCGAACCGTGTCAAAGAAGATGTGGAACGTTCTGAATGGTCATGTGATGGCAGAGATGTAAATGGTCTTCCAATGATAAAATGTCCCGGTGTTAACGGCATCATGTCTTCAGGGTCTGACGATAGCGGAGTCAGCAGTCTGGAGTTCAATATCGCTTCGACTTGCACTAACGTAGTGTTTAACTCCTCGTACGTTAAATGACAATTGCCTAATACTCTGAATTAATGGTGCTTTGTCGACCGCACACCAGCTTCTGCCAGACCAGCGAAGTGAGGGGAATATGCAGGGATGAAATGAAAATTGATACCCTCATGTGCCATCTCCTCGGATAACGAATTGCAGTTATGCTTCAAGAACTTTGATAATTCATTATAGGCTCCAACAAACGCAGTACCATTATCAGAATATATGTTTGACGGCTTTCCTCTGCGCGCTATAAACCGGCGCAACGCCATTAAAAAGGTACTGCTAGTCAAATCTCCTACTAGCTCTAAATGGATAGCCTTTGTTGCAAAACACACAAAAATGGCGATATAGACCTTCACCGTTTTGCATCCACGACCTTGACGTGAAACAGCTAACATAGGACCGGCATAATCTAAACCTATGTTTTCAAAAGGATAAGCTACTTGAAGGCGCTGCTGCGGTAAGTTACCCATGACAGGAGTTCCAGTTTGTCCCTTCATTCGACAACACATAACACATTGTCTACAGCAATACCTAGCCAAATTCCGACCTCTAATAGGCCAATACGTTTCTCGGATAGAAGCCAACAATAACTGCGGCCCTGCGTGCATTAACCGTTTATGTTCAAAGTCAAATAATAATTGAGTAAATCGATGAGCGGACTGTAAGAGAATAGGATGTTTCTTTTCATAACGATATAAAGAATTTGACAAACGGCCTCCTACACGCATGATTTTATTCTCATCGAGAAAAACGTTAAATTTTAGCAAGGAACTTTTAGCAGGCAAAGGTTGATTACAAATCAATAATTGATATTCGAGAAATGATTCTCTTTGCGCGGTTCTAATAATTACATTTAATGCTGCTTGTAGCTCATCCGCACTTAAAGGAGCACTTACCCGTACTACCTGCTTCCTACAAATATTAACAAATCTTAACATAAATGCTACTGTGCGGTTTAACCTCTTAAAGTTTGAAAACCTATCAAATTGAATGAATTGATGACAATTATTTTTATTCTCAACAACTGTGCCATGAAAAGTTACGTTAGGTTTTAATTCTGGTAGCGAGTCTTCGTTTACATGTGATTGATGAGATGGCCATGTGGAAGTATCTTCACGTAAAAAAGACGGACCAGACCACCACTTATCTAATGTGGAAATAGACTTGATATCCACTCCGCGGGATATATAGTCGGCGGGATTATCATCAGTACGAACATGCCTCCATGAACAATTGACAGTCTTCTCTACAACGTCTGCCACTCTGTTGCGGACAAAAGGCTGCAATTTACTCGGCAATGTTCGTAACCATCCCAGGACTATAGTTGAGTCCGTCCAAAAGACAGTACGAGCTACTTGCAATCGAAGTGATGATCTAACCTTTTCGTAGAGTCGGGCACCTACTAGAGCACCACAGAGCTCAAGCCTAGGTATGGTTGTGGGCTTGATTGGCGCTACACGACTTTTGGCCAGCAAAAGTTGCACTGAGATCTCATCTTCATCAGTAACGGTGCGTACATACAAACAAGCGCCATAAGCACGCTCCGACGCATCGCAAAAAATGTGAAACTCAAGTGATTTTTGCGAGTCACCGATAACACGACGAGGGATGTAAACATTATTTAATAAATGTAGGTTATTAATTATATCTGTCCACAACTTAATAACATCTGATGGGAGTTGTTCATCCCAAGATAAATTACTTAATAACCACAGTTTTTGTAACAACATTTTCATAACAATAACACACGGACTTAATAGACCGAGCGGGTCAAAAATCTGTGCTATGGTTGACAACATATTTCGCTTTGTAATTCCTCCGGTGATTTTATCTCCGACAGGAAAGCAGAGTTTATCAGACTGTGGTATCCAACCGAGACCTAATACCTTTGTAGGCTCTGACGCTGCCATGTTTAAATCAATCGGCGATTGAGGTGTCTCGACCTGAGAAAGAATTTGGGGTTCATTAGTCTTCCACTTTCTCAAATTCATTTGAGCAGAAGCTAATGTGGAAGAAATCGCTTGACGCAACTCAATGACTTCGTTAAGGTTATCCCCACCAGTCAACAGATCGTCAACATAAAAATCGTGGATAATAGCTTCGGAAACTCTTTTATCCGGAGCTTCCAGGCCTAATTGTTTTAAACATCGCGTAGCTAAGTACGGAGCGCTGGCTGTGCCATACGTGACTGTGGCAAGCTTAAAGTGTTGAAGAGAATTTGAAGGATGATCTCGCCACACAATTTGTTGATGATATCTGTCATCAGGGTGAACAGATATCTGGCGATACATCTTCTCAATATCCCCAACGATAACATATTTATGCTGTCTAAATCGTAGCAATATTGACAATAAATCATCCTGCACTACTGGTCCAACCATTTGTAACTGGTTCAATGAAATACCTGTGGTAGTGGGACTACTCGCATTAAACACCACTCGCAACTTTGTGGTGGTGCTACTTTCGCGTAAAACACCATGAAACGGAATATAATGAGCGTTTGGACTGTTAGATTCACATCTAATCATATGACCCAAAGCTTCGTATTCCGACAAGAAGTCTTTAAACATTTCAGATAATTTAGGTTTATTGGCAAGCCTGCGTTCTAATGAAAGGAAACACTGCTTTGCTCGTGGCAAAGAATCACCTAATAATTCAGATGACTGTTTGAAAGGTATCCTTACACAGAAACGCCCATCGGCCAGACGTGTGGTATTCTTAATGAAGTGATCCTCACATGCCTGTTCCTCCGAGGAATAAGAATAACTTACACTAACCTCCTCGAGTTGCCAAAACTTGCTGAGTTGATTATAAATGTTATTTAATTCATCAGCTTCAGAATCAGAGGGAAGATTAATAAAGTTACAATTAACTTGAGACGACGACACATGGCCACCATTAATGGGACCTGATACGAGCCATCCTAGCCTCGTATCACAGAGTGTCGGCTGTCCATCTCCTAATTTAAGTCGTTGCGTTCCCAAAATGTCCCAAAAGACATCAGCGCCGATTAAAATATCAACGGGGGCCGGCGCATGAAAGTGGGGATCCGCAAGACAAATATCCGAAGGGATTCTAAACTTAGTTAAGTCGACTTGCCTGCTAGGTACATAGTTAGTAATTGACGGAAGAATGAAACATTGAATGTGTGTCGAATAACATTCATCTAGCGATTTAACTTGCAAGCGACATAATTTATTTATATGAGACGTACTGTTGTTAACACCTAAAACAGAATTGTTTACTTTAATAGCTGACAGTCCCAGCTTCTCATACAGGGACTCACTCATTAAACACGAAGTACTGCCACTGTCCAACAACGCGCGAGCCAAATATTGCCGATTATTATTACCAACCACTTTGATTATTGCAGTAGACAATAACACATCCCCATGGTGAGGCTGAGAGCGCTGCATACCAGCGATGCTCGCTGACAGTGACAATCGGTCACTCTTAGGCCCCGTAGCGGGCTGTTGCATTGCTAGCTGCTGCGAATTCTCACTGGAATGATTATTATTAATGTTATTGTCTAAGCATGGCGATGCGCTCGATGTCGTAGAAACCGATTTGTTATGAAGGTCTGATGCGTGAACCAGAGTATTATGTTTACGACGACATACTTTGCATCCCGGTTTCTTGCATTTGTTGGCGTAGTGTCCGAAATTCAAGCAATTATAACATACCTTGTACTCGGGCAGTAACCTATATCGTGTCTCATTATTGAGTGATAAGAATTGAGAACAATTGAATAACTTATGATCACCGCTACACTTAGGACAACGCTTTATGTTCGCACTGCTGTTGACACTGTTATTAGAGACCGAAACCATAGTTTTTAATTTCATGTTTGACTTACCTGAATTAATAGTAAGCTGTTTATTAGATGAAAGTTCGAGTGTTTTAAGCAAATCGGCTCGATTTTTAAGAAAAACCAGCAACATATCAAAGGTTACACCGTTGTTGCGGTTTAGAGACTGCTCCCACTCACGATAAGTCTTACTATCAAGCTTGTGGGTGAGAATATATATAAGAAGTGTATCCCACTGTTTAGTCGGTTCTCCTAGTGATTCTAAGGTCCGTAAGTTTTTCTTAGTGTCATCTATCAGACGGTTTAAATTGGCAGACGACTCCTTGACGATTAATTCTAAATTAAATAGTGCAGACACGTGATTATTAATTAACATGCGTTTGTTCTCGTATCGATCACACAGTAACTGCCAAGCAATTAAATAATTAGCAGACGAAAACTTAATAGACTGAATGACTACCGCAGCAGAACCCTCCAGTGACGCCCTTAAATAATGAAACTTACTGATGTTGTCAATATCGGCATTATTATGTATGAGGCTAGAAAATGTATCGTAAAATTCTAACCAGTGGTCATATGAGCCTCCAAACTTTGGGAGATGAATAATAGGCAGATGTACACCACTATTCCTAGTAGTCCTGGAACCAACCTCAGCTGCCGGACTCAGTAAACGTTTGCAATCCGTATGCAACTTTCTCGCAAGCGAAAGTGATCTATAATATAATTTTTCGAAATCATTTCGTTCCGACAACTGAGATTCAATTTCCTCTACCGTACACTCTATTGACAATTGTGTTTCGTCATACTGGTCAAACATTTTCTCTAATCTTGAGATACGTAACTGCAATTCGTCAGCCTCGGCATCACCCATGGTAGACACATCCAGGGTCCGAATAAAATTGGTGAACGTAGTCAACTGTCCCTTGTAAGCTGCGCGTCTTCTTATGAGTTTATCGATCTGTGTGGTCATTTTAGAAGCTGGTATGTGGTCAACCTGAATAAGAGTTATACAATATTAATTAATGAATTATGAATTTAAATATACAACAGATACGTTACAGATTGATAAAAATTCTCACACCTTGCATGAACCTATCAAGCTAATTATAATGTACCTACTACTACACACAAAAACACAGCACATAATATAGTCAGTGGTAGTTCTGATTGGGAATCATTTTTCCACAAATAGGTAACTGCTTGACACTTCCCTTAGTGTAGTCCTCGCTGCGGCCCGTGTATGAAACACGGCAATTTGAATTTCCTTTGGTTTTCTTCTTAGTACTTTTTACATCAATCCGGCTCGAAGGACCAAAATATGATGGGAAATTATCCGTTGCCAGCTGAAAGACTCGTAATTAAGGGTTTATAATGGTTTGCAAATTGCAAGGAAATATATATACTTGATTATCAGTGAGAAATTTTTAATACAGTTTTTACAAATGAATGACAGAAGTGACATATTAACAAAAGACGTAACAAAAAACATAATAGAAAAATAAAATACTCAAGTAGGTTTTATTAGGCAGGCACTTTGCCTAAACACTAATTATCAGATTTCTTCTTATTAATGGGTATGTGTGCTACATGAAACGTATGGTCTGGCGACTTATATAGTAAGTTATCGACCGAGACTAGCACCTAACAGATATAACTAATAGTCGCTGGTAGATGCGTCACTCACTATAAATTCCGATTAAATTACGAAAAAAATCCGATTATTCTGTGATGGAAATATAACTATACTAATATTGTAAATGTGAAAGATTGTATGGATGTTGTCACTGGTCCACGCAAAAGCTACTGAATAATAAATCTATCTATCTATCAATCTAGATAGATAGATAGATTTATTCTCCCAGAAAATGCAGGAAAAGCCGGGCATAGCGCTAGTCAATAATAAATGAATATATTAAGTGAGACATGTACTCGAATCTTCTTAAGAAAATAGAATTAGTAGCAATACAGAGTAACCTCATTTGATACTCATTTCTTGCCAGTTGAAATGAAGACCTCAAAATTATTCGTAAGTATATTCATGTACTCTCCTTAAGACCTATTGATCAAAATCGATTAAATTTACCGAATATTTAAAATGTTGGAAGTTAATAAACGAAATAGCCTTGCACCAGTCTAAGTAACTACTGCATTGCAGGTTTAATGCAGGTTCAAAGTTAGTGAAGGTAAGAAGAGGTATTAGATTAGTAAACCTTAGTTTTTTAACGTTTATGTGTATTTTGGATTAAAAAATTATAACATCATATTTTTTTCTAATATACCATAGAATTTGAACTAAATTGAGGTATACCAGATAACATGTAGATCTCTTATTTTAATCCGTCTATTGTGGTTGTTATTACGTCGATCATTTGAAATACCAATATCCATGGATGATGTTTTTTTTTCATATGTAAAACTTCGCAAATCACCTACTCGATGAGTTACTTGATGGCCATCATCACTTCTGAAATCAATAATACCTTAGGCATCAATGAGTTGCAAGGTAAGAAATAATATAATAGAAGAAAGAAAGATAAATTATTATAAATTAAAAAAATTGTGCCTTAATCTTGTATTGTATTGCCTATAAAGAAAGAAGAAGAAAGTAAGAAGTTTTTAATGCCTATAAAGTCTAAGATAAGCTTGAATGTAGCTTTCATAATACATAAGTACTAAGTGCGATTACTTTCTGTTGTGGGTCTGGTGTTGTCCATGGCACCCACGGCGCTGGGAATCTTAGTATCATAATATCCTCCTTGTAATCCTAGTATTTATTTATTTATTTATTACTAGGAAATCGCCCTCGCTTCGCTTCGGGAAAAATAGTACAAAAATATAGTATAGCCTATGTCACCCGGGGATAGTGTAGCTTCCCAACAGTGCAAGAATTTTTCAAATCGGTTCGGTAGTTTCGGAGCCTATTCAATGCAAACAAACAATCAAATCTTTCCTCTTTATAATATTAGTATAGATATGTGCCACGACAAGTCATTCGGAAAACTATTATTAATTATTTAAAACTAATAATTAATAGCAACAAATGTATAGTAATATTAATAGGCGGTGTTATGCTTCCACCTACTACATTTGTTGAATGACATTTTTATGGAATATAGATACTTGTTTTAGTATAAGTGAATAATAATACTATCATACTATAATTTTGTAGTTACTGAATCGTGGAATGCATTTGTATATAAAATGAAACGATTTCGATAAAATCCACGTTTCAATATGTCATTAAAAATACAAGTTGAATTTGTATTTCACATATAAAGATATAATTCAAATACCGAAAATCCAGTAAAGTTTACGCTTGGTAATGAATTATGCAGTCCACTCATACAGTGAGTGAACCAACTTTATGCATAATATTAAATTTCATTTGTCGACCGCAATTGTGCTAAGCTTTAAGCTATTTTAGATTTTGAAAGCTCATTACATATTCCCATTCTCGTTACTGAATTCCTTTGGTACGGAATCTTAGGGAAAAACACAAAGCTTACGGCCTCAGACGGCTATGTGAAATAAACAGGGATCTTAAATGTCGATTATTAGTTATAAATTGTTATTTATTACTTTGTTATTGACGTGGAACAAGAGAACAGACAAATAATCCGTATCCATTTTGGTAGTTCTATTTTACAAAGAGAAAAGAAATATTAAATGAATGGGGTACAATTTATTACAATAACATAATTTTATAACATAAATCAGATAACAAAACAAAAATAAATTTAGTAACGCATCACTATTCCTACTGTTACTGTACTGTAATATTAACTAATAGTAGTTAGTAACTATATTTAACCTACTAAACTTACTAAAATTTGTAAGTATAAATGTAAGTCTAAGTAAACGCGTACTAATACCACATCATTTAATAAATTCACAAGTTTTATACCAACATTCCTCGGAACCCGGTATTAACGTGACAACGTACAGGAGATTTTTATGAAAAAGTAGTCGAATATTTCATTGTAATATATGTAAATGCTTTTATACTTGTAAAAAATGCCCGTGTAAGACGCGAGTATTAAACATAACAGATAAGGACAACATAATGGAATAATCTCTGAAATACTCGTATAGGAAATTCAAATAAGTCCCGAGAGGGGGCGCTTTGGAGGGAACGTAAAAAGTATTATACATCTATAGATTTCACTTCGTGGATGTTTGTAGACACGTTCTGTTTGTTTTGTATTCACGAAGATGTAAGATTTTGTTTTTATGTGTTTTGATGTGTTAATGTATAATGTGATGTTATTCTGGTTTTCTTTCGGAAGGAAAAATAAAACGTGAGCTGGTGGAAACATAAACGCACGGTTTTAGTGAATTCCAACGGTAGTTCGGTAAATTTTATCCTTTGGGTGTAACATTATTTATAACAGGGTGTTCCGTAAGTAGTGGATCAACCGTAGAGGGCAGATACGGCTTGAGACTGGACCTACCATATGTCAAAAAATTACATTAATAAAAGCACTGAAGTAATAATTTAAAAGCGTCACTGTTACCGAGATTTTGACCTTTTTAAAAACTTTTTAAAATTCGGCTCCACCCTACTTTTTCTTGTTGAGTCCACAAATGAGCAGATATTTTAATATTTTTTTTCTAGAAACTCGCAGATAGTTGCTTTATAAATATCAGGGTATCGTAAGAGGTGAGAGTAGCCGGCTTTCCGTGAAAAATTCCACCAGCCACCATCGTCTTGATTAAGTCAGCCACCAAACGACTCATCGTTTTCCAATATTATTTTCTTTCCTGATTTCTTCTTTCTTTGGCGATTACATAAAAAATACTCTCCTACCATCGTCAAGGTAAAATTTAAATTTATTGACTTAGGCATTTTTTATATAAACATGGGATTTTATGTAATACCCATTAAAATACTGATCTGGGTATACTCTATTTGTAGTAGAAGCAGATTTCCAAACATAGTATAATTGAAAACTATTTACTACTTGAGCTTCAGTTCCTATCTCAGACAGTTCAGAGATAAGTGAAATAGAATCCTCGATACAGTTGACGCTAATGGCGAATAGAATTGCATACAGTGGTTGGATTTATGTTCGATCTGCTTAAGTATCTTCTATATTTAAATTCAGTTCAATAAATAAGTAAGCAGTCTAGGAAGGACGCGTACACATCGTACACGATTGAAACCGTTGTAAATTTATATAAAAAACAAATATTGACTTATTTTTATTTTTATTTACATATCGATTGGTTGCACGTATAAAGGCAAAAATGCAAAATCATAACTTCTTTTAAAAGTTCACCTGATTAATAACATCGATAAGGTGTGTTTGCAGTAAAAAGTCAAAGTGGCCAAATTGTTGATTTGGCCCATATACCTATAAATATAGGACTCATCGATATTTGAGACACGAGCACATGAGGCATGAGGATCTTAAGGCAAGTAATCACCATCGCCCATGGACATTTTGTATGTCATTCATTCATTCCTTCATCGAACAATCAAGCAAGTATCCATCCATACGTCGTGAATATTCTACCGCTGTGAACGACGCGATACGCCTCATCTTTCATAGTGCGTACCGCGAAGGAGTGGAATAGTTTGCCTGCGTGGGTGTTCCCGTCCACCTACAATGTATGTAGGTGTCCTCAAGAGAAGAGTAAAGAACAAATACGTATTATTCAAAAATTCATCCAAAAAAAAATATATTAATAAGCTTCACCAGAAAAACAAAAGTTAACTTATATTTCTAGTATAATCCTTAATATTCCTATACAATATGCTTAAATCCTTATCAGCCCAAAATTGTTCTAAATACTTCACAAAAAGAAATTCACATTCTTAATTAAAACGTTCATAATTATCTCCTCTAATAAAATAACCAGAGAGAATCCTACATTAATAGAGATAATTAAATTTAAATAAATCCTAAGCGTAACAAGGGTTCATAATTGTAAATGACGTAACACGTTATCTAAACCTTTTTCTGACGGAAAATAATTAAAGGACATTCAGACTTCGCAGGATAAAGCATTCTTCACATCTTATCGCTGTAATGTCCAAAGATAACCCTTAATTTACTCAGAATACACGGGCCTTGGCCCTTGGCTGTCGGATTAAGAAGCTGCTGATAATGTTTTTATTTACCACCGCCAAACGTAGGTACGTATTACTTATTTTTTATGTAATAGTAGTCCAACAAGTGTCCAGCGCTTTGTAATACATTGAATAATTTTCTAATAATTTTCATTCTTTACTGCTTACTTTCGTCGCTTCTACATCAATATTTAAATAAGTACGTTTACTTATATTTCTATCAAAGGTTTTGTAATGGGTGCGTAATTCATATGTGTAAAATTTAATTAAAAACGTTATTTTTTATTATTACATTCATAGATACCTAATATTAATTTCCCATATATTTCAGTCGATATCCCTTCTTTGAAGAAAAATAATCTTATGATATTGAGGTTTTCGAGACTTGTCACTATTCAATAGCAGGGATTATAATTTGTGGCTTATCTTATAGGTAGGTGCTATGGTAAACGCCTTCCCAACCCATCGAGGGTTTCATGTAAATTATTATGTTTTAAAGGCGTACTTTATGTCCATTTTGCCTATCCAGTAGTTAAAGCCTTGAATCTATAAAAGTTATAAAAATCAGGATAAAATTCTGGAAATAGATTTTATGATTCAACATTTGTATGCAAAATTTTGTAATTGGACTGCAAAATCTAGTTTAAAAACAATACGTATTTAAATATGAGAAGTGAAGAAACTACAATCAGGGGAAACTCAGCATAAATTCGGATCAGGCGGGCATTGTGATTTTAAGTGAGTTTAATAATACATTGCATATATTAGCATAAATAATACACAACTAATTTACGCGACATACGAGACTTCAGTGACTCGACAATGCTAAGTAGTTTTGTTTCAGGAGTAATTATACGATTTATTCCTCCTATTTCTATGATCATGAATTTGTATAGGAAGTTGAAATACTACAGGAATTTGTATAAAGTTTATATTTCCAAGGTGAAGGATGAAAGAAACTTAGCTTAGTGCTTACCCCTGAAAACTGTTTAATGTTTATAAGATATTTTTTTTTATTTTTCATTGGGAGCATTTTTATTTACATTATTCATACGTATAATTGTTAGCACGGAATCTGTTGTCTGTGTTCCGTGATTGTTACACTCGCAATATGCACATAATTTCAAACGTAAGCCTCTGTGATTCATATCACTGGCAGCAATTCCTCATAAAAAACCTACTACCGAAAAAAGTTTTGATTCCCACATTTACGATAACTTTACCTGCATTATTGAGAAAATCTTTTATTCCCGTTTTCCTGCAACGTGTTATGTTAATTTAAACATAAAATTTTATCCCATCTTAAGGTAGTCTACCTTACTTATATTCAAAGATTAAAAATTGATTTCCGAACATTTAAATGCATCAAACGTTTTGAATTTAATACATTTTTCTCGGTTTTCAGCTTCCTACATCGACGTCACCGCAAAATTGAAAAGCGGAAACCAGTTCACGACAGCTTTTACGTAGTTTTCTATTTTCGTGACAGTTTGATACGTAATGCTGTCGAAGCCTTTATATTTAGGTTATAGCTTAGATTCTTAGAACATGTATGTAGTTCTTGAGACATTTTATTAAATACCTACTAGTAATCGCCTTTGCTTCGTATAAGACTCAATATCAACTCTTGAAAAACACACAGCTACACTCGAAAAATATTTTATAGAATTCTTATAATTTACTTTTCTTAAAATTGAATATTTCATGCTACGATACTTTAACTTACTAAGAGGTTATCCAATTTTAACATACATACGTATTTTTCAACACAAATAAACAATTTAAAGTGATTGTTGAACCTAACGATAACGTGATGACATGACATGATGATAAGAAGTGGTCAAACTTCCAACAATTAACAATTAGAATTTCTGTAAAAGACCGATCCTGCAAAGAGCTAATAAGTTTAAGACAGCCATTCATCCAGTTACAAAAGCGAATAGGAATATCAATTCTGTAGCGTTCAGTTCTGTTTGATTTCAGCATCATCAGTAGGTATCAAAAGTAGACATCATACAACTTTACCTGACCTTGTTTGTACAGCCGAATGGAACACTGCTCCCAATTACCGACTTCGGATTTCAACAAAGTGGAACGCCACAAAGATCGGACTGCATGTAATTAGGCTACGTTGAGTTTCGTTAACGGAACTTGTTCGGACGTACACCGGTTTTTTTCATTACATCGCCATATCTAAATATGGTGCTAATTAATTAAGCTTCTATTGAAATGTTCGCCATAAAATTTCAATTGTTTTATTATGCCTTCTTAATTAATTAAGTGCTTGTGAAATGTAAGCCATAAATATTTTCATTTCAATTGGCTTATTCTGTCTTCAGTTTGTGTGCCAGAAGTTTTCCTAGTTTGTTTGTTATAGGTAAAATACTTCAAGAACTTAGAACTATCTTTAAATAAACTTATTCTTAAGATCTCTTCATCTGTCTATACTAAAGCTTTCTCTAAGTGCGACCACTCTTATCGAAATTTCTAACAGTTGCATTATTTGAAAGTATCAGTTTGAAAACAGGTATCAGTTAGTTGTGGCTCACTTCCCATCAGGTGATCAGTCTGATGCGTTATAAAAGAAAATTTACATAACGTCCAAAAGTCACCGTAATAAAAAAAGTTGTACGTTTTCATTCATTATTTACCTCACTCTTTACCGGCCACAAACATTAACACACACATGATACATTGCGGTTTTGATTTCTCACGGGATAAAATTAATAGCAGAATTAAAATCGTTCAATTGTAGAAATTATTCGCGCCTCTCGGGAATTTCCAGGATGAGCCAAAAACTGACTGTGTTTCGCAATTATTCGATATTCCATTTTTTAAATTAACTTAAAAGCATGAAGTGAATTTGTTTCTCAAATTTTTAAATATAATATACTGGAATTCTAATAAATCTGTTTAATGGCTAGCTTAATCAGGCACTCGTAACTGCTAAATCTTAAAATATAATGTTTCGAAGTCTGGGAAAGCAGACATACTCATATATGAATAATTTGGGTTAAAAATTTCGAAGGTAACAACTGTAGTTAGCTATTATAAAATTTACTAAAGTTAATTAAAAAAAGAAAATGTTTGCAATTCACACGTGGTAGAAGTGAAACTTTCCAAAATTTTGGTTTCAAGATAATGAGATGAAAAAGCAATAAATCGAATCTTCTACCTTGTTCCTCGCGCCATCTATGAATACAACTTAGCACTTTTTAAAAATCTATCTAGCAATAAAACGAATCTTCTATCTTACTCCTCACGCCATCTATGAATACATCTTAGCACTTTTTAAAAATCTATCTAGCAATAAAACGAATCTTCTATCTTATTCCTCGCGCCATCTATGAATACAACTTAGCATTTTTACTGTCTGTATAATCGGTCGGTCGATCGACAGATATTAAACAACGAAAATGAAATTCTTATTTTTTGTTGATAAATTCTTTGAAAATATTTAAAAGAGCATTTGAAAGTATTTAAAAACAGTATAAAAATAAAACTAAAAAAAAGAAATACTGAGAGACGCGAACCTGCGCATCAGGTATTGTGTATCTACGTCCTGACCATTGAGCTACGGAGAAGTTAAATTCAAAGACGAAATTAGCGGTTATATTATCTTACCTGTCGTTTTTCCGTTGCATCCGGTTTGAAATCACTAACGATTCTAAAGAAGTTTCACTTCAAAAATTTAACGGATTTGCACACATATATTAGTAAGTATCGATGACAACCTTAATTATTATTCTCAAGCTTTTCGTTCGCTGATCCAATTATCTCCTTCCTAAGTTTATGCCTCGATTCTCGTTTGATCCGAGGAGCTCCCTTATTTAGAGCATATCCTAGGCACGAGGTCAGGATTATCATAAAAATGTAATGTGATCGAAACGAATCCAATATGCAAAATTCCAACTCCGTGGGACAAAACCATTCAGCTTGCAAAATTAGAAATAAAAGCGTAAGCTACATAAAACTTGTGAAAAGAAGCCCCTAAAATAAAGACATATTAAAAGAAGATTAAAAGATTTAAAGGATTCGGTAAGAAGTGATAAAGGTGGTTGGGTCGAACTGTACAAAGGGCTATGTTATCTGATACTATATATGACAGTACTATTTGATCTTTCAAACACTGACCTCAAAATCCCAACGTATCCTTTTCAGCGACTTCCGAGTTTAGGGAGAGACCTGCTTGAAATATATTATATGGGTGGAATATAAACAAACGTGAATCACTTTGCTTGTATTTTTCTTTCGTTATTTGATGGTTTATTTTAGCTTCTTTATGTCTGATTGTTATGGTGTCCGTGAATGAATGAAAGTTATTGAATAATTTATTCTTAGCGCAGTATTCTTCTTTGAATCTATAATATGATTTAACAAAATGCAAATATTGAGAAAAATATTCCGTTCCGATCCGTTCCAAATACGGACGTTACGTGCTATTTTGTCATGGAAATTATTTAATTATAGGTAATTGCCTTTACCAATCCACTAGAGCAGTGTGATGGAGTATGCTGTAGGCCTCCTTGAGGAGAGACCAGTGCACAACAGTGGGCCATTGATGGGTTTATGTCAAATAATTTCATTTACGAATATAAGAATTTTGATTTTAAATTCAACGCACAAAATAACTACCGTAGTTAACATAGCAACAAAAGTAAGAACTATGACAATTTGTAACCTACTTTCTGCCCGTGACTTCGCCCGAGGAAGAATGGTTTCACAAAAAGAAATCACAAACCTATAAAGACATCTCAATCATCCCAAGGGAACACAACTGTAATAAAAACTCTCCTAAAACATAAAATATATTTTTATGTTTTAGGAGAGATTTTTTTATTTAGGAGGATAAATAAATATCCATTTGTACGCAACATTTAGCCTGTAGATTATATAAATTCAATCAAAATCTGATATTATACGAGTATAACTTGATTTTACGCAAACCACGTGTGGGGAGTAAAGCGTGGATGTGAGATAATTTAATAACACGATTATGTTAATTTGTGGCTAAGGGTAGCTAGTTACCGTCCCGTCGTCTAGGTGTCTGCTTTTAATATACTCGTAATTAACGGTTTGTCTGTTGTAAACTATTCTGGCTTTCGTATCCATTGAAGTATTATTACTAGCGTATTACTATACGCTAGTACCGCTTACCGACAATACCACCGCGAACACCATTTATGTCCCAATGCATTGGTGCCACGTGGGTGCAATCTTCAATGGATTCGTTCGATTTTGAAAGGAGAACCGGGGCTCAGTTCTGAAAATCGAACCTCCCGGGCAGGACACACATTTTGTTCGAGATGTCTGTTCTATGACATTATGCTTCAATGTTCGTATCTAACTTTTATCTTCTTCCAATCAAATACCTGTCTTATGATTTTTTGTTTTACTGGCTTTCCAACACTCCGTATGAAATTGTGTTTAATGTTATAGCGAGCTTTGTGTACAACATAACAAATACTTTTCGCTATACTCTCTATATGTAGAGGTAAAATGGTATGTAATTAATAAGATGTATATTATAATCACACAAGACAGTACAAACGGAAGTCTTATTGTTACGGAGAAATGTTATATTTATTCCAACTTGATATCTCTATGAGTTCCTGAGGAAAAGGGTCTTGATAGACAGACAGACAGACGGAAAATGAAGTGATTCTATAAGGGTTCCGATTTTGCCTTTTGAAGTACGAACTGTGAGAGTCTTGTTACGGCAATTGGTAGGCTTACTAAAAGAATTGCCACCAAGACACAATTTAAACACAATTACACTATAACCCATAAAACATTATATGTATGCCCATTACCCATTCATCCCATTTATCAGGCTTTTATAAAGAAAAATAGACGAATTTCAGGCTGATGCATAAAACAGAGGCAGAAAACTAATAAGAGTTTCAGATATTATGATAAATAGTCCAACCCTTGTCACCGTCGGCTCTGAACGAGCCTTCGGTATTCGGATTAGACATAAAAGGGTAATGTCCGGAATGTTACATTCTATTTTCTATAGTTATTTCTCTAGAGTATTTTGATATCACAAACCGATTCACAAGAAAATGATTGGTTTTATAACGCATTAATGCATCACAGTAAGACAATGTAGATGGCAGAGCTAAGAGGTATTTATTTTCAAAATTTTTATGTCTTTTTACGTCATAAAGGCAAAAGCGGTATCCTCTGTAATATAAAAAAATGCCACGTCATGTCAAGTTTGATGCCATGAAATTTGCTATTTCCTGGAAAGGTATAATGCAGCTCATTGGTGCAAACAGACACAAAAAGTCAAGTCCGTCGTAAATAGTCTGGAGCAAAAAGTACGACGCAAAAATGCCCGGTTTTAGTTTTTGGGTAGATGCGATGGTAATTTCCCGACTGCAATTATCTGTCATCAGCCCTTATCCGTTTGTTACGGACGATTTAACGTAGCTACGGAGTAAGTAACAGCGGAGATCTTGTGTCTACGAGTACGTTTTGCGTAGAGCATGGCTATTAGGATTCCGTAATTATAAGTATGTTCCGTTGATGTGTGCAGTTTGTGAAATATTCTGTTCTACGCCTTATGTCAAGTATTTGTAGAGGTAAGCCTGTATTTTTTGGTATTTGGGAAAAAAATTGTCGTATTCTTTACTGAGTAGGTCTCGAGAGGAGAGACCCGTGCTCAGTTGCGGGCCATTAAAAGGTAGAAACCAATTTTGTTAAGCGCATGATATAAAATGTATCTACATAAATACTGTCTTATCCATCGTAAGCTTATAGACCAATATACTTAACAACTTTGGTCTTTGACTGCAAACTCCGTTTCCGTTACATTTCAAACCGTCAGAAGTTGAACATGATGCGAATTCAGGGCAATCACTCAACGCGCCGGAGAATCGAAACCGCATATCGCTGAATGTTGATATTGTATGTTTCTGCTTACTTTCCAACTTGTGTATTACTCGCGTGTTTAAATGCAGCTATTGCAAATAGTAATCTTCTACGCTGATGACTTTTGTATCATGGCGGATTGCGAAACGTGAATTTTTGTTTCAATTAAATTTTGGATTAGATTCGGGATTTTGGCATCGAAATAATTTTATGGATGCTTTTAAATTCAGTTTAGTAGAACATCAGAATATTATTTTAAGAACTAGGATTTAAAACTAGCAAACGAAACCTAAACTAACCTCCTAATATATTATTCCTATGCTAGTCAATTTGTTAAAGCGTGATGAAAAACCATACAGGATGGAATTATTGATGTTTATCGAATGCTTTTCGTGTTCCCTTTTCTTTCAATTTTTTTCATTACTTATCGTTGTCATTACTGAAAATTGGAACTAGCTATTACTGGCCTTATATGATACTTGTGTAATGTATGTAGGTAATATATACCAAAATAATGTAGGTATTAGTAGATTTTATGTAACGTTAGTTTACTAAATACCGTTGAAGCTGTTACCAGTGTTTAACTTGAAACCTAGTATCCCAAACGATTGTGATTGCCCTAGGATATTTCAGTGGCGACGGGGAAGTGACTAAATTCCCGCGTAATTAGCAAGTAGCAGTTTAATAATATAATCGAACTCGGGGCCCTGTGTTAATGTGTTTGGGAGACCAATATTCAAACCGCTAAGCTATTACTGCTCATTGAACTTGAACTTAATAATCTTTCGCTTTTATTGGATACTGGATGTTATTGAATTTACAATACAGAACCAGCGCGTAGGTTAACAACCTTTAATATGCATCTACCGCTTTATAACCTCCTTCTTCTACTCCTTGAAGAATGTAAGAGTTAGCTTGAATATCTCATAGTCAAAGTCAAAGTCAAAATATTTTATTCATATAGGTATCATTGATACACTTATGCACGTCATTTTTTGGCTTTTCGGAAGGTGCTTTGTCATGGAGGAGAAGAAAAGCCTAAAGAAACTCCTCAGCACATCTTTAAAAAAAAAAAATATTACAAAAATGATATTATCATACAAAAGTTTACTATTCTGAGTGGAACTGGTTGCAGAGCTAATCATTTCCATGCGTCTTTGTCATTTAAATACTCGTTTACACTATAATATCCCTTGCCTAACAATTGTGTTTTTACACGTTTTTTGAAAGATTCTATTGGCAAGTCACGTATTATTTTTGGGATTTTATTATAGAAATGTACACCAAGCCCTATGAAAGATCGTTGCACTTTACTTAGGCGGAACGAAGGCGTAACTAATTGATACATTCATAATAACAGCTTATGGGTAAGGCCGCCAAATTGGCCTCATATAACATATTTATGTTTATGAAATACAATCATCATTCTCTGTTCATTCATTCTCGTTATTTTTTGGCAATATTACTGCATAATAAAATCTCACCTACATTACGTTATTTCAATAAATAAACTTCTCGCGGCTCCCCACTACGCGCAGCTTGCTACCTAGCTAAACTTCAACCGCAGAAGCAAAAAGCAGCTACACCACTACTGCATTAAATACAGCGCAGTATACATTTTCATTAATTATGATATAAATTATTATATCTTTATCTCTTTCACACACATACATTAATAAGGGATCTAGTGAAGTGCTCACAGCCCGGCGCGGCGACTTGTGTCAATCCTGAGTGATCAAAAAAGTTAAACAACAGCGGGCGCGGTCTTTAGTTGGATGGGTGACCGCTAGTGGCAAAAATTCTTGTGCACTTCCGTGCTTCGAAAGGCACGTTAAGCCGTCAGTCTCGGTTGTTATCGTAAGATAGCAGTCGTTAAGCCATGTCGAAGGCCTTGGGGTGGCATGAAAACTTGTGACACTTGGTTTGGCCACTAACCCGCACTGAAGCAGCGTGGTGGAGTATGCTTTAGGCCTCCTATTGAGGGGAAGTCCGTGCTCCGTAAGGGGCCATTAATGGATTGAAGTCAAATATCATGTCGTTAGTTACAAAGTTCAAGTTCACATATAAAACAAAAAGAGTTTCAAGTTAATACGAAAGACCCAATGCCCACATACGTGAAACGTGATCTGGACCGTAAACTTGCCACTAGTATCAACTTTCAATGTATATTTGAGTATGTATATTGCAGTATGTATGGAGTAGCGTCATTCGCGTAGCGTGGAATTTTTTTAGTGACATGACACGGTTTGCTGTGCCTTTCACCATGGTACTAGTGACAGTAAAAATTACGTTTTTCTCACGTTAATTAGGTGGACACGGGTCCTAAGTACAAAATTGTTGCGAATATTACAATACTCAGAAATGTATGAAACGCTGTGCGCTCTGACACCTCGCTGTAGAAAGCGATGCGACAGGATGAGCTTTGCGCTTCCATTCCGGTAGTTTTTTGTACATCAAAAGAAAGAAGTGACGCCAGCTAAATCCAGCTAGGCTTCAAGGGGCCGCAAAATGCTCATACCACTTGTGCATAGGAACTTATTACATAAAAATTATTCTACGTATCTCAATTAAAAAAATGATTGTGTGGTGTTATGAAACCACGGTAGGTATAAGTGAAACTTTTTTTCGTATTGTAGACATTTAACTAAAAATTTTTGGATAAAATATATTCGTTTTAGTTTAAAATGGCATCATCCTCGTTGATCAGTTTTTCGGACTGACTAGCTGTGTCGTTGTTTATCAAAAGCAAGAAATAGCAACATTTACATTAAACTCTGATAAAAACACGATAACGTAGAGCACTGACACAAATGAGTAATAGTCTATAGTATAGACTATTTGTATAGACTATATACACACTACACGGTCAGCTGCGAAACATCAGCGTGGCGCGACCATATTGGCCTCGGCTGCTCTGTCGAGCGCCTTTCACTTTACCCCCACTCCGCGGCCAACCGTCACGCGACATGCGACACACAGACCAAAAAGTTTGAGATGATGTAATAAAAGTTTCACTTTAAAAAATAAGACGGCCTTAAATAAAGGGCCTAAAGGTTTTTTTCAAAGACTTTTTTATTGGGTAGTGCCTGTGTTAAATTTAGGTTAATGAAATTAACAGATCCTAGTAGTGAGACGGTTGCTGTTATGGTAATTAAGTAATCTAATAGCTTTAAACGAGCAATTTTTGTATATATTTTGCTGAATCTCGGAAACGGCTTCAACGATTTTCATGAAATTTAGTATGAAGGGGGTTTCAGGAACGATAAATCGATCTATCTAGAGATTCATTTTTAGAAAATGTCGTTTTATCCGTGTTTTAAGGCAATGAAAAACTGCTACAATAGACTCTTCCTGACATCTATTGGCGAGTAGCAACACTAAAGCTACTTCAGCATAATTATGACGTTGTTAAGCAACACTAAACCGAGCAAAGCTCGGTCATCCGGGTACTTTGTTTTAAAAATGCTTTTATTATTGTTTGCATGAAAATGCAAAGGTAGAACTGAGCTATAAGGGTGGGATCTATAATCCGTACTTAGGCTTTGCTTAAAATAAAAATCATCCGAAAACATTGAAGTATTATTACTAGCGTATAGAACCGACACCGCGAACACCATGTATGTCCCAATGCATTGGCGCCACGTGGCTTCAATCTTAAATGAATTCGTTCTATTTTTAAAGGAGAACGGGGGCTCGATTTTGAAAATGGAACTTCCTGGCGGGAGACACATTTTGTTCGAGATGTCTGTTCTATGATATACTTCAATGTCCGAAAAGAAGAAAATAATGGTCTGAAATCAACCTTAACATAAGCCGTTTTATATGACTATAATAATTATATTTTCCTAGGCATATTAAATTATACGGCGCAGTTTATCAGGAGCACAATTGTATCCATAAGTCAATTGCACAACCTAATTCTCCATCTCCATCCCTTTTCCACCAATGAACCCGTCACGGCAAGTATCCATTCGTCGTGAACGCATAACCCATTTTGCTTCGCATTGGCCGACACCATAACATCTTGTATGAACAGGGATGTTGACTAATTATAGAATTCAATTTTATTTTATAAATAGGACCTTAATGTTCACGAAAAAATATTATAAAAAAAATAATATACCATTTAAAAACACAAATTGGTAAACAAAAATCAATATTAAATTTCCCACCACAAACGTCAAGTGACGTCGCTAACTGATATTCATATTTTCAAAATGGCGTTTGAGGTCACGTGACAGTGAATACAGTTTTTGACATTTTAAATTAATGATATTTAATTTATTGTGCTTGATTTGGATAAAATAATAATATTTTAAGCCTTTAAATGTTACCACTAATACTTTAATTATAAATTTATATTAATTTACAATTAGTGTCAATATCCTGAATCGAAAACATTCAATAACTGCAGTGTGGTAGTACTAATTGTTTCGTTATCCTGTCGTGCAATGAAAAGGCGGCCATTCGTACCGTAAGGACTATAATAATAGCTTAAGTGTCGTTGTATCCATTTGATTATACTATAATATTATATGATAGCTGACTAACTACTACATAATTATGTCAAGAGTGACTTTTATGAAGTTACTGTGCTTTACTATAGAAGTATATTTTAAGCAGATAACTCAGATTGTGTTTTAAAGAAAGTATAATAATTCTTGACAAAAAATATTCCACTTCCAAATTAGGGATAACTCAAAAACTGCTCGTCAGATCATGATACGCACCAACTTTCGATTAATAAAAGAATCATCAAAATCAGTTCACCCAGTCAAAAGTAACGAAAGTTAATCGAAAGGAAACGGACATAAAAAATGCAGTCGAATTGAATACCTCCTCCTTTTTTGAAGTCGGTTAAAAAGATAGTCTTTAGTATAGCAAATATTTTATTTAACTTATATAAAGGACATAGGATACTGAAAGTACTGTAATACGTGCAAGAATTTCATTCCCCTTTTACATTTCAAAAGCTCAGAAGATACTATCGCAGCATTAGGCCATCTCGTTTCATCCTTTACCTAATTTACATAAGGGTGAAATTACATAGAAACTTCTTTCCTCAGACATAATTCATATAAAGAATATAAGGTGACCCACAGAATTCTTAATAAATAGAATTGAATGCTATATAATAAACTGATAATATATTGAAGTTATTATATAATACATTTATTGATACAATTGGATGGAAATTTAAAATGAAGTAAAAATGACGTGCAATCTACAGAGAATTAATGAAAAGCAAATAAAGAAAATTTTATTTGCGATATCCAAGGAATTAAACTTCAAATATTTAAATTCTACCTCCTAACTTCTCTGTTCTTTTTATTTCTCTATCTAATTAAATTTTATTAAAATTATAATGTTACTTACATAAAGTTACATTTTGTGCTATACAATAATTCTAACAAAATCACCGCAACTATATCAAAGAGCGCAAAGTCTAAAGTCAAGCAATCGTTATAACTAGTCGAAATCAATCGCCTTACTTTAGTAACTTAGATTGGCCATTAACTTATCCTCAATAGATTGGAACAGATAGGTGGAGTCAGCTGTTGAAACATACTATATAAATTATTCTGGTAGATTTAATTTTGCCCCCAACGTATAATTATTAGCAAAGTAAGGCTTAAAAATTTGGTAATAAAATTAGGTACCTGATAAGTATCCAGATGTATTAAGTATGTGAAATATTCGTAACGACGTAACCAGAAACAGAGTTTTTTGACTAGAATTTTTTTGTAAATTTGGTAACACACTTATAGTAGATGTGAAGTTTCCTTTAAAAAAAGATACTGATTTTATTCTTCCAAGCATTCGGCTAAGGACTCTTTCTTTATAAGGTGCGACGCGTGGTGTGATGATCATGATTTAGAAAGAAAAGATACATTTAAAATATTATAATATAATGGTTGCATCCATTTCTATCTATGCAATATTCTGTGACACAACCTAATAATATTCTACACAGGTTCGATTCGAAGGTCCGTTTTGCCATAATTTTGGGCAATACAGTATTTGTGTCAAACAATACACAATATTATCGGGTTCACAGCCGCATGTTTTATGTATGAAGGTTTTCTACGCACTTGTGAGAATATTTCTTAAGTACTCTAGTTAGTGGTTCCATGAGTTTGGAGTGGTTATGATTTTTTTATATCTGATAAATCAATCTTACAAGTCTTGCAAATCATCTACCCACGTGCTTGGAGGTAGTAACCGTTGTTGTTGGACATCAGTATCTAAACAGCGATAGCAACGCGTCACCAACCGAAAGAGAAGCGTGGACTCACATCATTAAGAACTGGATTTTTAAAACTGCCCGTCCAAAAAGAAACACGGAATCCGCCATTAGGTTCTGGTTTTTCTAAACTGCAATAAAACCAAAGTGCTGTTATTTCTTCTGTGATAAAACGCAAAAGAACATTTCAGGGTCGATTCAAAAAGGATTCTTACTAACCTAACTACAACAGAAAATTGTTTAAAATAATTTGAAAGAAAGAAAGAAAGAAAAAGCATTTATTCGAAAGAGCAAAGCACAAACAATAAAATCTAAGAGTCTCACTCCCTTATTCACAAAAACAAGCAAAGATAAAGGAATTTTTAGTCTTTTACTTATGAAAACGACAAAACGTATGAAAATACATCCATCACCCATTAAAAAAAAAAAAAAAAGTTATTAACCTTTTATGAATAAGGCCATAAGACCCCTAATCTTAAAAAAAAGAAAAAACAGTAACAAATGATGTCTGCGCTGCAGCAAGTCCTTCGAAATGGTCCAGACTCGGCTTAAGTCGTACGAGACGACACCGATTTTCAGTCTGGCCTGTGTGACAATAGCTCGGCCATCTGCCCGCTCCGTATAATCATACATAATAAATTGCAGTAGTTACGGGTAGGTAAGATTTTAATTAATTGAAATATTTCGAACAAATTGAAAAGATATAAAAGTAAAATAGATTATTATTATCTGATGGCTACCTTTGGCGCATGGGATCAGGGAACTAATTATATATATATGCTAACGGATTTAACTACAGATTTAATAAATAATGATGATGAAAATTAATTTAATATATAATGATGAAATAATAACAGATTTAATGAATAATTAAAAATAATAATGGATTTAATAAATAATTATTAAGTGAATTGAACTAATTTTTTTTCTGCTCCTCCAGTAATAACTGTTTATATCTGAATTTGAAAGCCTTTACTGTGAGCAGTAAAGGCAATTTCATGTTTGTTCTTTGAAAAGTGGTAATTAATCTGAAAAAAATCTTCATCATGTACGTTAATTATCTGAATTAAAGTGGGTGGTAAAATAATCAGTAACCTTGTGGTAATAAAATAGGTTTTATAAAATCACTTTTAGAAATATGAAGTTACAAGTTAACACTTAGTTATCTTAACTTAGGGTGAGATCTATAAACTGTACTTAGACTTTGACTTTGCTTAGACAACAGTCAAAGTCTAGAACAAAGTCATATAACAGTTGATTTAGTATTTAATGTCCAAACATAAGTAATAATAATATAAGTAATAACATAAGTTATATTAAATTTTTAAATAAGACAAAAATTCAAAGTCATAATGAAATCGCTAATGTTAAGGCGGATTGTCCTACAATTATTTTTGTTCCGATAATTTTAGGTTTAAACAAAGCCTATGTATGCTTTATATCTTTATTCTCCTTAGTGACAGAAAATTTTATTTTGGGTCTTATAAAGATGTTTATTATAAAACTAGCTGTTGCCCGCAGCTTTGCATACGGAAATTATATTTTAACTTATTTAAATTTGTATCCTATTTTCCAGGGAAACCTTTTAATTTTCCGGGATGAAAAGTTGCCTAAAATATGACCCTGGGTATCAGTAACAACTTTACTCATTTTCATTGAAGTCCGTTCAAGAGTTTTTATGTGATGCCCGGACAGACAAACAGGCACTTTGAGTTTTATTATAGAATAGATGACTGTTAGTTTTTCTATTAAATGCAAAATATTTAAAAATGCAACTTTAAATATTATATGGCATGTAGTCGGCGTAGCCATTTACCAGTAATTTTGTTTTCTATCTCATTATGATTGAGTACTGCGAAGGAGTGGCATAGATTGGCCACGTGGGATTTTCACCATCTTATATTTTAGGAGTCATAAGAAAAATAGAGTTATTAGATTTTTATTCAATTATTACACTTACCAATTTGAACTTCGTTACTTAACACCACGAGAGATTGTTGTTAAGCATTAACTTGTAATTTTATAGTAAAAGTAATTTTGCACAAGTTTTTTAAACGAAACTTATCCCCAATAATCCTTGAACGTAGACCTAATATCGATTCCGCGATAATATCGAATCGTTTTCTCAAATAATCGACGTGACGTAAAGTCGCGGCGATTTCCCAATGATCCCAAGTTTTAATAGGATCGACTTGAGCTGCTTCCGACCGTTTCTTCAACAGAGTTTTGGGGTTTTGAGATACCTACTTTGACATTAATTGTTATCCACCGATGTACCTGAGTTTTTGTTCGATGGGAATAAATGTTACTGTGTAATTTTGGAACTGAAATCGTTACATTACGAGTGAAAGATGGCCTCCTACGGTAAATCTGGAACAGAATCCTGTATTACGAGCATACTTTTAATTCTTTTACTTTATGACAATTTTGGGAGTAAAAGGTTTTAGAATTAATTTATCACGGGCTGAACACATTTTACTATGGTACATGGTATGGGCATTGGGATTTAATGGCAAAAGTTTATAAGCCAGCCTTATGACTTATGGTCCCTAGTAGTACCAGAAAACATGTGACTTTTTATCTGACTGCCAGGAAACATAAACCTGTTTTTTACGCGTATCTTTTATGTATGTATGCATGTACAGTAGAATCCGTTTATTATGACTCCGCATATATTGACCAACCGCTTATTATGACGTAATTACACAACGAATTTGGTTTTCATATAAAATTCTTTTAACAAAGTCGGATATAATGACTTCGCTTACAGTGACATGTCGCTTATTATGACCCATTTTTAATAATTTTTGCCCGTTTATAGTGACCGACATGATTCTTTACACCTTCGGCAATGTTCGTTGATTCTCGACGACGTTCGGCACGTGGCTTGTATTTGTTTTGAATCTCAAAAAATGAAAATACGTGTATTTATTACGTGCAATTTTAATTTTTATTTAATATGCTATGTTTCATTATTAAGATAAGTATTTATTTACCTAAAAAAAATAAGGTTGTTTTTTTTTTCCAAAAATGCTTTGTATGACGTCCGCTTAGTATGACGTGTTTGTCAATTCCCTTCGATGTCATTATAAACGGATTCCACTGTATGTGTGTAATATTCTTTATTACCATATGTTCCAAACTGCTGGACAAATTAATATAATTATGTTATCTTTATATGCGTGTTGACAGTTCAAGTGTTCTTAGGCGCCGGCCACACAGAACAGACGCAAGACACGGACCCGTCGCAGTCGCGGTCGCGCGCATACAGAAACGACGGGCGTCCCGTCTTTTGTGTATGTTTTACGTCGCGACGGCTGCATACATTTTGTATGAAAGTAGATTAAACGGGCGCCGCGACTGCGACGGGTCCGTGTCTTACGTCTGTTCTGTGTGGCCGGCGCCTTAGATAATTGAAATTAAACAAAAACCAATATTGAGATGCCATTATTTGAAGTATCAAAAAACAAAAATAAATGAAATAATATATCATATGAAATATGAAATAGTATATCATGGTAGCCTTTATGATAGCAGGCGGTTTTTTTTTAAATTTTTAAAGTCATCAGTCTCATTTATAGTATTTTGGCTCAAAATAGAGCTTCATAAGTTCTCTCCAACGCTCCAAGTTCCTCCTAAGTTCCAAAAGGACTGTTGCTAAGTAAATTAATACAAATTTTACAAAAATTCCGTAAAAATAATGCCATGCTATTTATTATTAATATACAAGTTGTGAAACATAAAAAAAAAAAACTTTCTTTATTCTTTAAATTGTAGCCAGTCATTACAAAGGAAGGATAGTAGTAGGTATTCGCCGGTTCTAACTCAGGAGCTACAACCGGCCAATTGGGCAAATTGCTAAGTTCACGACCTTCGCTGCCTAGAACAAAAAAAAGTCGAGTTTGGTGTCAAATTGTATGTTTTCGACCATGCCCGATCGATTGCACTGATCCGTTTTTTGCTAACTAGCGTAGAAACAAAGATAGCTTCAGCGTTGTATTATCCCTACTTCGTTATCTAATGTCCTCATTAGGTCGTTAACTTGACCATTCAATAATTACAATGGGCTTATCGCTTCCTCGTACTCGACTTAACTATGACGCAGTGATTCATACTAACGAGGGGCACTGTTTTTATTACAAAAACACCATAATTTTTGTTCATCGTATTTATTATTCCAAATAAAATTTAATCAAATAAATTATTTAATCTTCCATCATTGCAAATAGTCTTGGCATGAAATATTTTCAGAATATCATATATAGATTTACCATGATACCTATATTAAAAATTATGCAATATTCTTCGTAGAAAGTAGTAAAATCATGTTAGATTCAATCGAGATTATGTTCAGAATGTTTTATCGAAGGCTTGTGCTGTGATCCGTGCGCCCAAAGAAAAGAAGGAATTGCCTGCAGCCGCACCTTCAGTATTCAATCATTACAAAATTTTAAAAATACCTAACAATATCTTTGAACTAAAATCCCCTCCTAACAATAACAATACCCAACAACCAACCACCAATACCCCCACGACCAATACCTAATACCTAACAATATCTTTGAACTAAAATCCCCTCCTAACAATAACAATACCCAACAACCAACCACCAATACCCCCACGACCAATACCTAATACCTAACAATATCTTTGAACTAAAATCCCCTCCTATCCCCATCTAACTCCTGTCGAATAACTTTATTTGAAATTTAATGAATGTAAGTATGATATTCTGAAGCACTCAAAGCACGGCGACTTATATCGGGTTGAGACCGAAGTTTGATGATAAGGCTGATAACTGACTTACACATTCGAGATATGACCGGTATCATTGTCACCACAATAATTCACACGAAATGGCTTTTATTATGTCGGATGTGGTGACGGAATAAGATGTGCCTTAGTAAAGTTTACGTTGGATGGAAAATAGCAGAAAACAAGCCAGCGTGATTATTGTATCATCAGTAGCCCCAGCTTGCGACGGCAGAAATGAATGCAGAATCAAAGTTCCTTCTACCAGCATCTCAGTGATTGGCCTTATTGCATAGGTCAAAAACCCGAAATTTATATCAATCCATAGATCCTATACGAAGTTAAAGAAGGACAAACTTATAACTAACTTATTCTTTTTTCTTGTACTCTTATGTTTATTGTTGTATGGTGTACAAACAATAAAGTGTTAAATAAAATAATAATAATAAATCAATAAACACATTGTTGTTTTTAGTTTAGAGTGATTTAATTACCTATCATAATGGACCTTCCCATGGGAATGAGGTGTTCTACCGCGGCAAAAAGTAGCCTACGTTACTCTTCGGCCTCCTAACTATCTCCACACAAAAAATCATATCATAAAATTGCTCCGTTACAACGCGAACGTGAACGAGGGACAAACAAACAAACACTCTTTCGCATTTATAATATTAGTATGTATAGTTTTACCGCGGTAAAAAGTAGCCTACTTTCTTCTCTAGCCTCCTAACTACAACGTGAACAACACACAAAAAAACACACAAAAACCACACACCACACCACATAAAAAATCACATCACAACATCGCTCCGTTATGACGTCAAAGAGGGACAAAGAACAAAGAAACACACTTTTGCATTTATAATATTAGTATGGAAATATGGATAAGGATGATTGAATTTCTAACTATAAATTTATATCAATCCATAGATCCTCTATGAAGTTAAAGAAGGACCAACACATTGTTGTTTTTAGTATGGAGTGATTCTAGTACGCATCATAATGGATCTAGGTATTCGCCGGTTCTAACTCAGGAGCTACAACCGGCCAATTGGGCAAATTGCTAAGTTCACGACCTTCGCTGCCTAGAACAAAAAAAAGTCGAGTTTGGTGTCAAATTGTATGTTTTCGACCATGCCCGATCGATTGCACTGATCCGTTTTTTGCTAACTAGCGTAGAAACAAAGATAGCTTCAGCGTTGTATTATCCCTACTTCGTTATCTAATGTCCTCATTAGGTCGTTAACTTGACCATTCAATAATTACAATGGGCTTATCGCTTCCTCGTACTCGACTTAACTATGACGCAGTGATTCATACTAACGAGGGGCACTGTTTTTATTACAAAAACACCATAATTTTTGTTCATCGTATTTATTATTCCAAATAAAATTTAATCAAATAAATTATTTAATCTTCCATCATTGCAAATAGTCTTGGCATGAAATATTTTCAGAATATCATATATAGATTTACCATGATACCTATATTAAAAATTATGCAATATTCTTCGTAGAAAGTAGTAAAATCATGTTAGATTCAATCGAGATTATGTTCAGAATGTTTTATCGAAGGCTTGTGCTGTGATCCGTGCGCCCAAAGAAAAGAAGGAATTGCCTGCAGCCGCACCTTCAGTATTCAATCATTACAAAATTTTAAAAATACCTAACAATATCTTTGAACTAAAATCCCCTCCTAACAATAACAATACCCAACAACCAACCACCAATACCCCCACGACCAATACCTAATACCTAACAATATCTTTGAACTAAAATCCCCTCCTAACAATAACAATACCCAACAACCAACCACCAATACCCCCACGACCAATACCTAATACCTAACAATATCTTTGAACTAAAATCCCCTCCTATCCCCATCTAACTCCTGTCGAATAACTTTATTTGAAATTTAATGAATGTAAGTATGATATTCTGAAGCACTCAAAGCACGGCGACTTATATCGGGTTGAGACCGAAGTTTGATGATAAGGCTGATAACTGACTTACACATTCGAGATATGACCGGTATCATTGTCACCACAACAATTCACACGAAATGGCTTTTATTATGTCGGATGTGGTGACGGAATAAGATGTGCCTTAGTAAAGTTTACGTTGGATGGAAAATAGCAGAAAACAAGCCAGCGTGATTATTGTATCATCAGTAGCCCCAGCTTGCGACGGCAGAAATGAATGCAGAATCAAAGTTCCTTCTACCAGCATCTCAGTGATTGGCCTTATTGCATAGGTCAAAAACCCGAAATTTATATCAATCCATAGATCCTATACGAAGTTAAAGAAGGACAAACTTATAACTAACTTATTCTTTTTTCTTGTACTCTTATGTTTATTGTTGTATGGTGTACAAACAATAAAGTGTTAAATAAAATAATAATAATAAATAAATAAACACATTGTTGTTTTTAGTTTAGAGTGATTTAATTACCTATCATAATGGACCTTCCCATGGGAATGAGGTGTTCTACCGCGGCAAAAAGTAGCCTACGTTACTCTTCGGCCTCCTAACTATCTCCACACAAAAAATCATATCATAAAATTGCTCCGTTACAACGCGAACGTGAACGAGGGACAAACAAACAAACACTCTTTCGCATTTATAATATTAGTATGTATAGTTTTACCGCGGTAAAAAGTAGCCTACTTTCTTCTCTAGCCTCCTAACTACAACGTGAACAACACACAAAAAAACACACAAAAACCACACACCACACCACATAAAAAATCACATCACAACATCGCTCCGTTATGACGTCAAAGAGGGACAAAGAACAAAGAAACACACTTTTGCATTTATAATATTAGTATGGAAATATGGATAAGGATGATTGAATTTCTAACTATAAATTTATATCAATCCATAGATCCTCTATGAAGTTAAAGAAGGACCAACACATTGTTGTTTTTAGTATGGAGTGATTCTAGTACGCATCATAATGGATCTTCCCAAGGGAATGTGGTGTTTTACTGCGGTAAAAAATAATGTACGTTACTCACTAGCCTACTAATTATCTACACACAAAAAATATCATACCATAACATCGCTCCATTACGACGTGAAAGAGGGACAAACAAACAAACAAATACACTTTTGCATTTATTATATTAGTATGGAAGCATGGATATAGAGTGATTCAAATAGAATTGAATAGAATAGCGTTTATTTGCAAGGCCACGAACACATACAAAAACAGAAAAAAAACAGAATAAGAAATTAAAAATAAAACAAAAACATGTAGCTCCTTACAAAATTATTACTAGATTACGCTCGCATGTGTCCAGTGGCCTAGAAAAAGGAGCACACTCAGCATTATGCCGCAGTATTGACTACAGCGCTGATTTTCAGTGTGTCCTATTCGGTAAGTCACGGACGACAATACGCATCATAATAGATCTTCCCATAGGAATGAAATGTTTTACCGCGGTAAAAGGTAGCCTACGTTACTCTCTAACCTCCTAACTATCTCCACACAAAAATTCATACCATAGCATTCTCCGTTACGACGTGAAAGAGAGACAAACAAACAAACAAACACACTTTCGCATATATAATATTAGTATGGAAGTATGGATATGGAGTTATTCAAATACGCATCATAATGGATATTACCCATGGGAATGAGATGTTTTGCCGCAGTAAAAAAGTAGCCTACTCTAGCTTCCTAACTATCTTCACACAAAAAAATCATACAATAACACGAAAATAATAATATATCTTAACACAAAAAATTATATCTTAACATCGCTCCGTTACGACGTGAAAGAGGGAAAACAAATAAACACTCGCATTTATAATATTAAGTATATGGATAGTATGGATACCTAATATTATTTTTGATCTAAAATAATTACTCCTTTCGAATAACTTTATTTGAAATTTAATGAATTTAAATATGATATTCTGAAGCGCTCAATCAAAGCACGGTGACTTATATTGGGTTGAGACCGAAGTATGATGATAAGACTGATAACTGACTTAAACATTGGAGATATGATCGGTATCGTTGTCACCACAACAATTCATACGAAATGGCTTTCATTATGTTGGATGCAGTGACGGAGTGAGATGTGCCTTTGTAAAATCTACATTATGCGCTGGATGGAAAATAGCAGAGAACAAACCAGCACGGTTATTGTACCGTCAGTAGCCCCAGCTTGCGACGGCAGAGATGAATGCGGAATCAAGGCTCCTTCTATAGGTATCTCAATGAAGGTGGCTAGACCAATGCATCCGCAATATGTCTCTGAGACCACTCGTCTCCAATCTTTCAGCGATTGGCCTCGTTGTACAGGTCAAAAGCCCGAGGAATTGTCGGAGGCTGGTTTCTTTTACACCGGGCAGGGGGATAAAACGAAATGTTTCTACTGCGATGGAGGATTGAAAGACTGGGAAAGCGGCGACGTCCCATGGGAAGAACACGTACGTTGGTTCGATCAATGCGCTTACATTCACTTAGTAAAAGGCCGAGATTATGTTCAGAATGTTTTATCGAAGACTTGTTGTGTGATCCGTGTGCCTAAAGGAAAGAACGAACTGTCTGCAGCCGCACCTTCGGTATTCGATCGTTGTAAAATATCTAAAATACCCAACATTATTTTGGACCTAACGTTCAAACGTCCTAACGTTTCAAATAACTTTATTTGAAGTTTAATGAAGATAAATATGGTTTTCTGAAGCGCTCAAAGCACGCCGACTTATATAGGGTTGAGACCGAAGTATGTGTTTTATACAAAATGAACGCTCACTTTCTTTAATGTTACTACAGACTTCATGTGGATTCGTTATTAAATCTAGGAACTTATAAAAAAGGCGATCTGTTTGTTATTGATTGTTAAAGACATTAAAAAAAACTGGGTCCTTAGATGTTTGAAATACAAATTAGAAAAATAGAAGATATAATCGTTTTATTCAATCTAACCTTTCCCCAATACTATTCGTAACATATCATGCGTGTGATAGATAATAGTAGACTTCCAGGCTTTAAAAATGGTAAATACTTATCTTAAAATAATTTTCTGTTGCACTATATAAAAAAAATACACAGTAAAAAGTTAAGTTGCCTGTTTTTGATATAATCATGATATGGCCAGTATAATACCAAGCCAATGTTAGCTATCAAAAAAATATATATTAAAAGTTTTTAAAAAGTATCTTGCATTAAAGAAATATCTTAAAATAAAAATGGTTGTAATTTATTATAGAAGATCTAGTTCGCCTTCTTTAGTGAAATTATATGAAAATTATAGTATGTCAGACGATATATTTACGGGATCAGAATTTTATAAATTAACGAAAGATTCTGTGTTGTAAGCCTCTGTACTCAGGATTCCGCTCATAACAAATGCAGTTTCAAGTTTTTTGGTATTTTCAGAAAGCAGTAAATAATTTTAAAAGAACAAAAACACTTTATAACAAGTACATCAAGTTAAGTTTTTATTTGCCTGATGTTTTAAAACTCTGATTTATGATTTTCAAGTTAAAAAAGATTACGAACAAATTTAAATTACTATGCACTGATGATTTAGTTTGTGAAATTTTTATTAGAGAAGAACTTGTATTGAGCTCTTATTACTAAAACGATCTGACTATCCATTAAATAAGACATATGAAAATAAACCAAAGTATTTTTAAAGACCAAAATGCTGGTAAAATAATAACAGAGTTTGTAGGCTTGCGCTCAACAGTTTAGTTTTTAACATTCAAACTTTTTTTTGGCAAAAGCTATAAGTGTGAATAAAAATGTCATGAAAATTTTTAAAATGGAATATCAATTTAATGAAAATGCTGAATACAATATTTATAGCTAATAAGATACCCAAGAATTTGATAATAATGTACTAAACATAATATTATTAACAATATTTACTCAGTCAGATTACCCTTTATGAATTTTTAACACTTTACGAAAATTCTAAAATATTGTTATGTAATTATAAAAATGTCTTTATAAATGTTAAAGACATAATTTTAATATTTAAAATTTACAAAATAACATAAATTTGTTCGTGACAATTTTATGAACTGTCCATTTGTATGTAAAGTGGTGTCTTCATTTTATTTCTATTTCAATCGACTTTTAAATTTTTATTTACTCAGATATCCCTTTATGAATTTTAAAACTACGAATATCCTACAACATTTGATGTAATGATAAAAATGTGTTTAAAAATTTTAAAGACAACATTGTAGTAATGTAAAATTTACAAAATAATATTACATTGATTAAAATCGAATTTGTAAAACTGTTCGTGACAATTTATGAACTGTCCAATTGTTTGTAAAGTGGTGTCTTCATTTTATTTATATTTCAAACGACTTTTAAATTTTTATTTAGTCAGATATCCCTTTATGAATTTTAAAACTACGAATATGCTACAACATTTGATGTAATGATAAAAATGTGTTTAAAAATTTTAAAGACAACATTGTAGTAATGTAAAATTTACAAAAGAATATTACATAGGTTAAAATTGAATTTGTAAAACTGTTTGTGACAATTTTATAAACTGTCCAATCGTCTGTAAAGTAGTGTCTTCATTTTATTTATATTGCAAGCGACTATGAACTTTTTACTCAGTGAGATTACCCTTTATGAATTTCAAAACTACGAAAATATTAAAACATTTTGATGTAATGATAATAATGTGTTTAAAAATTTTAGACAACATTAAAAAAGTACAACCAAATATTACACTGCTTAAAATTTAATTAAAGGAAATTTGTAAAACTGTTCATGACAATTTTATGAACTCTTCAATTGGTTGTAAAGTGGTGTCTACATTTTATTTTATTTTATTTTATCAAACAACTATTTAATTTTTACTCAGTCAGATTACTCTTGTCGAAATTTGAAACTTCAAGAAAATACATACTAAAACATTTTGATGTAATGATAAAATATATTTTAAACGTTTTAAAGATAATCGTAATATTAACAATTTACAAAACAACATAAAAAGAACTCACAAAAAAATATCTTAAATTTAAACAGTTTACATTTTATTTTTAAATAGGAATTTCTATATACTTTTTTGCTCAGTCATATGAGTATGTGTCTATAGTTCTTTACGTACATATTTTGACGTGAGCCCAAACGAATTCACTAATATTAGTAGGCAGTACTTGCTGTTTGGTATCGTTTTAATGGTGATTAATACATTAGAATGTTACTGACACAACAATATTAAGGAGAAAAGAATGACATTCCATTACTGATTACATTTTACTTATCGATCATTAATGCTCCCGTCACTTAGACTATGGAATGCTGAACTCGTACCATTATGTAAAATACGATACCAAACAGCAAGTACTGCCTACTAATATTAGTGAATTCGTTTGGGCTCACGTCAAAATATGTACGTAAAGAACTATAGACACATACTCATATGACTGAGCAAAAAAGTATATAGAAATTCCTATTTAAAAATAAAATGTAAACTGTTTAAATTTAAGATATTTTTTTGTGAGTTCTTTTTATGTTGTTTTGTAAATTGTTAATATTACGATTATCTTTAAAACGTTTAAAATATATTTTATCATTACATCAAAATGTTTTAGTATGTATTTTCTTGAAGTTCCAAATTTCGACAAGAGTAATCTGACTGAGTAAAAATTAAATAGTTGTTTGATAAAATAAAATAAAATAAAATGTAGACACCACTTTACAACCAATTGAAGAGTTCATAAAATTGTCATGAACAGTTTTACAAATTTCCTTTAATTAAATTTTAAGCAGTGTAATATTTGGTTGTACTTTTTTAATGTTGTCTAAAATTTTTAAACACATTATTATCATTACATCAAAATGTTTTAATATTTTCGTAGTTTTGAAATTCATAAAGGGTAATCTCACTGAGTAAAAAGTTCATAGTCGCTTGCAATATAAATAAAATGAAGACACTACTTTACAGACGATTGGACAGTTTATAAAATTGTCACAAACAGTTTTACAAATTCAATTTTAACCTATGTAATATTCTTTTGTAAATTTTACATTACTACAATGTTGTCTTTAAAATTTTTAAACACATTTTTATCATTACATCAAATGTTGTAGCATATTCGTAGTTTTAAAATTCATAAAGGGATATCTGACTAAATAAAAATTTAAAAGTCGTTTGAAATATAAATAAAATGAAGACACCACTTTACAAACAATTGGACAGTTCATAAATTGTCACGAACAGTTTTACAAATTCGATTTTAATCAATGTAATATTATTTTGTAAATTTTACATTACTACAATGTTGTCTTTAAAATTTTTAAACACATTTTTATCATTACATCAAATGTTGTAGGATATTCGTAGTTTTAAAATTCATAAAGGGATATCTGAGTAAATAAAAATTTAAAAGTCGATTGAAATAGAAATAAAATGAAGACACCACTTTACATACAAATGGACAGTTCATAAAATTGTCACGAACAAATTTATGTTATTTTGTAAATTTTAAATATTAAAATTATGTCTTTAACATTTATAAAGACATTTTTATAATTACATAACAATATTTTAGAATTTTCGTAAAGTGTTAAAAATTCATAAAGGGTAATCTGACTGAGTAAATATTGTTAATAATATTATGTTTAGTACATTATTATCAAATTCTTGGGTATCTTATTAGCTATAAATATTGTATTCAGCATTTTCATTAAATTGATATTCCATTTTAAAAATTTTCGTGACATTTTTATTCACACTTATAGCTTTTGCCAAAAAAAAGTTTGAATGTTAAAAACTAAACTGTTGAGCGCAAGCCTACAAACTCTGTTATTATTTTACCAGCATTTTGGTCTTTAAAAATACTTTGGTTTATTTTCATATGTCTTATTTAATGGATAGTCAGATCGTTTTAGTAATAAGAGCTCAATACAAGTTCTTCTCTAATAAAAATTTCACAAACTAAATCATCAGTGCATAGTAATTTAAATTTGTTCGTAATCTTTTTTAACTTGAAAATCATAAATCAGAGTTTTAAAACATCAGGCAAATAAAAACTTAACTTGATGTACTTGTTATAAAGTGTTTTTGTTCTTTTAAAATTATTTACTGCTTTCTGAAAATACCAAAAAACTTGAAACTGCATTTGTTATGAGCGGAATCCTGAGTACAGAGGCTTACAACACAGAATCTTTCGTTAATTTATAAAATTCTGATCCCGTAAATATATCGTCTGACATACTATAATTTTCATATAATTTCACTAAAGAAGGCGAACTAGATCTTCTATAATAAATTACAACCATTTTTATTTTAAGATATTTCTTTAATGCAAGATACTTTTTAAAAACTTTTAATATATATTTTTTTGATAGCTAACATTGGCTTGGTATTATACTGGCCATATCATGATTATATCAAAAACAGGCAACTTAACTTTTTACTGTGTATTTTTTTTATATAGTGCAACAGAAAATTATTTTAAGATAAGTATTTACCATTTTTAAAGCCTGGAAGTCTACTATTATCTATCACACGCATGATATGTTACGAATAGTATTGGGGAAAGGTTAGATTGAATAAAACGATTATATCTTCTATTTTTCTAATTTGTATTTCAAACATCTAAGGACCCAGTTTTTTTTAATGTCTTTAACAATCAATAACAAACAGATCGCCTTTTTTATAAGTTCCTAGATTTAATAACGAATCCACATGAAGTCTGTAGTAACATTAAAGAAAGTGAGCGTTCATTTTGTATAAAACACATACTTCGGTCTCAACCCTATATAAGTCGGCGTGCTTTGAGCGCTTCAGAAAACCATATTTATCTTCATTAAACTTCAAATAAAGTTATTTGAAACGTTAGGACGTTTGAACGTTAGGTCCAAAATAATGTTGGGTATTTTAGATATTTTACAACGATCGAATACCGAAGGTGCGGCTGCAGACAGTTCGTTCTTTCCTTTAGGCACACGGATCACACAACAAGTCTTCGATAAAACATTCTGAACATAATCTCGGCCTTTTACTAAGTGAATGTAAGCGCATTGATCGAACCAACGTACGTGTTCTTCCCATGGGACGTCGCCGCTTTCCCAGTCTTTCAATCCTCCATCGCAGTAGAAACATTTCGTTTTATCCCCCTGCCCGGTGTAAAAGAAACCAGCCTCCGACAATTCCTCGGGCTTTTGACCTGTACAACGAGGCCAATCGCTGAAAGATTGGAGACGAGTGGTCTCAGAGACATATTGCGGATGCATTGGTCTAGCCACCTTCATTGAGATACCTATAGAAGGAGCCTTGATTCCGCATTCATCTCTGCCGTCGCAAGCTGGGGCTACTGACGGTACAATAACCGTGCTGGTTTGTTCTCTGCTATTTTCCATCCAGCGCATAATGTAGATTTTACAAAGGCACATCTCACTCCGTCACTGCATCCAACATAATGAAAGCCATTTCGTATGAATTGTTGTGGTGACAACGATACCGATCATATCTCCAATGTTTAAGTCAGTTATCAGTCTTATCATCATACTTCGGTCTCAACCCAATATAAGTCACCGTGCTTTGATTGAGCGCTTCAGAATATCATATTTAAATTCATTAAATTTCAAATAAAGTTATTCGAAAGGAGTAATTATTTTAGATCAAAAATAATATTAGGTATCCATACTATCCATATACTTAATATTATAAATGCGAGTGTTTATTTGTTTTCCCTCTTTCACGTCGTAACGGAGCGATGTTAAGATATAATTTTTTGTGTTAAGATATATTATTATTTTCGTGTTATTGTATGATTTTTTTGTGTGAAGATAGTTAGGAAGCTAGAGTAGGCTACTTTTTTACTGCGGCAAAACATCTCATTCCCATGGGTAATATCCATTATGATGCGTATTTGAATAACTCCATATCCATACTTCCATACTAATATTATATATGCGAAAGTGTGTTTGTTTGTTTGTTTGTCTCTCTTTCACGTCGTAACGGAGAATGCTATGGTATGAATTTTTGTGTGGAGATAGTTAGGAGGTTAGAGAGTAACGTAGGCTACCTTTTACCGCGGTAAAACATTTCATTCCTATGGGAAGATCTATTATGATGCGTATTGTCGTCCGTGACTTACCGAATAGGACACACTGAAAATCAGCGCTGTAGTCAATACTGCGGCATAATGCTGAGTGTGCTCCTTTTTCTAGGCCACTGGACACATGCGAGCGTAATCTAGTAATAATTTTGTAAGGAGCTACATGTTTTTGTTTTATTTTTAATTTCTTATTCTGTTTTTTTTCTGTTTTTGTATGTGTTCGTGGCCTTGCAAATAAACGCTATTCTATTCAATTCTATTTGAATCACTCTATATCCATGCTTCCATACTAATATAATAAATGCAAAAGTGTATTTGTTTGTTTGTTTGTCCCTCTTTCACGTCGTAATGGAGCGATGTTATGGTATGATATTTTTTGTGTGTAGATAATTAGTAGGCTAGTGAGTAACGTACATTATTTTTTACCGCAGTAAAACACCACATTCCCTTGGGAAGATCCATTATGATGCGTACTAGAATCACTCCATACTAAAAACAACAATGTGTTGGTCCTTCTTTAACTTCATAGAGGATCTATGGATTGATATAAATTTATAGTTAGAAATTCAATCATCCTTATCCATATTTCCATACTAATATTATAAATGCAAAAGTGTGTTTCTTTGTTCTTTGTCCCTCTTTGACGTCATAACGGAGCGATGTTGTGATGTGATTTTTTATGTGGTGTGGTGTGTGGTTTTTGTGTGTTTTTTTGTGTGTTGTTCACGTTGTAGTTAGGAGGCTAGAGAAGAAAGTAGGCTACTTTTTACCGCGGTAAAACTATACATACTAATATTATAAATGCGAAAGAGTGTTTGTTTGTTTGTCCCTCGTTCACGTTCGCGTTGTAACGGAGCAATTTTATGATATGATTTTTTGTGTGGAGATAGTTAGGAGGCCGAAGAGTAACGTAGGCTACTTTTTGCCGCGGTAGAACACCTCATTCCCATGGGAAGGTCCATTATGATAGGTAATTAAATCACTCTAAACTAAAAACAACAATGTGTTTATTTATTTATTATTATTATTTTATTTAACACTTTATTGTTTGTACACCATACAACAATAAACATAAGAGTACAAGAAAAAAGAATAAGTTAGTTATAAGTTTGTCCTTCTTTAACTTCGTATAGGATCTATGGATTGATATAAATTTCGGGTTTTTGACCTATGCAATAAGGCCAATCACTGAGATGCTGGTAGAAGGAACTTTGATTCTGCATTCATTTCTGCCGTCGCAAGCTGGGGCTACTGATGATACAATAATCACGCTGGCTTGTTTTCTGCTATTTTCCATCCAACGTAAACTTTACTAAGGCACATCTTATTCCGTCACCACATCCGACATAATAAAAGCCATTTCGTGTGAATTGTTGTGGTGACAATGATACCGGTCATATCTCGAATGTGTAAGTCAGTTATCAGCCTTATCATCAAACTTCGGTCTCAACCCGATATAAGTCGCCGTGCTTTGAGTGCTTCAGAATATCATACTTACATTCATTAAATTTCAAATAAAGTTATTCGACAGGAGTTAGATGGGGATAGGAGGGGATTTTAGTTCAAAGATATTGTTAGGTATTAGGTATTGGTCGTGGGGGTATTGGTGGTTGGTTGTTGGGTATTGTTATTGTTAGGAGGGGATTTTAGTTCAAAGATATTGTTAGGTATTAGGTATTGGTCGTGGGGGTATTGGTGGTTGGTTGTTGGGTATTGTTATTGTTAGGAGGGGATTTTAGTTCAAAGATATTGTTAGGTATTTTTAAAATTTTGTAATGATTGAATACTGAAGGTGCGGCTGCAGGCAATTCCTTCTTTTCTTTGGGCGCACGGATCACAGCACAAGCCTTCGATAAAACATTCTGAACATAATCTCGATTGAATCTAACATGATTTTACTACTTTCTACGAAGAATATTGCATAATTTTTAATATAGGTATCATGGTAAATCTATATATGATATTCTGAAAATATTTCATGCCAAGACTATTTGCAATGATGGAAGATTAAATAATTTATTTGATTAAATTTTATTTGGAATAATAAATACGATGAACAAAAATTATGGTGTTTTTGTAATAAAAACAGTGCCCCTCGTTAGTATGAATCACTGCGTCATAGTTAAGTCGAGTACGAGGAAGCGATAAGCCCATTGTAATTATTGAATGGTCAAGTTAACGACCTAATGAGGACATTAGATAACGAAGTAGGGATAATACAACGCTGAAGCTATCTTTGTTTCTACGCTAGTTAGCAAAAAACGGATCAGTGCAATCGATCGGGCATGGTCGAAAACATACAATTTGACACCAAACTCGACTTTTTTTTGTTCTAGGCAGCGAAGGTCGTGAACTTAGCAATTTGCCCAATTGGCCGGTTGTAGCTCCTGAGTTAGAACCGGCGAATACCTACTACTAAGGATGTACAATCTCGCTAATAAGCATACATCAATGCCTTACCAACTCAATATGAACAGCAGGTTTTCCAAATTATGAAGCACTCAGAGGCCCTATTCGTTATATTGAAACAAAAACTTTTCCAGCCCATATTAATCTGAAAGCAAATCATATCCGTACCCAAAGGATTGAGCCTCATCTGGTGAGTTGAAATTTGCTATCAACTGCTATAAATACGCGCTTATCTTTATGTGGCTTTAAGGAAACAAGCAATACGAGTATACTCTTCATAGTCGGTTTTTAAGGTTAATAACCCCAGGTTCTACGCAATCATCTATATAATTACTAGCTGACCGGGCGAATTTCGTATCTCCTAATAATTGATCAGTTATCGAGCGAGATGAAAACTGATTAAATTACTAAAATGACTATTAAAAAATAGGGGTTGGTGATAGAAGGGTGAAAGTTTAGGGTTGTATATATTTTTTAATGCCACATTATAAAAAAATAAAAATAAAATTCTCCAAAAAATAAATGTTAGGGGTGGACAACTCGTATTACTTAGGGGTATAAAAACAGATAATAGCCGATTCTCAGACCTACTGAAAATGCATATAAAATTTCATAATAATTGTTCAAGCCGTTTCGGAAGAGTATGGTAACTAAAGTCAAAGTCAAAGTCAAAATATTTTATTCATATAGGTATCATTGATACACTTATGCACGTCATTTTTTGGCTTTTCGGAAGGTGCTTTGTCATGGAGGAGAAGAAAAGCCTAAAGAAACTCCTCAGCACATCTTTTAAAAAAATATTACAAAAATGATATTATCATACAAAAGTTTACTATTCTGAGTGGAACTGGTTGCAGAGCTAATCATTTCCATGCGTCTTTGTCATTTAAATACTCGTTTACACTATAATATCCCTTGCCTAACAATTGTGTTTTTACACGTTTTTTGAAAGATTCTATTGGCAAGTCACGTATTATTTTTGGGATTTTATTATAGAAATGTACACCAAGCCCTATGAAAGATCGTTGCACTTTACTTAGGCGGAACGAAGGCGTAACTAATTGGTACATTCTTTTTGTTTGGCGATTATTAATATCAAAATTTTGTTTATACGCGTTTATATTCTTCCTTATAAAAACTACATTATTGAAGATATACTGGGAAGCTACTGTAAGTATACCTATTACCTTGAACTTTTCACGCAAAGATTCCCGAGACTTAAGTTTATAGATAGCCCTAACAGCCCTTTTTTGGAGAATGAAAATTTGTTCTATATTGGCTGCTTTGCTCCACAGCAAGATGGCATATGACATAACACTGTGGAAATAAGCAAAATAAACTATCCTAGCAGTTTCGACGTCAGTATACTGCCTTATTCTCCTAACAGCATAAGCAGCCCTACCAAGTTTTGTCGCGAGATTTGTTATATGTGGGCCCCATTGAAGTTTACTATCTAAGGTCACCCCTAAAAATACCGTTGATTCCTCCATATGCAATGTTTCATTATTTAGTTTAAGAGATTTGCTGACTTTTTTAACATTAGGTAGCACAAACTCTATACATTTAGTTTTTTTTTGCATTTAAAAGTAAGTTATTGATAGTGAACCAACGCGACACATGCGAAAGAGCACTATTTACGTCGTCGAAATTTACTTTATTCCTTTCACACTTAAATATTAATGATGTATCATCAGCAAATAGTACAATATCCGCTTGGTTCTTTACATAATGTGGTAAATCATTAATATATACCAGAAAAAGAAACGGACCCAATATAGAGCCCTGCGGTACACCCATCACAGCCGGTGACCCCGATGACTTAATATCGTTTATGCTTACTTTTTGTATTCTATCACTCAAATAAGACGCGATCAAGCTAAGGGCCTTGTTTTTTATACCATAGTGGCCAAGTTTAAGCAGCAATGTTTCGTGCTCAACACAATCAAATGCCTTAGATAAGTCACAAAATACACCTATGGCATTTTGTGATGCTTCCCATGCTTCAAATATATGCTTTAAAAGCCTAGCCCCGGCATCGGTTGTACTCCGGCCTTTTGTGAAACCGTATTGCTCAGGATGTAATAATTTATTATTATTGAAATGGGTTAACATTTGATTCAGTATTATCTTTTCGAAGATCTTACTAAGAGTTGGTAAAACAGAAACTGGTCTATAGTTATTAACATCAGTTTTTTCACCTGTTTTAAAAAGTGGAATGATTTTGCTGCATTTCATAAGATCTGGAAAGATACCGAGATCTATACATTTATTAAAAACTACGACCAAATATGGAGCTATGATATCTATAATATACTGTATTATTTTTACCGAGATGCCCCACAAGTCACCTGTATTCTTTACCTTCAGAGACTGAAATGCTTTAATTAAGTCTCTAGTGGTTATATGTTTAAATTCAAATAAAATGTTACATTCATTAACATGATTTTTTAATATAGAAAGTGCTTCCGCCGGTGAAGAAGCTAGTGAACGGGTTAACGTTATAGGAATGTTACAGAAATGATTTTCATTCACTAACATTGTGACACGAGAATTTTATATATAAGATGCATTATTTTGTTGGTCTTCGATGTATCATATTTGCAGCTAATATTCAATGATAAATTAATATTACCTACAATGCAGTTTTGACATGATAATCAATGGTTCGGTAAATTTTTAACCAATAAAAAATGAGGAAGTTCTCAATTCGACACGTATATTCTTTTAGTCCGATTTTGATGACTCTTTTTTTAATTAATGGGTATGTCTTGAACTTGACCCATTTTTTTTTAAATTTTATTCCTACCCTAAAAGTACGAAAATAGGGGACGATTTATTATTCACCTACGGAATTTTTAACCGTTAACCCAATACCTAACTTTGTAACGGATGATCTGATTTCAATGATTCTTTTTTTATTGAATAGTATATACCTTGAAGTTATTTTTATTGGAAACAAAATTTTACCCTATTTTACAACCAAACAAACAAGCAAAATTGATCACATATAGCGTATGCGGCATGCGATGCATATCTTTTCACCGTTTGTTTTTTCATCTGTATGGCACCGCCTCAAAATTATTTATTTACTGTTAATTTAGGATCTCAATCTATACATATTAATAAAATTGAAGAGTTTGTCTGTGATTTCGAGATAAATGATTTTTTCAAGTTGCAAATCGTTACTTGCACGATACCAACACCGAAAAATGTGTTTTTAAAATTTTTGTCTGTCTGTCTGTTTGTTTGTCTCCGCTAATCTCCGAAACTACTGAACGAATTTTAACAACACTTTTACTAGGATATTGCAAAGTGTTCAACTTAACAACTAAGCACTTTTTTAGGGTTCTATACTAAAGGGTTCCTTGGGGGTGGTTTGTATGGAAAAATAAAAATATATGAGCTGATTTGTTTCAAACTATTAAAAACGTATTCTCCGTATAAAAAGAGTTATACATGCATTTCTTAGATTTTACTTATATTGCATGGAAAGGCCATAAATTGCATTTAAAGGTTATTTTTTTCATTAATTAAAATCCCTATTACTGAGTGGATATCTATTTTTGTATTTTGTTTTTAAGAGCATATTGTTTGCGTATCTATGTCCTCTAATATAATTTCAGCATTTTATTAATTTCACCTGGGAAGTGGTAGAAAAACGCAAATTAAATCTGTATGAATAACCGATATCCAATAAATAATCGATTACTATCTTGGCAACTAGATGGCTCTGTATTTGTTGATTCAAGCCAACGACTTTAATACATACACCTTTAATCTATCTATACATATTAATAAAATTGAAGAGTTTGTCTGTGATTTCGAGATAAATGATTTTTTCAAGTTGCAAATCGTTACTTGCACGATACCAACACCGAAAAATGTGTTTTTAAAATTTTTGTCTGTCTGTCTGTTTGTTTGTCTCCGCTAATCTCCGAAACTACTGAACGAATTTTAACAACACTTTTACTAGGATATTGCAAAGTGTTCAACTTAACAACTAAGCACTTTTTTAGGGTTCTATACTAAAGGGTTCCTTGGGGGTGGTTTGTATGGAAAAATAAAAATATATGAGCTGATTTGTTTCAAACTATTAAAAACGTATTCTCCGTATAAAAAGAGTTATACATGCATTTCTTAGATTTTACTTATATTGCATGGAAAGGCCATAAAATGCATTTAAAGGTTATTTTTTTCATTAATTAAAATCCCTATTACTGAGTGGATATCTATTTTTGTATTTTGTTTTTAAGAGCATATTGTTTGCGTATCTATGTCCTCTAATATAATTTCAGCATTTTATTAATTTCACCTGGGAAGTGGTAGAAAAACGCAAATTAAATCTGTATGAATAACCGATATCCAATAAATAATCGATTACTATCTTGGCAACTAGATGGCTCTGTATTTGTTGATTCAAGCCAACGACTTTAATACATACACCTTTAATACATAATATAATTATGATTTCGAAATAACTCCATTTTTCATGTTATAAATCGTTACTAGCAGGATATCAAAACCGAAAAATGAGCTTTTTAATTTTTGTTTGTCTATTTGTTTGTCTTCATTTATCTCTGAAGCTACTGAATGGATTTCAATAGGACTTTACTACAATATCGAGTCTTCAACTTAAATTATAGGCAATTTTTTAGGGTTCCATAACAAAGCGAGAACATAAAATATGAGTCGATTTGTTTTAAACATACAAAAACCTTTTCTTCACACAAATTGAGGCATAGGTACATACACATACATACATTTCTTAGTTTTTTTTTTATATTTTGCAAGGTGGAGCCAAAGCGTGGCACTGGAGTACTTATTTTTTACAAATTTACAATAATTCAAATACATATAAATATAATTGAAGTGAATGTCTGTGATTTGGAAATAAATGATTTTTAAGTTGTAAATCTATACTTGCACGATATCAAAACCGAGAAACGAGTGTTTAATTTGTTTTAAAGTTACAAAAATCTTTTCTTCACACAAAATAAGGCATACATGCATTTTCTTAGTTTATTTATATTTCGCAAGATGGAGCTAGAATATGGCACTGAATTATTTTTTTTACTAAATATCTATTTTTATATTCAGTTTTTTTAAATCATTAGTTGCGTATTATGGCCTCCAACGTAAATTAAGCATTGTTTTATATTTCATCCTGGAAGGGGTTGAAAATCATAATTTAGTGTTGTACAAATAATAAACGTTGAAGAAATTGAATAATTGATAATAAAATATATAACTCCACTAAAAAAAAACTTATTGTTATTAGTTATTCTTTGAAATAACTAAGGGTTCCGTCATTTTTAGAGTTTCGTAATAGTGATATTGTAGTTCTGTTATAATGCAGTCCTGAGGAACATCGTGTTGAGGGTGCAGAGTGCTGAATTTTCTCATTTTCTGTGAAGCAATAACGAAAAGATAAACGGAACAAACTTAACATCGACATGGGTCCCGATCAAATTACCAAGTTCTGCAAAAAGGTAAATTTTTTTTGCGATACTTACAAATTCACAGTTTTAAGATTTTTTAACCTACGTTTTACCTAAGACATTTCTTCTAGCCGAATGTTTTTTGATTGCGTTGAGGATACAGAATATTATATGTTTTCACAGCTCCTAGGGATTGCAGACCTGAGTGTTGGATTAATTTTAAGTTGTTACCTTCACGCGTTCCTGAGAAAAAAGTTCTTGAAATACAAACAGACAGACGGGCAATGGAGTAAGTGATCTTAAGGGAACCGTGTTTTTTCTTTTGAGGTAATGAACCCTCAAAATATCGAATCGTTATTTCGAGTATTAACCTTTCATAGTATGTAACGTGGTTCTAATGAGCGATTATGTTGCTTTAAGAGTATGTATGTTATGTAAGTTAACTAAAGCACCTAAGATTTTTTCCGAAGCGAAGCGAGGGCAATTGCTAGTTTAAAATATAATACTAAATGGTTAATTTTATTTTTTGTTTTTCAGTTTTTTTTCATTGGTTTGATTTTTTGTTAAAAAGTTATTATAATACAATTATATTATTTTATTTAACGATCTTTGTGAAATTGGAAATAAATTGGTGGCATTTGTTCAGCGGGGTATACCTACTATGAGCAATGGAAGCTGACTTAGATACTAAAATGGCCGAAAGACTTTTTTACACGCCGTATAAACTAAAATAGGTACTACAAAAATAGGCACTACAAAATAAACGTAAATAACAAGATCATTACAAGCGTGCGTCATTAACTCGCTATAGATTTTGTCGCTATATAATACAACTGAAAACGAAAGATTAAGCAAGTGACGAATTGCGTGGAAAAGTTAAGCCAAGGATAACTTATGTTAAGACTTACATTACTTTTTGGGGTTCGGCTGAGACAAGGATATCGCTATGGAATTTTCTTGTATAATATTCGTTTGAAGAAGTCATCATTACAATTAGCAGACCCTATTGATATTATAAATGTTAAAAATTATATGGATTTTGTAACTCATAAACCATTGTTTATACGTAGGTATATCAAGTTCTATTCAATTCTTAGTTTCAGCCAATCTGTCTAGCTGGGAGTCTCAGCTGAACAACTTACGAAGTAATGACGTCAAAAGATATGTTGGTGTTTGATAGACTCTGTACCATTAAATTTAATCCTTACGGTACGCACGCAGAAGTAGAAGTACAATATAATACCACACGACCGTGACCACATATGACATGACAACAATGTGTTTCGATGGAGTTCAATGACGAATATGAAGAGTCAGTTTCTCAGTTACATTGGAACTCATAATATACATATATTTTAGTTCTGGAAACCATCATTAATGGAATGGATTCAATAAATAGGTACATCGGAAAGCAAATATTTAACGAATGGAACGTAAAAAGTTCTAAGCAAACGCGTCGGGCGTTTTCTTGTGGGCGGAAACTGTAGTAACCATTTAACTTTGGTATAATAAAAATGTTACATACAATTAACAGTACTACCTACT
>OZ010696.1:13397769-13485018 GCA_963932265.1 Thymelicus lineola | reverse complement strand
TATATACATCGGAAAGCAAATACTGCCGTACATTGTTTAAAATACGGTTAAACCCATAAAGTAGTTTCAGAGATATCGGACAAAAACCTGCGAAATGATGTCTCTTCCAAACGAATAAAGATATAAAAATCTTTCTAAGAGACAAATGTCACTGGTTTATCAACGATTTTTTTTTGGGGTATGAAAACTGAAAACATCTTTCAGTCTTACAATTAAAACAGATATTTGTAATTAAGCTTAGCATTTCTTCCCAGTTTAGTAATTAAATACTGCATAATAATAGGGCTAACCCTACTCTAACGGTATTATAACGTAGTAATTGCTTTAGAATTGTACTACTAAAAATTTTATTTAAAGTTATCAAAAAATACGTCATTACAATACGGCTAAGCTGCATAACTATGATATAATCAAGTAATGACTGTAAAATTAAGGTTTAGCCCCTTGGTTTATAAACAAGTTAAGGCACTTAGTGATCATTATAATCAAGTAATTGTGTAATAATATATTAAGCGGCGTCAAGTTAAACGGTATTGCTTACTTAAAACAAGGCTACTCATACTTCGCTCGCGGTTAGCCGTTTTATAGATAAGCAATGACTTACAATTATTCGAGAAAAAAAAAGAAAACAAGCAAGCAAATTAAACAAATTATTTATTAATCATTTATTTCAAACAATTTTAAATGGTTATCAATAACATAAATAATTATTTTTGACATTTGGGCTTAGTAATATTCATAATTAAATCACAATATTATCTTAATATCAAAACATTCTCTAACTTAAAACCCTGGAGTGAAAAGTGTCTTAAGATAATAAAAAAATATAACCATCTATCTCACTAGCTGCAGTTGTCATAAAACAACCTGCTATAACAATTTTCTTCAGTCTTAAGACTATTATATAGCTTTCTAAATTTTACAATATAATCAGTCTTTAACTAAAAAATTATCACAATCATGTAATCAACACTGAGTCCTCTATATAGAATTAAATCTAATAGGGGTCCCTATTAGGTTTAATATGTAATATAATTAATAATTAGTAATAAATATATAATTATTAATAATAAAGACTAAATAATTTAATATATAATATAATTATTTAGTCTTATGGCACTAAGTAATATATACATTTAAGTAGTTATATTAAAATAAAAAAAGAATTGTAGGTACTTGGGTATTTAAAATGGCTTTCTTAGGTTTAGGTAGTCCTCCTTGAATTTTTGGTCGTTTCTGTGTTATTGTTTGTAGGCAATCCATTCCAAAATACCATTTTATGTTTTGGAATGATAGGCGACAATTTAGTTATTAAGTTAGATTTACGTTCCTCATCAATGCCTTTCGGCTGTGTCCGGAAGCTTATGTTGGTACGTGGATTTCTTAAGTACTTGTCATTTAAAAATTTAAAACTTGAGTATTCATCACTAAAATCATTTTTATACAACATGTCATAACTTGACCTCTTAAACGAGACTTGTGTTATATTTTTCAGATAGACTCTAGGGCATGCTTGCTGAATTCGCCGCTCAGAGACATTATTGGGTAAATTGAGAAATTCATTTGCTTGTAGCGCTTTGACAGTTACTCTGCCATTGTTTGCAGAGGCTACAGCTTCCTCAAAATCTGAAAAGTCATATATTTTACCCTTCTTTTTCATTGCAAGTTCCACTTGATGGTGGAACTGGTCGCAGCTCATGAAGGTGTGGCCGGGTTCGAAGTAGTGTAAAGTTATTGTTTCTGTACTTATAACGTCACTGTTTACTAGGTCGACTAACATGGAATAAAACAGCCAATTCTTGTTCTGTGATGTACAATTATCTAACCAGATATTAACATTCTGAACGTCTCGATGACGAAGGAAAAAACTGTAGTACGCGCTCATAATATCCTCTTGTTTTCTACCGGCTATTCCGTCGTGCCAAATTGCAGCAAGAGGTTTCGATTCCTTTGATATTTTTCCAACCGGTGCAAAGGATTGGTTAAAGAGCGTCAAACGGGGACAAAATATAACCGCTTTGAACATCTCCATTCTAGGCAGCATGATAACTTTTTCTAGATCGCCGCTGAAATAAATACTATTTTCGTTTTGCTTTATAGCTTTGTGAGCATCATAAAGGGCTCTAGCTTTTTTGTATCGATCATGATGCTTAGCCCAAGCCAAGCAAGTGTCACAATCAGGAAAACATTGCTTACGAACATCATGGCTTGTTTCTTTAGTGTGATGTTTGTATGATTCGCACTGTTCGCACTCCTCATTCCCGAGCCGAGTGAAAGATATATTCATTGATTTTAAGTGAGATCGATATAAGTCATAACTGAGTTTTGACTCGGGATTTTTTGAACAAAAGTCTTTATACATAAAATTTATATTAATGTCATTGGGCAAATAACGCCGATTTGGTGCGTGCTCTCTACGGTAATGAGGAGCGCTGGGATTGAATGATTCAACATGTTGGTTGAGTAAATCACGATTAAACGCCGGTTTCTTGGTATGTTTACCACGTTTATCTGTATCTTTTTCAGTATCGAGACAGGTGGTAAGTATAAGATCATTGTTTCTATTGAAACCTAAAGTTGTTAAAAAAAAAATTTTACATACTTGTCTTACGGTTCCGTCATTTTTCTGCAGCGTAAAAGTTCTTTTGGGGTTTCTTTTAGGGTCAGATGTGTACTTACGCTTGGGAATGGCTACAATATAGTTTGACCTTATAAACATTCTCATTTCCCCGCGTTGCAGACTCCAATATGTTTTATTTATATTCTCACGTTCAGATTCATCAAATACAGAACTACATTTTTTTATACATTTCTCGTCACATCCAGGTTTTACAGTATATTTCAAAAGTTTTTGTTTTTTTCTTTGGATTTCTCGCTGTTTCACACTGCTATTGTACTTTTTTCGTTTCCGCGCTGTTGAACCTTCTTCACCTTCATTATCACTGGTGGCTGGGTTGTCAAATGGTGGCATTGATATAATAACAGCAGCATCAGTCGACGCTCGTCTCTTTTTGAAAACAGGATCGTGAACAGCAGCTCTTTCGCCATTGTTAAATGAGTGACGTCGAGATATAACTTTATTGGGAAAGGAAGGCACACATTTTTCTTTCTCTGCTTTAGAGCTTCTCTTACCTTTTCTTTGAGATATGCATTTTATTTGGGACTTATGAGCAAGTGTTTTTTTAATATTCCTGTCCGTATCACTCTCTTCACTTGAATCGACGTAATTAGATGTAACCTCGTAGTCCTTGTCCTTAACCGAATCATCCGAATCAAAGTCACAGAAGATTGGAGACAGAGAATGTAAAGACGGCGGTATAGTTTCATCGCAGTACAGGAAACTGGAATCCGAAACTTTTGATGTACCAGGTTGAGGATTTGCATATAAATCGATGCCATTATTAGCTGAAGGACTAGAAGGATCACTTTCATTTAATGAATTTGGCATGCTTGTTAAGCCAATGATTTGTTCTTGAATACGTAATTTGGGTGGTTCGACAGGTACGACCTCTCTATTCACAATGCTCATCATGTTCTGAATTCTTTGTGGAACCCCGGAGCGTCTACAATAATGACAGACACAATTAGTTAAATACCTAATTTAAAAAAAAAATTAATTTAAAAAAAACTTATAGGTAGGTACTTTATTATTCTATATCCTCGTCGTCAACGCAATAATGCGTAAGAATAGGAAAGAAGGTAAAAAGCAAAAAAGCGCGCGAAAGCCCATGTCCGATAGGTATTCGTTTCAAACATACCGCCCCAACGCGCTGCACCTACTCATCGTTGACCCTGACTCGAGATGCGTGTGATTTCATAGCGGCTTCAGAACGATAAGAAAAAGGATTATTTCGTTCCAATCAAATATTTATAAGCTAAAGGTTATATACCTGTCACCTACCACTACGTAATTGAATGAATGTAATACTTATTTTAAGAAAATATTATAAATATCGATTATCTACATACTAATTACATAGGTTATTAAATTCACTGATGCATCTATTCTATTTAGTGAAATTATAAAAACCTTACCTTGAGTACGTATGACGCGACATGGTAAAACATTTATGGCGCGCCGCCGCTCCGCTCCACACACACACGAGCGCTCCCCGTCGTCGCTGGTAGCGAAATGGCCGAGGAAACCGGGAACGCGGGGGACCGCGGTTCAAAAATGTTTCTGGGTTTAACTAGATTTTAATCTAGCATATCTGTATAGTCGTATTTTAGTAAAGAATTTTACACTTTAATCCATCGATAAACTTTATTGAAAAAAGGCTAAATGCCTATAACTATAATGTAATGTATTATTCTATAGTAACTTTATTATAACATAGTTTTTGTTCTCAGACACACCTGTAAGTACTTGATTATAACACGGTTATGGTCGTATAGCTTAATTTAAGTGCAGCATTGTGTGATAACTGTATTATAATAAATTAATATCGCTTGGAACGATCCGTGATAATAACGTTACCATCCTTTTGCCGTGTTATAACATAAATTTGAGGAATAGCTGTTAAATAATAAAGTAAACTGTAAAAAATATGTTACTTAACGGTTCACACCCGCTCTATATCTCGGAAAGTAAAAGTCGTACAGTAATGGGACCCAGCACAAAAGATAGAGAATTTTTCAAAACGTAATGTGTGATTCGAAACTAAAAAATGGCAGTTTGAGGCTTAACCGTGTTTTAAGTAACGTACGGCAGAATATTTAACGAATGGAACGTAAAAAGTTCTAATCAAACGCGTTTTCTTGTGGGCGGAAACTGTAGTAACCATTTAACTTTGGTACTATAAAAATATTACATACAATTAACAGTACTACCTACTCGACTGACAATGATGTTTAAAAAAATATAAGATACGTCATGTCCTTACAAATCGACCTAAAAATCTGTTCCGAAAAGAGCTACAACACACATATGTTTATCTTTTGTTTCACTACACCAATCACACTACAATAAGTAATAGACGAAGGCATTTTAGCGTTGTATGTCAAATCTCAAGCACTTCTGACAACAAAAGCGCGCGTATCGTCTTGTATTGACAGAGCGACTACAAGCAGACAGAGTTCAATTGACCGCTCTTACGGTCTTGAAGTTCGGTTGTACCTCTTTTTTACTTATAATATCATTGTCGACTCTAAAATGTATAATATATAATAATGTTTCGGTAATAGTGTTGTAGCCAGTAAACATAGGTTTCTATGAGACTAACCATCATGTGGCTTATTTTTTGGTTAAATAGCCGAAAAAGAAGACGTGTAAATAAACTTTTTCACTACCCTGCAATGGGAATACGTGATTTAGTTATAAGCTAATGATATTATAAGTAAAAATAGGTAGATACGTCACTAGCGCACCGAAAATGAAGATCGTCAGAGCGGTCAATTGACCTCGTCTGCTCGTAGTCGCTCTGTCAATACAAGACGATACGCACGCTTTTGTTGTTGTAGAAGTACTTGGGATTTGATATACTACGTTATAATGCCTTCGTGCTCGAATTATTGTAGTGTGATTGGTGCAGTGAAACAAAAGATAAACGCTTGTGTGTTCTTGCTCTTTTCGGAACAGATTTTTTGTTGATTTGTAAGGGCATGGCGAATATAATCTATGTTTTTTAAATATCATTGATATAAGCCACGATTGATGTACGTATACGGGCTTTGTTGTCATAAATAAACAAAAAGAAAGTGTGTAAATAAAACTCGCCTCACTTTTGCAAAGGCAAGAAAAGGTCACAATCAACTTATACTACTTGGGTCATCAAATACATTTTAATGATATTTTTGTTATCTTTCTTCAGAACTTCGGAACTTTGATATTGTTATTGTTATTAACTCTACAAATGATCGAATATCAATGTTATTCTTGTTATTCTCTAGATCGAGTTAGTATTATAAATTCACCGAATTATAAATTCTCAAACATCGGCGATTATTTCCTTCTATAATGTTACACTCTAATATTAAGTAAATTATTAATTTAAAGTTTCTTGCGAAGTACAAAGGCAGAATTTATAAAACAAGTTCAAAACAATAAGCAGCATTACACGCAGAACTTTTAAATACCATTTACAAAATAAGTTGAAGGTATTGAATTCTCAACGTTTTTCAACTTTGTAAAGCTTTTATCATAATCGGACCCTCTCTTTATTATATTCAAAGTATTATTTAAGAAGATAGCGTCAGTTTTTTTTTCTGTGACGTCTTAAAGTTATTATAAGTACGTTATAGAACGTTGGTCTCCCGAAGGTAGGGGACCGAGTTCAAATCCTGGCACGTACCTCTAATTTTCAAATATTATGTGCGTATTATAAGTTAATTATCACTTGCTTGAGGAAACCTGCACTGAACTTGAAGGAGTATGAAGTCTACCAATCTGCAATTGGCCAGCGTGATGGACTATGGCCCGGTACCCCTCACATTGTGGGACACAGGACACAGTGGGACAATTATAGGTTGTTGCTTTGCTTTTATACATTTTGTACTATGGGTTTGACCTAGAAAACCAATACTGGGATACTAATCGTATCGATACGCGTAATATCCTCACGTATATTGCCTCTTAACCTCTTTTTATGTGGTGACAATGGCATGGACCTGAAGAACCTTTTATATGTTAACAAGGATGTCACGGTAACTGCGGAGTGTGGACCCACTGTTGATTACAAATTTTGGTGCGTCGAAATACATCGGTTTCGGTATACCAAAATTAAGATCAATCGGGGGCTAAAAGGAAGTTTATCCCGAACGGATATAAAACAACGACTCACACACACACACATACACACACACTACATATCCTACGTAGATGGCCTTTTAAATTGCATAATTTACATACATAGTCCGGAAAACGACACTGAAATGTCTTGTGGTTCCGATAACCAGAAACAGAACACTTCACTTTTAACACTTCTAATTTGAACAACTGAGTGGGTGCTGCGCTCTGGATACCCACGGCAGACGAAGCGGTGGCTCCTTCCCTTCCACACTTAACATTCTAGGAAATTTCTATCGCTTTACTCAATGTTAATTCGGCTAGATGTTGAGCGTACAGCTTCTCTTTTTCCGGGCAATACAACATGCCTATGATGAAGCGATCACGTAATGCTTCCTCCAAGTTGCGCAACCCGTAATAGGCAGTGAGCCCACCTAGCCTGGCCTATGCGTTTAGGTGTAAAATGGGCGTCTAGTCGTGACAAAATATCACTGTATGGCACGTTCTGGAGCTCCTTTGTCAAGCATAAGTCTGCTGTAAGCTGGTACGTGTTCTCGGCGAGTGCGCTCAAGAGTATGGCTCGCCTCTTTTCTCCTGCAGCATCCGAGGTATTGGTGATGTCGTTAGCGATGAAAAACTGAGTAATCCTTCCTTTGCACGTTTTCCAACAGTATACATTATGATTAAAACTCGTTAATAATCCAAAGTTACCCGATATTTTTTTGTCTTTATTTTTATATGTAAGTAAACAGCCAAATAATGAGCTGCATAGCTACCAGAATTAGTTTGGCGGATGTTTCAATACTACTAGGCTATACGAGTCTAACGCAATGGATGTACAAACTAAATCTACGAATACATCACTTTCGCGATTGACGACTATCGAATGGGTAAATCGAGAAGACAAATCATTCCATCTACGGAAAGTGCTTGGTAAGTATGCAGGATTTGTTTTGAGACATAGATATAGTGACACAAGACACATTTCACCCTTATTACTACAAGGAAATAATGTGGGCGTTTTCAAGGAAGATTGAATAGGCTCGACTAAGTGACTGCGATTTCTATCCTGGATAACATTTTAACTTACTGTGAAGTAGGAAACAATACATGTGGGACTATTTGAATGTGACAGTAAATAATTTTGAACATTGCACAGAAAAATCATTTAAGATTCATTATTGGACTTTGATGTACAAAGCCATGTATTTAAAAGGAAGGACCTACGCTATAGCTTCGTATACTTGTCAAATCAAGTGAAAGGACCTAATTCAATTACTGTTTTTAATAGCGACACAGTGAAGCTGGCTCAAAAATTGTCTTTAGATTCCTACACTCCAAAAACCTAGCCAATAATTACCAATAAATTACCGAAGTTTTAATAACCACGTGATATCTCATGGATCTGGCAGAACTGCGGGAAATAACCCTCGTCAATATTGACATCGTTGAAATACAACGTTATATTTGAATTAGCGGGGTGTGAAATTTGATAGCCTTGTCTTGTGTCAATTGCATGTGAACGATGAAATCAAAAAACAATTGTGAAATTTTTGTGCCCAGGATATCCTTCACGTAGGAGTTTTTACCTCGTAAATTCCGATCCTTGGCAGACACTTCAACTTTATTTATGTTAAATAACATATAGATATTAGTCTCCTCAAATATGAAAGGTAGGTATATCGATTGTATAACTTTCCCCCCTTTTGTTACAGTATTTTAAAATTTACGGTAAGTAAATAACATATAATTCTCATTTCATTATTTTAAAGCTATGTAGCGGTATTCCAAACTCTTACAAATACTAACAGCTTTACGATAGCATCACAAGCAATTAAACAAACCTTATTCGAAGTCAGATCCTTAATAAAATCCCCTGTGGTTTGAAATACTCGGAGCCGCCAGAGTAATTCCCGCGCATTCAATTTAAAATCACTCGAAGCTTGGTCAGTTCAGAATATACCCGAAGAGAGACTGAAACGAATTGGTATTCCTCTGAAAGTAGCTACAAATCTGAATAAAGTATTAGCGAATGCATGTCCTTGTTATGCCCATCACATCTGCGGCATAACCCGTATTGCATTATGCAGGTGTGGTTACTGGTCTATTATGATAAAACGGGCTTTAAGTTGCGTTTATTTTTACATATCAAAAGATTTTTTTGGCTTTAAAAATAATCTCGATCTTACAAATAATGCTTATCAAACTGTTGTAAAAGGCGCTCCACTAAAACGAATGTCTGCAGGAAATGTCCGCACAAAGTAAAGGAAGTGGAGCTCTAAAGATATAAAGACAAAATCCTGACCACGGTCGGAACTAAAGCCCGGATCTGTGTTAATCCTGTAGCCCTTTACTGATGGCAGAAACTTGTGCGGATATTCAAATGAGTTGAACGGTGGACTTGAACATGCTGTGTTAAGTGGGTTTGTTGCTACGCTGCAGATAAGTAATTCCTAGTTCTATCTGAGTTCCTGGTATGTCCGAATAATCCCGGCTCATATTATGGCAGGAAATGTGTCAGCCTTTGGTGATACGGTTCATTTACGTTTTCTGACGTAGAAGATTTCTCCCATTTTACTCCTGACGAGGTAAGAAACTTCGCTACAAAAAAGAAGTTATTTTATTTTATTAGTATTAAAAATATGCCCTAAATATTTTTTTTGTTGTACTTCAAAATATGTTGTGTTACTTTAAAATACCCAATTTAACCCCCTCCTCCACACAAACAACAAGAGTAACAAGAAAGAAGAACAAGAAAGCTCTCACATTCACGCGTCAGACATTTTAAATATTGGCGGAACAATCTGTAATTTTTCTGCTTGAAACATATTGAAACTCCATTGTACCAAAATCCAAGCAATCTTCAAGAAACTTCGTGAATTAGGGCTTGATGTATAACCTTAGTTTGCTGCGAGTTCTTTAATGTCGCACTCAATGCTGCAAGGTGATATCAGTTGGTACAATTAGTATTTTTTGTGTATACAAAAACCGAAATACATGTTAAATATTTTCGTCTGAACAATTTACATAAAATTTTTAAAGGTGTATTTTGAAAATTCACAAAACAAGCTTGCTGTGTTGCTCCGTTGTCCCAGCATATACATGATCACCGAGCGTATTTAAAAATGTTAATCAACATTATTTATAAAACAATAATTAGTTTATCCTTTTTTATCGTTAATCACTTACGAATAAATTAATAAAATGTTCAAAATGTCGATGTTTTTCATTGGGTGTCCAACTTGTAACATTTTTTTAATACTTTTAGGACAATATATAACATGGTGTAAAATTATTGGGATCGATTTAGTTACTGATTCGGAATAAACTATTTTCAAGTTTTGTAGGTATACATATAATAAGAATAACGTTGTATACATAAAACACAAAAAAATTTTTGTACGGATGTCCTTAATTGACTTTGAAACAATCGAACCCATATGCCTCAAAATGGTTTTATTTGAAAGACAATAATCCGAAGGTGGTTTGAGACCACTAAAACAATGCATTAAGCACAGTCTGTCTATTGATAAAGTCGATTTTCCACTTTTCCCATACCACAATTTTAAGATAATATATTATGTAAAGATGGTGCATAAACAGACTGTCAACACAATAAAGGTCGTAGCTCATCTACACGACACCGCTCCCACCCAACCAAAGTATGAGAATTCAAATATAGACTTAAAATCGGGCCCTGTAGGTGCACTTTACAGTAACAACAAAAATTAGCAGCCCGCGAACGGGAAGCAAGCTTACCGCAAACTTGCCACTCAATAGTTGCATCTACAGAGCACGATTTAAAGTTTATATTTGAATTCTCATACTTTGGTTGGGTGGGAGCGGTGTCATTTAGATGAGCTACGACCTTAACACTGATCTGTCATTGTCATCAGAAATCTTGTTAGCATAGTGGAACAAGCTGGGTATCCACTAGTGACAACTTAAAATAACAGGTGCAATGCCTTTACTCAGAGCATGCAATTAGGATCAAATTCATGGAAAAGTTACACTGGCTACTTAGTATCAAATATCTTGTTAAAACGCTCGAGCTAGACTCGTATAGTGTAAACTATTTCCATAAGTAGGGAATTCCTTGTAACTTAGCAAGTTTTTGACGTATGATTTATGTTTAATGGCCTTTGTGCATTGTTATTTGTTGTTGCAAATACCAAAATGTTGCTGCCACTTTCGTTCACGTAGTTGATTAAAAAATTAAGTTATTTCTAAAAATTTCATTGCAGCATGTTATACCATACTAAGTTTTAATTTTTGATACATCGTACGCTTAAAGGACAGAGCTGCTTTTAGAAAATTTTCTGATTATAATTAGATAGGTAATTAGGTACATAGTTCAACAGATTAAATTTTAATTCATTAAATAAATGCATTTACTTTTTAAGTTGTATTCATAGGTGAAATATAAAACAAGAAATATTTTGCCAAATGTAGAGGTTACTTTTATTATATGTACCCATGTCTAATCCCTGAAGGATGTTGATAGCTAGTAACTGCCTACCTGTACAAAGTGCCACTGAGATTACTGGTTCCTTGGATAGTTACCAATTTCAGTCCACTTTGATTTGGAAATATACGAGTACTAAACTTCCACCAGAAATGGTCCAACATTAAACTCCCCTAGCTTGTTTTTTGCTATCCACAGAGATACTGTTATCGTATTCAGTTTGCATCGGGGCTGTTTCGTTTCATCAATAGTCCTCAAAAGAGCCCATAGCGACTTGATATAGAATTCTCTTTACATTAAACTTATACAGGCCATCGGAGAAATCGAGAATCAAGCCAATAAATGGTGGCTTATTTATTTTTATTTTAACATTACACATTTTTAGGATTACATAACATAATATTAATGCCTCTAAATCGTTATTAAACACTAACTATAGTTTGTCTTAGAGTGAGAAAAAATCTGTTCTCTTAAGCTGACCCAGCTTTTTACCGCCTAACAACTTCTTCCTCTCCCTCTCCCTCGGCTGACTGACTGAGTTATAAAATCGTTAAATTTTCTTAAACTTTCTAATTTTCCGTACAACATTCTTAATTTATTCTATAATAAGAACTTGATAATAACAAACAACAAAAAATAATTCGCGAAATCCGTCAAGCCGTTCACGCGTACCTAATGCCGTGACCAAGATATTTCTCTTAGGGATTAATTTTTGATGTGAAACATCTATAGGCGCGCCTTGGCAGTAAAATCAACTCGTAGTGCGCTACGGCCATCGGCTTGACAAAAGACAACATTGTTAGGGAAGTATACAGAGCAGATAATACCTGGTACTAAAATTCCAAAACCTTTTATTTTATTGAGATTACTTTTTTATTTTTTATTTATTACTATCTTAATGGAGATACATTCGAAACGGGGGATTCCAATGAATGGGCAGTCAAAAGATAGACGAGTAAGGTGACCGATTTATAATAAATTAAGAAGAGGCAGATGACGATACTGCAACAAACGGTACTACGGATGTTGAAATATTGTAGATTTTCGATTTTATTGTAGAATTTTCGATTGATTTTGATTTGTTAATAAACTCAATATTTTATATTTATTTTGTAATCATTACTATAATTAAAGTCATAAGAAAAAATAATTTATTTTAATAATGAAACTCTAATTTGTCTTTATTTTACTTCATATTTCGTTATAGGTATTTATTAATTATAAGCTTAAATATTAATATAGATGTTTCACATCTGCTGGGCGTCTCGCGACGGCCTTCTTTATATTATTTAATGTTGGAGATCATAAAATGGAGCGTCAAGCCGTAACAAGATTGGGAGTATTTGGATGGAAGTTGAAGATGGCAGCACTATAGAAATAATTAATTAACCACTGTCATTTTGTGAAGACGCAGTAGCGAGGATAACCAAAGAGAGCTATTGACTTGCCAAGCACCATCAGACATTCTGGAGACGTCCTCCGAGCTGAGAGGAACGCAACATGTGAAATATTGTTGGTTATCCTAAATGCCGTACCGCCAATGATGTTTAAATAATATAGATACGTTATGCCCTTACAAATCAACCGAAAAATCTGTTCCGATGTCCGCAAGGCACGCTTTATTGCTTTATCGTATTTCTTTATCGCTCTCGCGTCAAAACTACATCGCTATCTCTTTCTTCACCTGCATAAAAGTTCCCAATTGGGAATTTTTTGAGTCACACAACGCGCGCGCTTATGACATATCTGCCTCTTTTTAATATATAATATCATTGCGTACCGCGCTGTCCGACTTCACCGCGTTCCATTAGTGATTGGTTATCTTATTCGAGTCGCATCTGTTCAGAGTCGTGTGCATTAGTGTATCGCATAATGAATTGTAACGTGAACATAGGTTAACATAGGTTTACTATGTTAAAATGAGTTTCTGACTAAAGTGATGTTAACGCCCACTGTGTTATTATTTCCCGAATCACTCACTCATCTTCTTCGACATATATATAGATTGGTATTAAAGGTAATTAAAGAGGATTAGTAATAGCCATTTGGATTGTTTGTAATTTATATTACAATCAATAGCAAAACACATGATGTTTCAACCCTACGCCACATCAGAACGTTGCTTTAGCTTGAGCTTAGCGGTGAGTTATGTAATGCGAGTATTACTGGGTACCCATTGAGAACAGTTTCATCGTCGTCCTTCCCTTGATCCAACCCTTATTCCTAAGGATTGGATACACCGTGGAGTAAACTAAGCATTGCCAAAACAAGTATTAAATACATTCATTGCTAACGGGGACACAACTGAATATACTGATGTCTATAAACGATAGTAAACATTTAGATGACCCCTCTGCTTGTTTGGCGGCCATTAACTAAGGATATTACTCGTTGGTTGATTATTAAGGTTCCGTAGTCATATACGATAAACTTATAAGGACAACTATCACAGCTAGGGTAGCTAAGTTGATGAATAATAGTCGATGACTAACTACGAACTACGGAACCCTACATTGCGCGTGACCTGACACGCACAAAGCCGGTTTTTTTAATACATTAGGTTCTGCCTTTAAACAAGTTTCTAATATTTTTGTGTTAGGATCAATATAATAAAATAAGATAATTTTAGTAATCGAATGGGCTGTTCGGGAAACTGCGTCATATCTGGTCGCCCAAAACCTGAGTACCTGAAGTCAAAGGTTTTCGAGCAGTGTGTGTTGCCAGTGATGACATACGGATCCGAGACCTGGATATTCACTATTGGCCTAATGCATAAGCTCAAAGTCGCCCAGCGGGCTATGGAACGAGCTATGCTTGGTATCTCTCTACGCAATAGAATTAGAAATAAGGAAATCCGTAGACGAACGAAGCTGACCGACATTTGTCCTTTGTCCAGCAGTGGACTTCCAAAGGCTGATGGATGGATGAATTTTAGTAAACAATTTTTTTTATATCAGTCATCATAGCAATCATAGCAATATATCAGTTTTATATAGATGGAATACCCTAACTTTATGTTGCTTGTATTTCCGGAGACAAATCGGGTCTTGTAAACAAATTAAATTAATTTTAAAATTATCAGGCAATTGAATTTGCTGGCTTTAACAACTAAATTAGTTGTGTGAAATTGTGTAGTTATAACATTACGGAAAGCGTAGCTATTCTCATTACTGGGGGAGCCTAGAGCAAAATCTATCATTCTTCTCCAATGCGGATTCATCATTCAACAAGGATCTATTCAGCTGTCCAACAAAAGGTATAAGATTATTGCAACTAGTTTTCCTTGCCCATCAACAGTAAAAAGGCAACAAAAAGTAAATCCAGCCAAAAGTCTGTTGAAAGTCTGTGAAAAGTCAATATCATGAGCACAGTCTGGCTTAACAAGAGCTACTTGCAAAATAAATATCCATGAGCGATTAAAGATCGAAAAGTCAACTTTACCCCAAACACTTAAAAGGTCCAGATGCTCAAAATAAATAGTAAGGTAGAAGCTCAAGCGAGGCCGGCGTATTTTATCTCTATTAGTTTTCTTACTCGTCTTCTCGCTAACACAATTTTGTACGTTGTCGCTAAGCAGTTTATCGAAACTTTGTGTTGACTGCGGACGATATTTTTTGTCCATTTTTGGTCTGACGTCATACTTTTCACGCTTGTTCGCGTGTATATTGTTATGAAACATCTCATCTGTTATTTTTTAACCACCGCCGAAAAAAGAGGGGTTGTGTAAGTTTGACGTGTCTGTGCATCTGTGTATCTGTGTATGTGTATATATTCTGTCTGTGGCATCGTAGCTCCCAAACGGATGAACCGATTTTAATCTAGTTTGTTTTTGTTTGAAAGGTGACTTAATCGAAAGTGTTTTTAGTGTAAATAAAACTGTCGGGGGTTTTTTAAATTACAATCTAAGATTATTTATTTTCTTTTTGAGAAGGTACATGTTTGACATAGCTTGTGGGGATAAAAAATTATAAAATAGACGGAAGAACTTTAATTGTAAAATTATGCTTGTGTGTTTATGTGCGCATAATTATGTGCACGCATTTTGTGTTTTTTGTGTTTGCATATTGTTCGTAATTTAATTATAGGTACAACTTTCAAAAGCATAAGCAATTATTATTGACTACTTAAGATCCCTTTGTGGACCGACCAAATTATAGATATGGGACTTTCCATTCCAAATATATAATAAAGGCATGTAAGCATGGAAGCATTAGTATGTGGTATTTAGTAAAATACAAAGATTGCCGATTAAAGGGCTAGAGGTTGGTTCTTGTTTAAAGTTTTATATCACCGCAAATTGAGTGTCTGGCTGTCTATTTGTAAGACGGCCATAAAATTATTAAAAGTCCATGTATGTTTATGTTATTATTAATAAAATAAAATCTAGAGTGCGAGTATACCTATTTGTGCATGTATTTAACTAACTGTAATATCAGTCAAATTTAATATAAGTATAATACAATATTTACTCTGCACGTCCGCTGACTACATCGAATTAGACCCAGCATTACTATAACTTCGAATGTTGCCAAAGAACCTGCCTTCTGCGTTAAAACCCAAAAGTCCTTTCTCCTATCCACAATTCAATCAAAAAACTATTTTACTGCGTTCCCAAAAAGTTGATTCTCTAATAACAGTCCTCAGCGGATATACCTACTTAAAATATAAAGGTTGTATTGGCAACTAGCCAGTGACGTATCCACAAGATTTCTTGCACTAGAATTCGCTTTTCTATATGACATGTGGAGTTAACTAATATCCCTCTCTTTTCATCGCTTTTACATCAGTAAGAATGAAAAGGATGGGAACAGAAAATTTTAATGGTTGATTTTATACCCACGACTGCTTTATAGGACTTTCGTCGAAAAACGTTGCGATTGTGAATAATGCCTAAATTTATACTTATAGTATAGGCCACGGTATAGGCGATGCTCCGCTGGTTTTAAAATAATTATTTTAGTATTTTAATAATTTTTTTTTTTTTTTTTTTTACACAAATAAGTTAATGCTTGACCACAATCCCACCTGATGGTAAGTGGAGATGTGGTCCAAGGTGGTGAGCACATTAACTTAGTAGAAGCCTATTCACTCTTTTCTTGAAGACATCCACATCATAGGCAGGCGGGAACGCCGACGCAGGCAAGTTATTCCAGTCCTTGGCGGTGCGTATAACGAATGACGAGCCAAACCGCCTCGTCCTTACCGGCGGGATGTTCACAACAAAAGGATGGATACCCGCCGTGCGTCGTGTCGTTCGATGGCGAAATGGAGATGGGGGAATTAAATCAAACAATTCCTGTGCACACTCTCCGAAATGTGCCCTGTAGAAAACCGAGAGGCTGGCTACTCTACGCCTATGCTCGAGGCTTTGCAGATTGGTCTCAACCAAATCTGGGTCACCAATGAGCCTCTTCGCACGCCTCTCCATCGAGTCCAAGGCAGAAAGATGACATTTGGCTGCACCTGCCCAAATGTGCGAACAGTACTCCACACACGGCCGAACCTGAGCTTTATACAAGGTTAAGAGTTGCCTCGGCGTGAAGTACCGCCGCACTTTTGCAAGGACACCAAGTTTCCTTGCAGCAGCCTTAGCCTTGGTCTCAATGAACCGCCCAAAGTTGAGTTTCGAGGATATCTCTACTCCTAACAACTGAAGGCAGTCGGTATAATCCAAGGACACATTCCGAAAAGTAGGAGCCAAGGTAAGCGGGCTCCTCTTGGCGGTGAATAGACACGACATTTAATAATAACATTATACGTACAAATTACACATTCCATTCGGATGACTTATCCGAATTTTAAAATAGACAAAAGCGTATATTGTACACGTATATTGTTTACTTGATATGAGTTGAAAATTAAGTGCTGTACGTACCAGAAAATGAGAAAAAGCGTCTGTCTAACGTTAAATATTCATAGTATATTAAGCTGAGATAGTCTAGTTCGTCGGTGTTCTGCTGCAGCTGGCCACGCAGTTAAATTTGAAGTTCTTTCTTTATTTTCTCCTTCTTGGCCGACAACTCATCAGTGTTGCCTTTGGTGGTATGTATGGGTGACGGTTACTATTTACTATCAAGCGGCTTGCCTACATGCTTGCCGGCTATTTACATACAATTTACTATTTACGTCAATTGCGATGGTGCGGGTACGTCCTACGCATGGATGATGATCGTTTACCTAAAGCTGTCTTCTACTCAGAGATGGCTGAAGGTAACCGAAAACATGGCGGTCAACACCTACGATACAAGGATGTCCTCAAAAGGCATCTGACCGCCTGCAGTATCGAACCATCACGTTGGGAGGAGCTCGCTTTGAATAGGTCTTCATGGCGTTGTACTATCTACAACAAGGTTAAGTCTTTCGAAGAAGATAGGCTAAAAGCACTCGATTATAAACGCCAAATACATAAATATAGACTCAAGCCCTCCATACAACATACATACCAGCACCAACACGTGTTTCGCCCCAAAACAGAGCATCCTCTAGGGTAAGTTGACTCTACGATGGTCATGTATGTTAGTATATACTTTTAATTATTGCAGTGCATGTTTCCGTTGTAGGAAGGAGGAAGGTGCCGCGCATGTCTTATAGTTTATACCATCATACAATATGTTGACCGCGGAAAATACCGCGGTTGTAAAATAGACTAATACTAACTTAATAACAATGGATTTCCGCAAAGTAACGCCTGAAACTATTAACTATATTAATTAATCGGGTGGTCCCGGTGAAGCCTTTAAACTGGCCATGCAAACTGGATGCCACGTCAAGTCTGCTGCAAACTTGACAAGTATGTATGGCCAGCGTTACGTGCAAATGGGAAACTGTATGATTTAAACACCGACCTGAATCACGCTATCAAAGTTTTCTGCATCCCTTGTACCTATTTAAAGGATGTTCCAACATAATCTTTAGGTGGGGAAAAAAATTGGGGTAACGCAATTGTCTGATGGCTGCAAATTAAAAAAGGGCTATGTACGCATGTAAAATTACAATCCTCAATTTTCATTGAACCTATCACACTAAATAAAATAACTACTATCACCACTGAGGGAATCTTCACAGCGGCCTAGATTTCAATAAACATAAAACTGAAAATAGCGTTCAATCTCATGCGACATCAAAAACAATTTCTCGGCTGCATTACGAAAGTTGTAATTCCTCCGAATATTATAGCCCGGAGGCCAGTTTTCTATAAAGCAATAAATATAATGGATATCCAGTGGAATGAAAGGCAATCGTACTCTATTTCCAATATCAGAACTACATTCGCTTGGGCTGTGTCGCAAAGAAATTGAACTTACGAAATATTATTGGCCAACTTGAATTGTAACGGATTATATTACTCGGCCGTGCTAGCCCGTGGCGATTCCCAATCATGCTTAGGGTTGCTCTCTCGCTTTTCTAATTAGTTTACTTTAAAAGTAAAAGGCTTACTTTTTACTAGCGCTCTGTTTGCGGCTTCGCTCGTATTTTCCGGGATAATAAGTACCCTATATCTTATTCCATATCGTGGTCTACTTGTCTGCAACATTTCATGGAAATCCGTTCAGTAGTTTTTGCGGTAAAGAGTAACAAACATCTACACAGACTTTCACATCTATACTAATACTAGCTGACCAGACGAACTTCGTATAGCCTAACGATCATATTAAAAAATAGGGGTTGATGTTATAAGGATAAAAATTCAGGGTTTTATGTATTTTTACTGCCACATTATAAAAAAATAAAAATACTAAAAAATTTGCTCAAAAAAAACAAAAAAGTTAGGGGTGGACGACCCTTATCACTTTGGGGTATGAAAAATAGATAGTAGCCGATTCTCAGACCTACTGAATATACATATAAAATTTCATAAAAATCGGTCAAGCCGTTTGTGACGCGAGAATTTTATATATAAGAAGATTATAAAGCTGAATAGTTTGTTTGGTTGAACGCGCTAATCCTAGGTACTACCGGTTCGAATTGAAAAATTATTTTTGTGTTTGATAGTCCATTTATCGAGGAAGGCGATAGGCTATAAAACATCATATTATATTTAAATAGTGGAAAAAAATCCACAAATTAACGTGATTGAAACCGCGCGGCATTTTAGTTTATAATTAGTATTATTATCTTTTATTCCATCGTAGGTAATGTCGCTTCGTTTCGGGCACCTCTCGGTCTTCTGTTGTCAAGATATTTTCTATGTTCTTTAGTTTAATTAGATAAGATATCTGTTTTTTTCTTACGTTCCAATAAATAATAATAACATTTTACACTATATTATAATAATTTTTTCCGTTTTTTCTATAATTCTTACCAATTTGAATATGGGTCTGGAGGCACGGCAGTACCCCTGCCAAGTCGAGCAAAAAAGCGGTATGGCCGTACCATCCTTTTCTCGAAGTTTAAACTTTCATTTTGAAATATGAAAATTTGATTTATACAAAACTGAAAAAAGTTGTCAACCCTGAAAACATCACTTTCTGGATTTAATCTCCGAAGTCCATTATCTGCAGAATTACGATTTAAAATTGAATCATCAGAAAGTGTCCGGTACTTATTGCTCGTGACATATGAGTTAAAACAAAACAACAGTTTAAAAGAAACAATTTAAAAATTGTTATAGCTGATGGCGATCTTATAGGATGGAATTGATTCCTTTATAGGGTAATAAGATTTTGCATTATGCCGAGTCCGATTTAATTGCTTCGTTAATAATTTTTTTTGTGTTTTGCTGACAAGGCTTTCTTCTTTTTTTTCTTTCTTTTTCTTCTCTCCATGGGTGACGATAGCCACTAACCATCAGGTATTGTAATAATAGATTGTCTGCTTGTTTGACGGCTGTTTCCATAAAAAAGGCTTGTGAATGTACATTAATACTCACACATACACGGTACAGTACTCATACATACAGTACACATTAATACTAGCAGAGAGAATCTACCAATCTATTGCGAATACTTCTTAGGTTTTTTCTGGCTTCTGTTATGGGCTCTGGCTCATGCACCTTAATACTAATTGTATTTTTGATTTTATGTTTTTTTTGACATTTACTTTTCCTTTATTTTCTTTTGTTCGTAATTTTTGTTTGTCTGTGTAATTAAGAATTAGTTTGATACTTAAGCATTTTTGTTAAAATGCTATGATAATAAGTTTAAGTGATTCTCACCGTCCTAAATAATTCATTAAACAAATAAATAATAAACAAGAGGGATAAGATTTCAGAGAGGGAGGCTTCGTCCGTTCGCTTAGCTGATGAGACAAGAGTGGGTTAAAGATGAGAAATGTACGGAGTCCCATATCTTAAAACAACTCATATAACTATGTGTTGACAAAAATACATAAGTCACAGCCGATATAAGGTAATCTAACCTTACATAAACTGTGTCATGCGAGGTTTCAACTGGTTAAAAACTTCTTTCTATTTACTAAAACCTATGACTGACTGGTTTGGTTTGACTCTTCTCATAATTGGTATGCCACAGTCCTCTATCCATCTGGTATAATACACGAATCATTGGTATTACGAGTATTATAATATCTTTAAGGATTTCTTACCATTTCTCATCAAAGAAGCCTCTTTTACTTATAATATCATTGCAAAGAAGTGTAAATCTCATTAAGCATGACCCACATAATTTATTTCACAGCAAACTACATTTTATAGTTTACGATTCAAGCAGAAAATACCATAGCAAAACAATAACCAAAGGAACATAAAACAATGCCTTATTATTACAGAGCGGGAAAGGGGCGGCAAACAATCGAAGGCGTATATAAAATACTGAACAACAACAAGTACAGATAGAATAAGTTTTGTAATAATAATGGTAGCATAGTATAGTTTATAAAAAGGAAGCACGATCTTGAATGGCCTATATGCGATTTTGATTACCTACTGATCTTTCAGAGTGCAAGTATTATAAATAATGTTGTAAAATTATGTCACAGTTTTTATGTAACTAATCGATAAACTAGTTGACGATACACGTGATGGTAAGTGGTCACTAACGCACATACATTAATGACAATGACATTACAGGAATTACCAAATTGCTGTCGGAAGAGTTCCAATAAGAAAAATTACTAAGATTTTCGTAGGCATAGTAATTAAACTATGATTTAATTCTGGAATAAATTTATTTAAATACTTGCGTTAACCTGTAGACGAATTAGTGATTGAAATGAGAAGTCATTTAAAAATGTTTTTCATGTAAATAAGCCCTTTTGCTTTGCATTTATGCTATATTATAAAAAATCAAACTATTAATTTAATGAAAAACAACAATAATAAGTAATATCAACTTGTAACATTTTTTTAATACTTTTAGGACAATATATAACATGGTGTAAAATTATTGGGATCGATTTAGTTACTGATTCGGAATAAACTATTTTCAAGTTTTGTAGGTATACATATAATAAGAATAACGTTGTATACATAAAACACAAAAAAATTTTTGTACGGATGTCCTTAATTGACTTTGAAACAATCGAACCCATATGCCTCAAAATGGTTTTATTTGAAAGACAATAATCCGAAGGTGGTTTGAGACCACTAAAACAATGCATTAAGCACAGTCTGTCTATTGATAAAGTCGATTTTCCACTTTTCCCATACCACAATTTTAAGATAATATATTATGTAAAGATGGTGCATAAACAGACTGTCAACACAATAAAGGTCGTAGCTCATCTACACGACACCGCTCCCACCCAACCAAAGTATGAGAATTCAAATATAGACTTAAAATCGGGCCCTGTAGGTGCACTTTACAGTAACAACAAAAATTAGCAGCCCGCGAACGGGAAGCAAGCTTACCGCAAACTTGCCACTCAATAGTTGCATCTACAGAGCACGATTTAAAGTTTATATTTGAATTCTCATACTTTGGTTGGGTGGGAGCGGTGTCATTTAGATGAGCTACGACCTTAACACTGATCTGTCATTGTCATCAGAAATCTTGTTAGCATAGTGGAACAAGCTGGGTATCCACTAGTGACAACTTAAAATAACAGGTGCAATGCCTTTACTCAGAGCATGCAATTAGGATCAAATTCATGGAAAAGTTACACTGGCTACTTAGTATCAAATATCTTGTTAAAACGCTCGAGCTAGACTCGTATAGTGTAAACTATTTCCATAAGTAGGGAATTCCTTGTAACTTAGCAAGTTTTTGACGTATGATTTATGTTTAATGGCCTTTGTGCATTGTTATTTGTTGTTGCAAATACCAAAATGTTGCTGCCACTTTCGTTCACGTAGTTGATTAAAAAATTAAGTTATTTCTAAAAATTTCATTGCAGCATGTTATACCATACTAAGTTTTAATTTTTGATACATCGTACGCTTAAAGGACAGAGCTGCTTTTAGAAAATTTTCTGATTATAATTAGATAGGTAATTAGGTACATAGTTCAACAGATTAAATTTTAATTCATTAAATAAATGCATTTACTTTTTAAGTTGTATTCATAGGTGAAATATAAAACAAGAAATATTTTGCCAAATGTAGAGGTTACTTTTATTATATGTACCCATGTCTAATCCCTGAAGGATGTTGATAGCTAGTAACTGCCTACCTGTACAAAGTGCCACTGAGATTACTGGTTCCTTGGATAGTTACCAATTTCAGTCCACTTTGATTTGGAAATATACGAGTACTAAACTTCCACCAGAAATGGTCCAACATTAAACTCCCCTAGCTTGTTTTTTGCTATCCACAGAGATACTGTTATCGTATTCAGTTTGCATCGGGGCTGTTTCGTTTCATCAATAGTCCTCAAAAGAGCCCATAGCGACTTGATATAGAATTCTCTTTACATTAAACTTATACAGGCCATCGGAGAAATCGAGAATCAAGCCAATAAATGGTGGCTTATTTATTTTTATTTTAACATTACACATTTTTAGGATTACATAACATAATATTAATGCCTCTAAATCGTTATTAAACACTAACTATAGTTTGTCTTAGAGTGAGAAAAAATCTGTTCTCTTAAGCTGACCCAGCTTTTTACCGCCTAACAACTTCTTCCTCTCCCTCTCCCTCGGCTGACTGACTGAGTTATAAAATCGTTAAATTTTCTTAAACTTTCTAATTTTCCGTACAACATTCTTAATTTATTCTATAATAAGAACTTGATAATAACAAACAACAAAAAATAATTCGCGAAATCCGTCAAGCCGTTCACGCGTACCTAATGCCGTGACCAAGATATTTCTCTTAGGGATTAATTTTTGATGTGAAACATCTATAGGCGCGCCTTGGCAGTAAAATCAACTCGTAGTGCGCTACGGCCATCGGCTTGACAAAAGACAACATTGTTAGGGAAGTATACAGAGCAGATAATACCTGGTACTAAAATTCCAAAACCTTTTATTTTATTGAGATTACTTTTTTATTTTTTATTTATTACTATCTTAATGGAGATACATTCGAAACGGGGGATTCCAATGAATGGGCAGTCAAAAGATAGACGAGTAAGGTGACCGATTTATAATAAATTAAGAAGAGGCAGATGACGATACTGCAACAAACGGTACTACGGATGTTGAAATATTGTAGATTTTCGATTTTATTGTAGAATTTTCGATTGATTTTGATTTGTTAATAAACTCAATATTTTATATTTATTTTGTAATCATTACTATAATTAAAGTCATAAGAAAAAATAATTTATTTTAATAATGAAACTCTAATTTGTCTTTATTTTACTTCATATTTCGTTATAGGTATTTATTAATTATAAGCTTAAATATTAATATAGATGTTTCACATCTGCTGGGCGTCTCGCGACGGCCTTCTTTATATTATTTAATGTTGGAGATCATAAAATGGAGCGTCAAGCCGTAACAAGATTGGGAGTATTTGGATGGAAGTTGAAGATGGCAGCACTATAGAAATAATTAATTAACCACTGTCATTTTGTGAAGACGCAGTAGCGAGGATAACCAAAGAGAGCTATTGACTTGCCAAGCACCATCAGACATTCTGGAGACGTCCTCCGAGCTGAGAGGAACGCAACATGTGAAATATTGTTGGTTATCCTAAATGCCGTACCGCCAATGATGTTTAAATAATATAGATACGTTATGCCCTTACAAATCAACCGAAAAATCTGTTCCGATGTCCGCAAGGCACGCTTTATTGCTTTATCGTATTTCTTTATCGCTCTCGCGTCAAAACTACATCGCTATCTCTTTCTTCACCTGCATAAAAGTTCCCAATTGGGAATTTTTTGAGTCACACAACGCGCGCGCTTATGACATATCTGCCTCTTTTTAATATATAATATCATTGCGTACCGCGCTGTCCGACTTCACCGCGTTCCATTAGTGATTGGTTATCTTATTCGAGTCGCATCTGTTCAGAGTCGTGTGCATTAGTGTATCGCATAATGAATTGTAACGTGAACATAGGTTAACATAGGTTTACTATGTTAAAATGAGTTTCTGACTAAAGTGATGTTAACGCCCACTGTGTTATTATTTCCCGAATCACTCACTCATCTTCTTCGACATATATATAGATTGGTATTAAAGGTAATTAAAGAGGATTAGTAATAGCCATTTGGATTGTTTGTAATTTATATTACAATCAATAGCAAAACACATGATGTTTCAACCCTACGCCACATCAGAACGTTGCTTTAGCTTGAGCTTAGCGGTGAGTTATGTAATGCGAGTATTACTGGGTACCCATTGAGAACAGTTTCATCGTCGTCCTTCCCTTGATCCAACCCTTATTCCTAAGGATTGGATACACCGTGGAGTAAACTAAGCATTGCCAAAACAAGTATTAAATACATTCATTGCTAACGGGGACACAACTGAATATACTGATGTCTATAAACGATAGTAAACATTTAGATGACCCCTCTGCTTGTTTGGCGGCCATTAACTAAGGATATTACTCGTTGGTTGATTATTAAGGTTCCGTAGTCATATACGATAAACTTATAAGGACAACTATCACAGCTAGGGTAGCTAAGTTGATGAATAATAGTCGATGACTAACTACGAACTACGGAACCCTACATTGCGCGTGACCTGACACGCACAAAGCCGGTTTTTTTAATACATTAGGTTCTGCCTTTAAACAAGTTTCTAATATTTTTGTGTTAGGATCAATATAATAAAATAAGATAATTTTAGTAATCGAATGGGCTGTTCGGGAAACTGCGTCATATCTGGTCGCCCAAAACCTGAGTACCTGAAGTCAAAGGTTTTCGAGCAGTGTGTGTTGCCAGTGATGACATACGGATCCGAGACCTGGATATTCACTATTGGCCTAATGCATAAGCTCAAAGTCGCCCAGCGGGCTATGGAACGAGCTATGCTTGGTATCTCTCTACGCAATAGAATTAGAAATAAGGAAATCCGTAGACGAACGAAGCTGACCGACATTTGTCCTTTGTCCAGCAGTGGACTTCCAAAGGCTGATGGATGGATGAATTTTAGTAAACAATTTTTTTTATATCAGTCATCATAGCAATCATAGCAATATATCAGTTTTATATAGATGGAATACCCTAACTTTATGTTGCTTGTATTTCCGGAGACAAATCGGGTCTTGTAAACAAATTAAATTAATTTTAAAATTATCAGGCAATTGAATTTGCTGGCTTTAACAACTAAATTAGTTGTGTGAAATTGTGTAGTTATAACATTACGGAAAGCGTAGCTATTCTCATTACTGGGGGAGCCTAGAGCAAAATCTATCATTCTTCTCCAATGCGGATTCATCATTCAACAAGGATCTATTCAGCTGTCCAACAAAAGGTATAAGATTATTGCAACTAGTTTTCCTTGCCCATCAACAGTAAAAAGGCAACAAAAAGTAAATCCAGCCAAAAGTCTGTTGAAAGTCTGTGAAAAGTCAATATCATGAGCACAGTCTGGCTTAACAAGAGCTACTTGCAAAATAAATATCCATGAGCGATTAAAGATCGAAAAGTCAACTTTACCCCAAACACTTAAAAGGTCCAGATGCTCAAAATAAATAGTAAGGTAGAAGCTCAAGCGAGGCCGGCGTATTTTATCTCTATTAGTTTTCTTACTCGTCTTCTCGCTAACACAATTTTGTACGTTGTCGCTAAGCAGTTTATCGAAACTTTGTGTTGACTGCGGACGATATTTTTTGTCCATTTTTGGTCTGACGTCATACTTTTCACGCTTGTTCGCGTGTATATTGTTATGAAACATCTCATCTGTTATTTTTTAACCACCGCCGAAAAAAGAGGGGTTGTGTAAGTTTGACGTGTCTGTGCATCTGTGTATCTGTGTATGTGTATATATTCTGTCTGTGGCATCGTAGCTCCCAAACGGATGAACCGATTTTAATCTAGTTTGTTTTTGTTTGAAAGGTGACTTAATCGAAAGTGTTTTTAGTGTAAATAAAACTGTCGGGGGTTTTTTAAATTACAATCTAAGATTATTTATTTTCTTTTTGAGAAGGTACATGTTTGACATAGCTTGTGGGGATAAAAAATTATAAAATAGACGGAAGAACTTTAATTGTAAAATTATGCTTGTGTGTTTATGTGCGCATAATTATGTGCACGCATTTTGTGTTTTTTGTGTTTGCATATTGTTCGTAATTTAATTATAGGTACAACTTTCAAAAGCATAAGCAATTATTATTGACTACTTAAGATCCCTTTGTGGACCGACCAAATTATAGATATGGGACTTTCCATTCCAAATATATAATAAAGGCATGTAAGCATGGAAGCATTAGTATGTGGTATTTAGTAAAATACAAAGATTGCCGATTAAAGGGCTAGAGGTTGGTTCTTGTTTAAAGTTTTATATCACCGCAAATTGAGTGTCTGGCTGTCTATTTGTAAGACGGCCATAAAATTATTAAAAGTCCATGTATGTTTATGTTATTATTAATAAAATAAAATCTAGAGTGCGAGTATACCTATTTGTGCATGTATTTAACTAACTGTAATATCAGTCAAATTTAATATAAGTATAATACAATATTTACTCTGCACGTCCGCTGACTACATCGAATTAGACCCAGCATTACTATAACTTCGAATGTTGCCAAAGAACCTGCCTTCTGCGTTAAAACCCAAAAGTCCTTTCTCCTATCCACAATTCAATCAAAAAACTATTTTACTGCGTTCCCAAAAAGTTGATTCTCTAATAACAGTCCTCAGCGGATATACCTACTTAAAATATAAAGGTTGTATTGGCAACTAGCCAGTGACGTATCCACAAGATTTCTTGCACTAGAATTCGCTTTTCTATATGACATGTGGAGTTAACTAATATCCCTCTCTTTTCATCGCTTTTACATCAGTAAGAATGAAAAGGATGGGAACAGAAAATTTTAATGGTTGATTTTATACCCACGACTGCTTTATAGGACTTTCGTCGAAAAACGTTGCGATTGTGAATAATGCCTAAATTTATACTTATAGTATAGGCCACGGTATAGGCGATGCTCCGCTGGTTTTAAAATAATTATTTTAGTATTTTAATAATTTTTTTTTTTTTTTTTTTTACACAAATAAGTTAATGCTTGACCACAATCCCACCTGATGGTAAGTGGAGATGTGGTCCAAGGTGGTGAGCACATTAACTTAGTAGAAGCCTATTCACTCTTTTCTTGAAGACATCCACATCATAGGCAGGCGGGAACGCCGACGCAGGCAAGTTATTCCAGTCCTTGGCGGTGCGTATAACGAATGACGAGCCAAACCGCCTCGTCCTTACCGGCGGGATGTTCACAACAAAAGGATGGATACCCGCCGTGCGTCGTGTCGTTCGATGGCGAAATGGAGATGGGGGAATTAAATCAAACAATTCCTGTGCACACTCTCCGAAATGTGCCCTGTAGAAAACCGAGAGGCTGGCTACTCTACGCCTATGCTCGAGGCTTTGCAGATTGGTCTCAACCAAATCTGGGTCACCAATGAGCCTCTTCGCACGCCTCTCCATCGAGTCCAAGGCAGAAAGATGACATTTGGCTGCACCTGCCCAAATGTGCGAACAGTACTCCACACACGGCCGAACCTGAGCTTTATACAAGGTTAAGAGTTGCCTCGGCGTGAAGTACCGCCGCACTTTTGCAAGGACACCAAGTTTCCTTGCAGCAGCCTTAGCCTTGGTCTCAATGAACCGCCCAAAGTTGAGTTTCGAGGATATCTCTACTCCTAACAACTGAAGGCAGTCGGTATAATCCAAGGACACATTCCGAAAAGTAGGAGCCAAGGTAAGCGGGCTCCTCTTGGCGGTGAATAGACACGACATTTAATAATAACATTATACGTACAAATTACACATTCCATTCGGATGACTTATCCGAATTTTAAAATAGACAAAAGCGTATATTGTACACGTATATTGTTTACTTGATATGAGTTGAAAATTAAGTGCTGTACGTACCAGAAAATGAGAAAAAGCGTCTGTCTAACGTTAAATATTCATAGTATATTAAGCTGAGATAGTCTAGTTCGTCGGTGTTCTGCTGCAGCTGGCCACGCAGTTAAATTTGAAGTTCTTTCTTTATTTTCTCCTTCTTGGCCGACAACTCATCAGTGTTGCCTTTGGTGGTATGTATGGGTGACGGTTACTATTTACTATCAAGCGGCTTGCCTACATGCTTGCCGGCTATTTACATACAATTTACTATTTACGTCAATTGCGATGGTGCGGGTACGTCCTACGCATGGATGATGATCGTTTACCTAAAGCTGTCTTCTACTCAGAGATGGCTGAAGGTAACCGAAAACATGGCGGTCAACACCTACGATACAAGGATGTCCTCAAAAGGCATCTGACCGCCTGCAGTATCGAACCATCACGTTGGGAGGAGCTCGCTTTGAATAGGTCTTCATGGCGTTGTACTATCTACAACAAGGTTAAGTCTTTCGAAGAAGATAGGCTAAAAGCACTCGATTATAAACGCCAAATACATAAATATAGACTCAAGCCCTCCATACAACATACATACCAGCACCAACACGTGTTTCGCCCCAAAACAGAGCATCCTCTAGGGTAAGTTGACTCTACGATGGTCATGTATGTTAGTATATACTTTTAATTATTGCAGTGCATGTTTCCGTTGTAGGAAGGAGGAAGGTGCCGCGCATGTCTTATAGTTTATACCATCATACAATATGTTGACCGCGGAAAATACCGCGGTTGTAAAATAGACTAATACTAACTTAATAACAATGGATTTCCGCAAAGTAACGCCTGAAACTATTAACTATATTAATTAATCGGGTGGTCCCGGTGAAGCCTTTAAACTGGCCATGCAAACTGGATGCCACGTCAAGTCTGCTGCAAACTTGACAAGTATGTATGGCCAGCGTTACGTGCAAATGGGAAACTGTATGATTTAAACACCGACCTGAATCACGCTATCAAAGTTTTCTGCATCCCTTGTACCTATTTAAAGGATGTTCCAACATAATCTTTAGGTGGGGAAAAAAATTGGGGTAACGCAATTGTCTGATGGCTGCAAATTAAAAAAGGGCTATGTACGCATGTAAAATTACAATCCTCAATTTTCATTGAACCTATCACACTAAATAAAATAACTACTATCACCACTGAGGGAATCTTCACAGCGGCCTAGATTTCAATAAACATAAAACTGAAAATAGCGTTCAATCTCATGCGACATCAAAAACAATTTCTCGGCTGCATTACGAAAGTTGTAATTCCTCCGAATATTATAGCCCGGAGGCCAGTTTTCTATAAAGCAATAAATATAATGGATATCCAGTGGAATGAAAGGCAATCGTACTCTATTTCCAATATCAGAACTACATTCGCTTGGGCTGTGTCGCAAAGAAATTGAACTTACGAAATATTATTGGCCAACTTGAATTGTAACGGATTATATTACTCGGCCGTGCTAGCCCGTGGCGATTCCCAATCATGCTTAGGGTTGCTCTCTCGCTTTTCTAATTAGTTTACTTTAAAAGTAAAAGGCTTACTTTTTACTAGCGCTCTGTTTGCGGCTTCGCTCGTATTTTCCGGGATAATAAGTACCCTATATCTTATTCCATATCGTGGTCTACTTGTCTGCAACATTTCATGGAAATCCGTTCAGTAGTTTTTGCGGTAAAGAGTAACAAACATCTACACAGACTTTCACATCTATACTAATACTAGCTGACCAGACGAACTTCGTATAGCCTAACGATCATATTAAAAAATAGGGGTTGATGTTATAAGGATAAAAATTCAGGGTTTTATGTATTTTTACTGCCACATTATAAAAAAATAAAAATACTAAAAAATTTGCTCAAAAAAAACAAAAAAGTTAGGGGTGGACGACCCTTATCACTTTGGGGTATGAAAAATAGATAGTAGCCGATTCTCAGACCTACTGAATATACATATAAAATTTCATAAAAATCGGTCAAGCCGTTTGTGACGCGAGAATTTTATATATAAGAAGATTATAAAGCTGAATAGTTTGTTTGGTTGAACGCGCTAATCCTAGGTACTACCGGTTCGAATTGAAAAATTATTTTTGTGTTTGATAGTCCATTTATCGAGGAAGGCGATAGGCTATAAAACATCATATTATATTTAAATAGTGGAAAAAAATCCACAAATTAACGTGATTGAAACCGCGCGGCATTTTAGTTTATAATTAGTATTATTATCTTTTATTCCATCGTAGGTAATGTCGCTTCGTTTCGGGCACCTCTCGGTCTTCTGTTGTCAAGATATTTTCTATGTTCTTTAGTTTAATTAGATAAGATATCTGTTTTTTTCTTACGTTCCAATAAATAATAATAACATTTTACACTATATTATAATAATTTTTTCCGTTTTTTCTATAATTCTTACCAATTTGAATATGGGTCTGGAGGCACGGCAGTACCCCTGCCAAGTCGAGCAAAAAAGCGGTATGGCCGTACCATCCTTTTCTCGAAGTTTAAACTTTCATTTTGAAATATGAAAATTTGATTTATACAAAACTGAAAAAAGTTGTCAACCCTGAAAACATCACTTTCTGGATTTAATCTCCGAAGTCCATTATCTGCAGAATTACGATTTAAAATTGAATCATCAGAAAGTGTCCGGTACTTATTGCTCGTGACATATGAGTTAAAACAAAACAACAGTTTAAAAGAAACAATTTAAAAATTGTTATAGCTGATGGCGATCTTATAGGATGGAATTGATTCCTTTATAGGGTAATAAGATTTTGCATTATGCCGAGTCCGATTTAATTGCTTCGTTAATAATTTTTTTTGTGTTTTGCTGACAAGGCTTTCTTCTTTTTTTTCTTTCTTTTTCTTCTCTCCATGGGTGACGATAGCCACTAACCATCAGGTATTGTAATAATAGATTGTCTGCTTGTTTGACGGCTGTTTCCATAAAAAAGGCTTGTGAATGTACATTAATACTCACACATACACGGTACAGTACTCATACATACAGTACACATTAATACTAGCAGAGAGAATCTACCAATCTATTGCGAATACTTCTTAGGTTTTTTCTGGCTTCTGTTATGGGCTCTGGCTCATGCACCTTAATACTAATTGTATTTTTGATTTTATGTTTTTTTTGACATTTACTTTTCCTTTATTTTCTTTTGTTCGTAATTTTTGTTTGTCTGTGTAATTAAGAATTAGTTTGATACTTAAGCATTTTTGTTAAAATGCTATGATAATAAGTTTAAGTGATTCTCACCGTCCTAAATAATTCATTAAACAAATAAATAATAAACAAGAGGGATAAGATTTCAGAGAGGGAGGCTTCGTCCGTTCGCTTAGCTGATGAGACAAGAGTGGGTTAAAGATGAGAAATGTACGGAGTCCCATATCTTAAAACAACTCATATAACTATGTGTTGACAAAAATACATAAGTCACAGCCGATATAAGGTAATCTAACCTTACATAAACTGTGTCATGCGAGGTTTCAACTGGTTAAAAACTTCTTTCTATTTACTAAAACCTATGACTGACTGGTTTGGTTTGACTCTTCTCATAATTGGTATGCCACAGTCCTCTATCCATCTGGTATAATACACGAATCATTGGTATTACGAGTATTATAATATCTTTAAGGATTTCTTACCATTTCTCATCAAAGAAGCCTCTTTTACTTATAATATCATTGCAAAGAAGTGTAAATCTCATTAAGCATGACCCACATAATTTATTTCACAGCAAACTACATTTTATAGTTTACGATTCAAGCAGAAAATACCATAGCAAAACAATAACCAAAGGAACATAAAACAATGCCTTATTATTACAGAGCGGGAAAGGGGCGGCAAACAATCGAAGGCGTATATAAAATACTGAACAACAACAAGTACAGATAGAATAAGTTTTGTAATAATAATGGTAGCATAGTATAGTTTATAAAAAGGAAGCACGATCTTGAATGGCCTATATGCGATTTTGATTACCTACTGATCTTTCAGAGTGCAAGTATTATAAATAATGTTGTAAAATTATGTCACAGTTTTTATGTAACTAATCGATAAACTAGTTGACGATACACGTGATGGTAAGTGGTCACTAACGCACATACATTAATGACAATGACATTACAGGAATTACCAAATTGCTGTCGGAAGAGTTCCAATAAGAAAAATTACTAAGATTTTCGTAGGCATAGTAATTAAACTATGATTTAATTCTGGAATAAATTTATTTAAATACTTGCGTTAACCTGTAGACGAATTAGTGATTGAAATGAGAAGTCATTTAAAAATGTTTTTCATGTAAATAAGCCCTTTTGCTTTGCATTTATGCTATATTATAAAAAATCAAACTATTAATTTAATGAAAAACAACAATAATAAGTAATATCATGAGACGTGTATGTAGCCAATATTTTAATCTACGTATAATCCGAACCTATTCAGTCATTTTGGCGCGATTTGAAATCACGCTTCGATTAACAATGTGTCCTGAAAACGAATTTTCGCCACAAAAATATTTTGAATCTACTATATTTCAGGCGAAATGTCCGCTCATACGAATTTGAGATCGGCTTGCTTGTACTGATATATTCAGAATGAGAATACAATCGTATAGATATCTCATATTATCATTCCAGCACGTCAATTTTACAATTTCGATGTATGAAAGATCTCACATTTGATTGTAATAATTTTATTGAGATTGTATTATATTCTCTTCACGTTGCGTAACTACTGTTTACCATCACTATGCATTCATTTAAGATAATCAAAAATAATAACGACTATAGCGTTCAATGTACCACTAAAATTTGCGCTAAACATATATGAAGATCAATCATCAGCTTCTCATGGATTCCCTCATACAATATGGCAACAATCTCTAAGAATGAAAATATCTTTTCAGATTTCCACCTAAGGTAACAAAAATTAAAAAGAGACACAACTACATTGAAAACCTCCTCCTTATTTTAAAGTAGCTGTTTCATAGAGATAAAATCTATGCAGAGTATGATTTCTCAACACTGTTACCATTATTACTAAATCCTATGGGGATATTGCCTTATTTTAGGACTCAATTTTATTTTATAGATAGAACTTCAATATTCACGAAAAAAATATTATAAAAATAATATTCTTCAATTTAAAAAGAAAAAATGACACTTAAAACGTCACGTGACCTCAATATCCGATATTCAATACTATTTGTCTACTGAAGTTTGTTGAATTTCCATATGAAATAGGAACAATGACGTCATATTCTCAAAATGACGTTTGAAGTCACGTGACAGTGAGTACAATTTGTAACATTTTAAATTAATAATATTTAATTTATTGTGATTGATTTTGATAAAAAAATTACATTTTAGGCCTTGAAATGTTACCATTAATACTCTAGTCATTTTATATTAATTTATAATTAGTGTCAACATCCCTGTTGTTTGAAATTTCCTTGTCTTTTTGAACTTCGATTTAAAAGTACTCCTATCTAAATGACATGTCTATCCGTTTAAGGCTCCATAGCTACGTTCTAAGCTTCACAAATAGTTGAAAATTTCAAAGAAAACACCGATTTAAGCATCAGCGTGAAAGCTTAGTCACAGATATTCTTTCTATAACGTTTGCGGTTTCAAAATCTTCTTCCTCATTTTAAAATCTTGAATAAATGATAAATAGGTAATCTATCATTTAATTTCAGTAACTCCTAATCTATTTTAATGCGCGTTATTAAATTTTATGGGGAGTAAAAACGAAGCGGTAGCTTAGTATTTCTCAGGCAGGTGGATTATCCTTGGACATAAAGATTAATAGTAAAGTCAAAGTCAAAGTCAACCTTACTAAGAGACAATTTTAGAAGACTATGCAGACTTATCGCTAGTTGAGTGTTAAAAATAACAAATTTTGATAAGGCTTAAGTATCTTAAGTCCCTAAGGTAAATGAAAAAACAGGCATTATAGAATTTAAATGACGAAAATGACGTTTTAACATTCTTTTCTCTTTACATTATGGCATCACTTTGACGAAAATCGACCTTTAAAAGCTAACACCTCTCCAGCAATATTACTTTATACGGCACGAGATGTTACGAGACACCGGCTCGCTTTTAAAACTAAGTTATGGAACATAATAACTTGGTGAGGCGAATAACCGTTACTTGAGCACGGAATAAATATTTTGTCTCTGACAACATGCTATATACCTGGTAATAACCCTACATGTCTCGGAACTATAGTCTTGGAACTCTGTAGTAACGACTTACGGTGTTGATTTTAAGTCAAAAAAACTGCAATAGTAATAGAGTACAAATACATTTTAATGCCAAATCTTACATTAATAACATAATTGAATCACCGTTATTAACTCAATCCATCTGAAGGACAAAAGATACCTGAAATCACTCTGCATTGACTATCTATCTATACTATTATATTTATTATACCATTACAGTACTTAGTTTGTTATTTTACCTTTACCCAATTATATTATTCCGGAGAATATGTCTGTACTCCACGGAGGTTGTTGGAAGAAGAAGGCTTGCCGGCATCGCCTAGCACAAGAAGACAAGCTCGTCGTTCCGATTTCTGATAACCCATGATGTCTTTTCTTCAACTGCTTGGCACTTGTGGCGCCGTCTTTTGTTGCCAATAAGAAACAGCCTCCATTGCACTATTGCCACTAACGACGATAACATAAGTGAACTTTAACAAATAAACTTATAATATGTAATTAATCCATGTTCATTGTATTCAATGTTTGGTATTTGCTCTCTCTCTACAAGCCCTGAAAGCTAGTGGTAAAAAATTCTTGAGCATTTCCGCGCTTAGGAGGGCACGTAAAGCCATCGCTCCCGGTTGTTATCACAAGATAACAGTCGTTAAGCCATGGAGGCCCTCGGGTGGTTTGAAAATTTCTGACATCAGTCCGCACTGGAGCAGCGTGGTGGAGTATGCTCTAGGTGCCCGATGTCTGTGCCCGGTAGTGGGCCATTAATGGGTTGAAGTCCTTCACCAGCGCATCTATCAGAACTGTATACATTACTCTCTTGCGTTTCACCATACTTACGCCATAAATTCGATCTACTATTTGTGAACTACGTAAATAAATCTACAGTTGATTACAGTACGTCTCTTCAGTATACTTTTAGCTGTGTTTTGTAGCACGTGTTAAAAGGACTGCACTTTGCTAATGAAGACAACTAACGGCAGCATTCAGAGTCACTTAATGGTTACTTAGTAAAGAACCACAATAAGAATTCTGTACTAAGGAACGATTTAAGTAACTGTTAAAAAGTGACTATATTACCTAGTAACAAAACAACTTTCCAAATTTTTTGATACAAATCTTTGTACAGAAAAAATAACAAATTACCAATCATACTATTATTTCAGAATTCCAGAAACATGAAGCCATGAATTATAATTTAGAAAAAAGAATTATACTTTAATATTTGATGCTGAAGTAATAAATGTTAAAAACTTTACAACTTGAGTAAAATAAATTGTATATCGAAGGATGTTATTTATATTTATAAAGACACAGAGTCACAAAATAATTATTTATTAGGCTTCATACATTTTTATATCTGTGACCTTACAAGGTGAGCAATACAACAACAAAAGAACATCCATTTTATGTCTTATTCATTCATTTTAGTATTCCGTCTGCGATTTTCTTAGGACAAAAAAGAAATTACATAATACTGAAACTCTAGTCAAAGTGTTAACATGGAAGACAGATATCTTAATAAACTTTAATTACTTATCACTGATATTTATTTACTCATTTGATCCTATCCTATCATTACTCATAATTTTTGACTGATTTTCTGTTTGTTTGTTCGCGCTGATCTGAGCTATTTTGGGGTTAAAACGGTAACTGATGTATTATAAGTAGTAAGTTTAAAGTCACCTTATTATATTTTAACTGGTTGATATGAAAAGGGGTAATTTAATTTATTAGCCACATTTAACGGTGTTTGGATTTTACTTCTGTAGGGCCAGTAATAGACAGGGTTCCCTTTAATTTAGGCTGTAATAGACATGATTCAAGTGTAACTGATGTCCATAGGCATCGAGACATGGCGTCGATGATCTGTTAATTAATCGGAAAATTACTCCCTGTAGTGCTTTCGTCGTTGATAAGTTAACAAATATTTTTACTTACCAAAAAATAGCACATGATCTCCCACGCCTACTAACATAAAAACCTAATGTTTTACGCGGGTAGTAACATCCCATATTTTTTATCTACGAAACCAAAAGCATCCGATTCGATTAGCTCATGTCAGAGCGCAGGCGACTCAGAATAAAAACCAGTCAGTGAGAGCGGTAATGAAAATATTAAGTTACCGTTTGCCGGCGAGTGCTTTCGCAAATCTAATAAGAACAGATATCGACAGGGTCTCTAGCGACTGAACTAGGTGTATTTGATGTCAGATGAAGAGTATGCAATACGCAGAGAGTTGTTTGATTTGAACTCAGAATAGTTTGCTTGGTCTTTAATTTAAATAAAATGAAACTGCTTATACAGGATGAATTTTTACATTATACAGAGGAATAGCGAAAAGTGCTCAAAAGAGTCTCGGGGCCGATTTTTATGAGAACTGCACCATTACTTTTAAAAAAAAACATTAGGTATTCCCTGCCAGGAATCGAGCCCGTTGATTTAAAAAAACGCACCTGTAATATGACAGCAAAACATTTTTCAAATTTAAATTTTTTATTAAATACAAGATTTTTAAAAATGACAGATTTGCAATCTATTGCTCCTATATAGTCCCCTGATATCAAATTTTCTTAAATATCTTCAATGTACAGACATTATCGAGTTACAATTTTATTACATATATAGAATATTTCCTTAATTACATATCTTTGCATTAATAGTTGTAATTCATTGTTTCGAAGTTACTTCACACCGAAACTTTTTACGTTTATTTTCCGTAAACATTCAAAGACTAGAAACAGCCGTCTCTTTGCTTTGGGAAACCGTTCCCGATACTGGTACTTATTTATGGAAATAGCGTACAAAGGAGCTGACGATTCACCTGATGGTACGAGGCAATTGTCGCCCATGGATATCAGCGACACCAAATGCACTCATGCATTTCTAAGAAAGAGAAAAGAAAAAGAAAGAAAGAACTCTCTCACCATGTCTTTTTCTAGATTTGTGATTTCTTATCATTCACTAAATAAATTACCATCTCCGCAGACTACACATGTATAGTTCTATAGTATCTATAGATGGCCATGGATCTTTGCGGCCGAATAACCTAATATGGACCGCACATTTGACTAAATAATTGATTATTTCCACATCAATAAAAACTAAATTCAAATGTATTTCATATTATAACAATAGTTAGCTCACCAAAACGAGAATTATATGCAAATTATTTTAACCAAATATTTAACCATTTGATGATTTGTGGCCGAGGGAAAGTTTAAAATGAAAAATTGTTGGTTCATATGAACTACTGATACTGCTATGAATTTACATTTTTGGATTTGTGTTACGCCTATTAATATAATCAGTGAAATTTTCGCGATTGTGGTCGTATAAATGTTTTGAACATTTGAAACTACATTAATAGGCGTGGTTATTTCTACTATTGGCCAAAAACTTATTACAACTTGTACCGGTCGTGACGTCACCCTCTCAAAACACATAAATAGAGCTGCTTTCACACTAGTAAGTCATTTGCTCGTTGGATTCCGAACAGTGAGGTTGTTGAAATGGTGATCGGCGCAATTTGCAGTAAGTGTTATTATTTTTACACTAGCTCTGTTGCTGATTAATAACGCTTTCTCATCAGATAAGAGTTGTTTGTGAGTTTTCCATTAAATAATAAATAATTGTTGGATTTGTTAAATCAATTTCTCTTTTTTTTAATTAATTCCACCTCTGGTTGCTAAAATCAGAAGTGGGATTGGCCTGTGCCCACACAGAAGTATCAAACTAAATAACCTCTTAACTTTTTTTTAATTAACTTATTTTTCTTGCACAAACAACTGTTATCTGCACGAAAAATGCCACGACCTTCACGCTCTCGCGAAAAATCACACGAGACGCCACGCCGCCATAGGGCAATGCGTTCTCGCAGCAAATCGCGCCGACACCATCATAGATCTCGCTCGCGCTGAGTCGCGGTACTCGCGGTCAAACCGCTGTAGGTCTTCGTCGCGTACACCCTCTCGTGGGTCGCACTCGCGGTACTACCACATACCAACATAGGTCACGTTCTCATACTTGTGACAGCTCCGTGAAACAAGCATTGGGTGCAATAATGGTGCGTTTGAATGCTATCGAAGAAATTAAGAAGAAGAAGTGTATCAGTGACACCTATATGAATAAAGATCGTCTAATCGCACCAATGTGCTTCAACTGTGCGTTCCTCACCACCGAAGTTGAATACCTGGGCAGAGTCATCAGTCATGGTCAGGTTAGACCGAGCGCCAGGAAAGTTGAGACATTAATACGTACGCCTGTGCCAACTAACGTTAAACAGGTTTGCCAATTCTTAAGGCTTGCAGGTTACTTCCGGGGTTATTACATCGAAGGATACGCTACTAAGACTGCATATATCTCACGTCTTACAAAGAAAAATGTTAAGTTTGAATCAGCAGCGCAGGTTATAGTGCTATTGCAGGTATGTATGTGCTAATGGTAGCAAATGTGTTGTAGTATCTTCTAGTAAAGTAACACAAGCAGCGGCTATGGTGCCGTGGAAAGGAGAGTGGTGTCCTGAAAGTTTCGTAGCGTTTTTTGAAGGTAAGTCATATACGTTAACATTACTCTTCTTATGTTGTAGACGCCTGCCCCTGTACATGTGTGGCGCGCCTAGATACGCGTACACGTGTGCGAGCACCCGTGCGGGAGTCCGCCGTGTCCAGACGGGTACTACGAGCGCAACGGCAGCGGTCACTTTGGAGTTGGTCTTAGAGACCTTGCAGATGCATTTTTCAATGCATATGGGCTTCGGCCTTGCAGATGCATTTTTCAATGCATATGGGCTTCGGCCTTGCAGATGCATTTTTAATGCATATGGGCTTCGGCCTTGCAGATGCGTTTTCCTAACGCATAGGGGTTGCAACCTCGCAGACATGTCATTTAAGTAATATGGGAGCAATTGGTTGGGTAACTCATTGAAACAACATACACCTAAAGCATTTCATTATTTAGAAGTTTGTGTATAAGTGTGACTGACATAATACTGGATGAAGGAAATTCGATAGAAGTGATGAGTGTTAGTGAGTGATAAAACTAGCTGAGTATGAATGACTGAAAGAGGGCCTTGTATGTGTGATGGATGATTGAGTAGGGAGCCTCTTATAAGATTGCTTTGATTCAAACAGATTCGGATAGCGAAGAAGATGATGGTGGAGCTGGACCATCATCCGCCCCTGCCGACGACGTTGCGGGTGTCCCAGGCTGCCACTATGAGGAAGCCGCGGTCGAGGACGACGCTCTATCAGGATAGGCCGTATTGGCCAAAAACTTATTACAACTTGTACCGGTCGTGACGTCACCCTCTCAAAACACATAAATAGAGCTGCTTTCACACTAGTAAGTCATTTGCTCGTTGGATTCCGAACAGTGAGGTTGTTGAAATGGTGATCGGCGCAATTTGCAGTAAGTGTTATTATTTTTACACTAGCTCTGTTGCTGATTAATAACGCTTTCTCATCAGATAAGAGTTGTTTGTGAGTTTTCCATTAAATAATAAATAATTGTTGGATTTGTTAAATCAATTTCTCTTTTTTTTAATTAATTCCACCTCTGGTTGCTAAAACTACAATGAAGGCTGATTATATTATAATTTTGATTCCATTCACGTGTGATATTGTATAATATTATTTATGCTAATTGTCAGTCAGGACGCAGTTTCTGCAAATTTTAATCATGTCTGTACATGGATTTTAGTCAATATTATTAGTTATTATTATTATTAGTTAGGGCAACTGGCAAGTGATACTGCCTGGTATGCGGTAAGTTTAACGCCTAAATGGGTAACCATTAGGTAAATTATTATAAATTATTAGCAGGGAATATTTATTTATATAAAAACTGTATGTGATGCAAAATGCATAGATAAATAAAGTTCCTCCTCCATCTCTACTTTCCCTAATTCTCCCCCTCATTCTTTTTTATTCTCCCTGCAGTTAGAAAATGGTGTAAATACTGGCTCATAATGGGCTCATATTCCAATGTTACAAAATAAAATTAACATCAGCCTCTAACAAATTATAGTGCCACCCAATACCGACATAGCTTTATTATGAAAAAGAACGTCCACTATTTTATTTATACTATGTACTAAAAGTAACAACATCGCGAATAACGCTCTTCACATACATAAATACTTCACTTTGCACGGAGCTTTAACTCGTTAACCCGTACATACATACGGTCAAACAGCCGTTGGTTTATAGGGTGTCCACGCGACCGCTGATAAAGGGATTCGACCTTCCTAATTTATTGGGTGTCTATTGTAAAGCTGGATTACGTAATTTGTGTGGAGTAGATTGTATAGCGTAGTACCGTTAGTGCTAATAGCTCTCACATTATGCGTAACGACTATTCTGTGACCGAAGCCAGGATATTATAATAGTAAATGTCATGAAGCGCTCATAGCTCTGCGGCTTGCGTCGATCTTAAGTGATCGACAAAGTTAAGCAACAGCGGGCGCGGTCGGTAGTTGGATGGGTGACCGCTAGTGGCAAAAAATTCTTGAGCGTTTCCGTGCTTCGGAGGGCACGTAAAGCCGTCGGTCCCGGTTGTTATCATATGATAACAGTCGTTAAGCCATATCGGAGGCCCTCGGGCGGTTTGAAAACTTTTGATACTCGGGTTGGCCACTAACCCCTCCACCAATCCGCACTGCAGCAGCGTGGTGAAATATGCTCTAGGCCTCCTCATGAGGAGAGACCCGTGCCCAGTAGTGGGCCATTAATGGGTTGAAGCCAAGCCATGTAACTGTATCTTAGCTATATTTAGATTGCAAAGTGTTCGAAGCTTTAGTTTAGATAATTTTAATCTTACCACAAGGTTTAACAAAGCATAAATGCATGCAGCATTTAATTTCCGAATTTACCTATTAACGCTAGCCTGTCATTTAGGTAAGTCAACGGCTGTCTGTTGTTAACTCGAGATTAGGCAATTTGCATCAGGTTACGATGGTTATAATAATAACCTATTGTTACAAAATTTCAAGTATATGTCTATTAGGAGAGACGAAAAAATATAAACAACAGGTTAATACAAATCAAACATAGATTTGTCTGTAATAAGTTTTGTTTTCTGTATTTTCTTATTTTAAAATGTTCTTGACATTAATGGTGGCCATACACGATCAAGTGTACTTGTCTAGTATGCAGTGTGACTTGATGCGGCATCCAGTGTGCATGAGATAGCTATATGGCCAGATAGCCATACCGTGGTCATACACCGTTAAGTTTTCTGGATGCCGCGTCAAGTCCGCTGCAAACTTGACAAGTATGTATATTGTACTTGAACGTGTATGGCCACCATTACTAACTGAAAATAACTTCAAAAAATTCTTAAGACAACAATGTTGGGCGATATTTTTTTCTCCAAGTTGTTTTTAAAGGGTAAGTAAACCTAAGCTACCGAGAAACATTAACCAATAAGCCAATATCCAATAGCCCAAGAGCCAGGATATTGCCCATGGATGAGCCCACCTTACATATGTAATCGTATCACGATAAAAATTTAGTTGTATTTTTATACATTTATTTATTTTTATATTAGCACTAGCTGTACCCTGCTGTTTAATTTGTGGAAAAAACTAACTACTACAATATAATATGATGTTATATAGCCTATAGCCTACCTCGATATATGGGACTATCAAACACAAAAATAATTTTTCAGTTCCAACCAGTAGGTCCTGAGATTAGCGCGTTCAACCAAACAAACAAACTTTTCAGCTTTGTAATATTAGTATAGATTTATTTCACCCTAGCATTGAAATATTTAATAAATATTTGTTTTACTGAATCTACAATATCCGCCTACGAAACCACAGAACCAAACCGAACTTCAATGTTGCCTAGTGACAAATTATTCGAGTACACATAATATTTCGAACCCTCAATTTATAATCGCATCGCAAAGTGCAGCAAGTAGACAATACTCTAGCGATCAAAATATTTATAAAGTTGGGTGCCTCATATCATATGATCATCGATATATTCCTTTGCATCAACTGAATATTATTTTGAGTTTTTTTTTTAATTTTAAATAGAAAGAACTTGACACTATAATCACATTCTTTTACCAGGGAAGTTAAGCTTAGCTTCAAGGGTAAATGGAGACCTCCACAGCCAAGACATTTCGCGCCCTCAATGGAAAAAAAGCATAAGTCGTCTTAGGTTGAATTTTAGTTTTTAATATGATTGGAAAGAGGGACAAAAGCTGCATATGCTCAATTTTTTTTTAATTTTTGTCATTAATCTTGACGGTTTTATGCAAGAAATCGTAATGTAAATTCCTTTGACTACTTATTGATTCTAACAGTTTTTTTCTCTCCTGTAAAATTGCAATTTTCATCTTATGCCTTTTTTCCACTGAAATTGCGATTTATGTAATAATTTAATAGATAGTCTGTTCTGAATTAGAAGTGCAGCATTGCGTGGGAATTTGACTTTGTTTGTATTACAGTGATGTGAATACTGCTCGCTTTTATGTTTATGAAAAAAGTGAGCGAGATGGTATATGAGTAAAATTGCGCTTAAATTGTTACTACGGCACAACTGGTCTAGTAGAATGCATAGAAGTCTTTGTCTTACACCTATTTTAGCTTCCGGCTAAGTTAAAAACATTACTTTCTGTCATCTGCTTCAAGGCAGATTGGATTCCATCCCTGAGCTTTTAGCTTATCCCCTCGCGAAGTCTTTTAACTATACTATCGAAACTGACACATAAAGGAGCTGTAGTAATATTATATTTGATCTCAAAGTAATATTATCCTAGCGGGCCTCTGAATAACGTTTCTTTGGCATGGTATATCACATATTTGCTGTCTACTTTAAAACTTTAATATTGATAATTTAATGAGGCTAAGTGAGGCTTCTTTCAAATATCTAATACCTATAAAGGAGCAATTTTTGTATATACGTATATATATTTTCTGAATCTCGGAAATGGCTCCAACGATTTTCATGAAATTTAGTATGCAGGGGGTTTCGGGGGCGATAAATCGATCTAGCTAGGATTCATTTTTAGGATTCGTTTTATCCGTGTTTTCAGGCAATAAAAAACTGCTACAGTAGACTCTTCCTGACATCTATTGGCGAGTAGCAACACTAAAGGTACTGCAGTAGATGGCATTGTTAAGCAATACGAAACCGGTCATCTGGGTAATATGTATTATATTGTTGTAGCAAAGTTGGCACTAACTTTTTCTTAATACTTGCTTAGTATAGTCCTAACGTAGTATCATCAAATTATAGTCTCAGTAACCAGGTAATTAAGATACATCTTAATATTTGCTTAATGTCATAAGCGATGGCTTCTTTTCCGTCAAAGAATGGCGTAGCACGTCTACACGCCCTCTACAGTATGTGCTACGAACCACACCGCCAACAGTTTTAAATAGAAGGGAATCTTAGAAGGGAAAAAACTATCTCAGTCTCAGTTCAGTTTTCACGTCACTTTCTACCTCGCACGTGTAAACTGTGGAACAAACTACCTGCATCAGTGTTCCCTCTAAGCTATGACATGGGGTCCTTCAAGAAGCGGGTCTATCATCATCTTCTTGGCCGGCAACGCGTTGGTGACGCCCCTGGTGTTGCTAATGTCCATGGGCGGCGGTGATCACTTACCATCAGGTGACCCGTCTGCTCGTTTGCCTGCTCAAAGCATTAAAAAAATCTTCGGTGTACAAATTGTTTAGTTATTTGTCAGCTTTACTTACATATTCGCATTAATATACACAGTTTCATGATATATTATACAATATTTTTTATATTAATAGTAAATATGTAACAGCATGAAACGTCACAACCTGTTGTGAGTTGCCAATTTTTTTCCTCTTTTCACTCTTCCCAATTTTATCTTGAGCTACAAAGTATTGTCAGTGGTACACTTGGTATTATCCATAAGTGACAGTAAAACCACCGTTACATGCATTGAAGTTTCATTACTAGCATATAGAACTGAGACCGCGAACACGATGTAGGTATGTCCCAATAATTGGGATTGTAGTCAAGTATTAACTTATAAGTTATATAAAAAAAAAAAAAAAAAATTTATTGGCTCCAATGGGCTTCAATCTTTAATGGATTCGTTCGATATTGAAAGGAGAACGGGGGCTCGATTTTGAAAATAAAGCCTCCTGGCTGGACACACATTTTGTTTGAGATGTTTGTTCTATGACGACGTTCGATTTCCAACCCATATTGTGGGGTATCGTTGAAACTTGGAATTTTTTATCTGATGATTTTCACATAAAAATCGTTTCGACAAATCATATGAGAACGTAACATTTAGAATATCTTATTGTTCCCCTCAACTCAAAATCCGTTACCGTGATACCGTAACCTCGTTTCATCGTGTTATTTGTTCCATTTTAAAACGAGATCATTGAAACGTAATAAGGAATCCCATTGTTCCTTCGTTATGAATGTAGTATAAACTGGGAACGAAGTTGTCGCTGACTCGAATACTTCAAATAAACTCAGATTAAATAAATTGTCATTTATTATTGAGCTTAGTGTCATTTGTCATTATTACATTAGGAGTAAGATTGTTTATCTATACTAATATTATAAAGAGGAAAGATTTGATTGTTTGCATTGAATAGGCTCCGAAACTACCGAACCGATTTGAAAAATTCTTTCACTGTTGGGAAGCTTCACTATCCCTGGGTGACATAGGCTATATAATATTTTTTTTGGTATTTTTCCCAAAGCGAAGCGAGGGCGATTTCCTAGTTTCATAATAAACTTCTATTTATTTAGGTATGTACAAAAACTATAAAAAATTAAAACACAAATTGAAATAAACAGTATGTAATAAATATTAATATGCCATCCGTCAAACTCACTCTCCACTATTATGGTGGCCATACACGATCAAGTTTAATATATAAAACTTTTTACAATATTTGTCAAGTTTGCAGCGAACTTGACACGACATCCAGTAAACTTGACGGTGTATGGCCACGGTATAGCTATCTGGCTATATAGCTATCTCATGTAGACCATACGCGTTCAAGTATACTTGTCAAGTTTTGCTGTTGACTTGACGCGGCATCCAGTAGACTTGACAGTGTATGGCCACGGTATAGTTTATGTAGAAAAAATCCTTTATTAAAAAATTTAAAAAATAACTGCAATATTTTCTGTTACAATCAAGCTAATTTTATAGTGTAACTATTGTTAACCAGATTGAGTAAATCCGGTGTCAACAGTACTTACGTACATTAAATTTTGAATCTACCTTATAATATAGGTTTTTGTAATTTCAAATAATTAAAAAGGGAAGATCTGGGATACATTAGGGGCCGAAGGGTATGGCAATAATGGGCTTGGAAATTGATTACTTCATTGTGTAAAAAGGACCAAACGAATATCTGATACGTTTTCGTAAAAATACTTGGATTTATTTGCGATATTAAGTGAAAATTAATGAGTCGCTGTAATTAAGTCTACAGATTATTTAGTTGAATGAGTCGAGCTAGACTCATTCTTAAACATTTTTGGTGTAACCAAAACTATACAGACACAATAGTAGCGTGTAGCTTCGACGCGACGGATATTTTATTAAAAGCAAAATTCTATAAAAGAGCTCTCGCCCTCACAATGTAATAAGGTCGTATTGCACGATACTGTCAGCGCTTATCCCAAGCTCAGTGACAAGTATCCTGAAATCCAGAATATTCCAGCTTCTTCGTAGCGTCTATTTTTCTAATACTTCACATACTGGTTTAGTTTCTGTATTAATATCAAATAATTGTATGGTGCGTCGGATAAATGTGAATATACAGAGTGGAAATAAAAGACAATAGTTGGAGGAAAAATACGCTGAATATTGATTATGGCTTTTACTGAAATGATTTTCCTTTATTTTCAAAAATAAAAAAAAACATGAGAGGGGTCAAGGGACACCCGGATGGAACGAAGTTCCTTTCGATTTAAGTATTGTTTTGTTGTACAGCGCCATCTCTGTAAAACGCTCTGAATCACTTCAAAAAAAGTGTAGTCATTCGTAAGAATCAAAAAGTGTCGTAATTTTTCGTCTAGCCCCCTTTCACAACGCGCGATAAGGAACTTCGTTCCAACTGCATTCAAAGATTTTATAAAATCACCTACTTGAGCCGGGAATCGAACCGACGCCCCATCTTATTTTTAATAGTTTACTGAAATATGCCAAATTTTAATACTATAATTTATAATAGTCTTCAGATTTATCCGACAAATTGTAATTTAGATATCTTGAAAATGACCCATATGTAGAAATATTGATGAAAGAAAATAACCAGATAAGTGCGTGTCATGAAACGCATTAAGCTATCGTTGTTGTAAGTTGGTTAGCGTTAGTTCTAGTATTTACAAACTGTAATGACCACCAGTTATTTTTGTAGTATTTTATAATAAAATTTTATAATTATACAAATCAGTGTAGTACATACAGATAGACAGAATATTCAGTGTATTGTACTTAAAACTGATTTGAAAGACAAAATTGTCATGAGAACTTCAAGTGTCATTATCAGAACTTAATAACAATAATCGACATTCAAATCTAATAGGTATATTCCACGTCACAAGTATATTAACGTAACTCTTATAACAGAACATGTACCATCCATATAAAAGTACTGAAACAGCGTACCAATAATATTTTAACGTTAAATAATAAAATTGATACACGTGAATGTAACATAACACAAGTACGAGTATAGGAGAGTAACTTTCCGAGGCGGATGAGTTGTTTTCCTTACGTGTTTCGACGTGCCACGTGGTCGGGACTTGCTGGTCGAAAATCTCACTGTTCCAAAAGAAAATAAAGCTTCAAAATACTTCAAATTTATCTAACTTTAAATTTTAAGTGAGGTTTATGTTTTGAGATTATCGTAAAATGCATAATTTCTATATATTAAACACTTCCACAGTTTCGTATTCCAGCGACGTGCGTTAAAACACGTGTTTAAGTCTCGGCCATTCAATTAAATATAGTTGTTTCTATTCTCTGTACTGTAGCTGTGTGTGTTCGCGATACAAAATAATCCGGTTATCCTTAATTAAATGTAATTATTATAGGTTAGTGTCTTTGTTCGGAGAGTGGAGACGGCCTTATCGACTGGGCGGCGCCGGTCGCGGTACTCGGCCGTGCTCGGCGTCGCGACGCTCGGGAAAACTCGGCAAACTTCGGCCCCATTCGGGAGCTACCATTGAAAATTTAAGGGCTGCGTTACGGCGTTCCTAACTCGCAGTGCGTATGCCTTTACGACTTATTTAGATTACATAGAAATGCTAGTAAATTTGGCATGAATTTAATGTTTAATTAAGATAAAACGCAAGTTACTTTTTAAGTAAGTGTGCCTTTTTGTATAAGATAAAAAATAGTGGAAAACTGTGCATACAAACTTAACAGAGAGTATTAAAGTAAAATAGTAGTTGATAGTATCGAACATAGAAGCTGACTAGCGAATTTCCCTTCGCCGACAACCCTTTGCGAGGCGGCCGCCAGGCATGTGCCTGGCATGGCAGTAGGGCGGCGCGGGGAAGCGGCGCGGGGTTCGCTCGCTCCCGGGCCGCCCCTCCTCAGTGGCGACCTGCAGTGCCGAACGCGCGAGTCGCCTCCGACGATCGCGCCCCGCGCATAAACCGCTCATTTAGCAAGCGACGCCGCACACGGCCCCGCGGCCCGGCCACACTGCAGCCGGGCCGGCCCGAGCTCACCGCCCGGCATGTAACACCCGCACGATGAACCCGCACCTTGTTTACCTTACCCCCAGTTGATAACCGGGGCCCGACGCTGGCATGCTAATGTGAGTATCCGAATCGATAGCATCCCGGCATCCCGATCCCGAAAGTATTTACCATGTAAAATTCAAATTACAACGCGGGTTCGTCGTCCCGTTCTCCTGCAATGCGACAACGCGAGAACAAAAACGACGTTTGTATGAATAATTGAAGTCATGTCCCGTTGAAGTTTTGAAGTCTCGAAGTCGAGTGATCGCATGTGGATTGTCAACAGTCGGACTGTTCGGCGTGGCGATTCGTGGACTGCACGCGGCGGCGGCGGTGGGAGGTCGCGGGTTGTTCGCGGGGTGCAACTGGGGTTGTACGCGCGGGTGTTTGCACGCGGGTTGTTGTCGCGCGGTGGTCGCGCTGGCGCTGGGTTGGCGCCATGCGGTAGCGCTGTGGCGCGGCCGAGCGGCGGGCGAACACTCGTACGCTCTCGGCTATGTGCCTTCGCGCTGCACTGTAAGTACATTAGCTTATTAACAACACTCATGTTTTAACCTGTTCATTTTCGAAAAAATATTAAGTGCATTTTTGTGAATCGTGCCGTGAATAACGCCTTTCAACGTAGTGACATTGTTGCACGTTGTCTCTGAGTGACTTTTAATGTATTATATGAATTTAATTACATATACTGATAGACAAACTCTTATATTTATTAAAATACGTTAACATGGTCATAAATCTTGATCGAAATACCTATCTAAATCACTCACGAGTGTTTAACGTTGTGTAGTATCTAAGTCACAGCACACTATAATATTCAGCTAATCACCTTTTCATCATATCATCACTTGACACATTTCACATCTCATATTAAATGTATCCCGCAGCAAACACATCAAAAATGTACTCTAACGTCTACGCATACGACTTAATTTCTCTCGTATAAGGCATTAATTATGAAGCCAACTTCGCACACCGCGTTAAGGGTCACACACTGACGTAAAAATGTCATATATTGCTTAGAAAATAATTGCAAATGTCGGTTTTGCGCGAGTTTTTGTGTGAAACAGGTATTCTATTTGAATTAAACTGTTAGCAGAATTTAAAAAATAAAACTACAAGTGAACATCGCTGGAAATGTGTAAAGGTGAAATTAAAGTAGTAATTTATAAGTAGGATAAAAACTCCACATGTCTTTCTGATTTGCATTTGACTGTCGTGAACTACATAAGCTAAACATTTACATTTTATACCGAAGTCAATTAAACATTTTTTTCGAAAGGCTTATGTGTTCTATAACATCAGATTTAAATTAGTACATATGAAAAGTATAATAGTCAAAATAAGATAAAGTAAAATAATAAAATCTTCCTTCTAGCAAAGCGTAATGAGTTGTGGTTTCAATATCAACCAATTCAATAATGTAAATATAACATTAAACAACAGTTGTTATTAAATAGGAATGTAATCAAAAGTTACAACAAATAATTCCATTGTTTAAGTCATAAACGTACTGTCATTAATATTTGCGTAGCACCTGACTGTTCAAGTAACATGTTTTCCATAAAAAAAATCCTAAAAAACCTAATTTGTTCTTTGTAACGCTCTTGTTCAAAAAAAGTATAGGGTTCTAGATAATTTCCATTTTATAATTGCTATAAATATGGTGATTAAAAAACAGACATTTCAAAATGATATTGTTGTCGTGATTTTATCATCATTAGCCATAGGTTAAATTATAAATTTTAGAATCGTCTTGTAATTTATTTCTAGGTATATTTGTCTTAGTATATTTCTAACAATTATACTTTGTCATGTAACAGTTTTATTTATCTTTCAATGATCTGGTATAATAAAATTATTAAGTGTAAAATATTTTTAAATCTTCCAGATGGATAAAACTCCAATATAGTTTATTAATGTTTAATATATTTTAGAGTTACAGAAAAATATTAATAATTTAATTTAATTAAAATAATTATTTAGTTTTAATTTACGGTTCGTATTAGCTCCGCCCAGTTGCTCAAGGTAATTGACTCTTACTACCTTATAGGTTTTAAAGTACCCAATAAAAACAAAGCGGCTATATGTGATATTCAAGTGTTTACCAGATTAATAATCAAAATACAAACATTCCTCTAAGAAATAGGAAAACCAACTAATAAATTCTTCCTACATAGACAGATAGACGCCCATTGCAAATTTATCGCCCAGATTAACAGAAATAGCCCGCACTATCAAACCGCATTGAATACAGTATGTTATATCCTTATGTAACTGTTATAAAACAACAAATACAAAAGGTGAAGATCATTTTTCTTCTTTTTATGTATAAAAATCAGTACACCTGGAATATTTAACAAGTTCCTGCTTATTTAACTTATTTATAGGTTTAAATAAAAAGCAAATTCATCTTGCCATGACTTACTTTTATTGATCCTTTCACGTGACGGTATAATCCGTATAAAACATAAAAAAACTTCACCACAATTTATGTTGTCCTGAGAAAACAAATCCGAATTCGTATGTGCCTATCAAAGCAATTCTGAATTAATTCGTGATCAACATTCCTCTTACTTTGAACTTTTATTTGTATGTGAATAACATTTCCTGATGTAAAGGCATAATAGATGTGAAAAGATGTGTTGTCCCTTATTACTACTCTTCTTGCTAACCTTGTTAGTGTTTCAAACGGCTGACGTATCTGTAGAAAACAAAAGTACTGGTAGCATTCGATTATTCGAATGATCAAAATTAATCATTCCATATTAACTCGCGAAACAATTTTGGATTCATTCAGCAAATACTCGTATTCATTTTAAGCATAATTATTATTTAAAGTTATATTTACAATATTTATTATATAGTTATATTTACAATTAAAAAAAACCAGGCAGGTGCGTGTCAGGCCACTCGCAATGCAGCGTTCCGAAGTAGCGAGTTTATCGACTATTACTCATTAACTACTTATGCTAACATAGCCGTGATAGTTTTCCATCACACTATTTTCCCTCCACCTCTGTTGACTTGACTCTAACCAAAATTAGCACTTTAAAGCCAAATTGAAGTGTTTCCCCAATCCTTATAGATCATCCTTCATCAGGACTGAATTTTAATAGCAATGAGAACAATCTGGAAAAAGAAAGCATTATCAGAAATGGTTGATAAATAGCGGAGTTCTTAAAAATCCTCCTTTTTTGAAAGTATTTTTGAATAGGCAAATATTGTGTAAGACAACATACGCAAACACATTAAACAACAATCTTTCTCGCAAACATTATCACTGAGTCGGATGTCTTTTGCAATTCGGAAAACTTGAAGGATAGAATATGTTAAAGAAGGGAGCGTGTTGGCAATGCCCTACTTGCTTTGAGAAACAGCAAATAAACGATCCATGTTTTAACCATTGCTTGAGAGATAAACGCAATGGATTTTAAGACTGAAAATACGTACATAATTTGAAATAAACCTTAACTTTTTATGTGATAAGAGTAGGAAAAGAACTTGCAGTGTCACCATCCTCTGCCGTCGTATTACAGTGTATCATTAATTTTTCGTAGAACGACAATGAAAATTGATAAAAGCCATGAATCAAAATTTTTAATTTTTGCGCAAAATATTCTGCATGGTAATAGAGTTTTTACTTGCCTAGCTAGCTTAAACCCTCCTTGATCGTGTAATCCTACTAATATTATAAATGTGAATGTTTAGATGTTTGAATGTTAGGGTGTTTGGATGTTTGTCACACAATCACGCTAAAACGACTGATCGGTTATAGATCAAATTTAGCACTCAAATATTTTAATAACTAGAATAAAGTATGGAATACTTTTTATCCCGAGATATTGATTGATCTGTTCCCGAGGGAGAAGAAGTAAAATTTATAGTAATAGGAAAACAGTTTTGAAGTTTGTCATCACAGTGACGCTCGAAAAATCAAAACAGCTGATTGATTGAATAAGACTGCCAGGAAGGGTTACGTTTTATGTTTGTATGAATGCATGAAATCTTTTTTATTACCTCGTATCTTCCAAACTGCTGAACGGATTTAATAATTAAGATTCGATTAGATTCGTCTTGATAACCCAAGTGTTCTTAGATAAATGAAATAAAAAAAAACAAATATTGTGGCTGTGAGATGGCATTGTTTGAAGTATCAAATAATAAAAATAAATCGAATAACGCAATATGGGCATCAAATTAAACGGCTCACCGTAAGGATTTTAAAGGTATATTAGGATAGCTTTTTCGATATCAGGTGGATTTTTTGAATTTTTAAATTTATACAAGATCGAGCGTATGTATATTTCTTTGGAACGCTCTGTAGCCTAAACGGCTTGATCGATTTTAGCTTGAGAGGTACCGTTAGATTCATTTTAATTTTCAAAGTGACACTTGGTACATCAGAATTGAAATAAAATTAAAATTGACAATTTTTGGAGCAATATTGTTTTAAATTTTTTTTTCTCGAAACTTATCGAGTGGAGTATAATCGTTAAGTAGGTATTCAAATAATAATAATAATAAATCTTTATTTCAGGCATCGAGGCCCACAACATAAATACCTTACAGACTAACATACATACAAAAATATAGACTTAAAAACTAATTCACTTATTCGCGAAGTGAGACGCGCTTTCGGTGACTCCCGGTGGTCGTCGTCGTCCACGGAACTTTCGGAAGACGACCCCCTTTGGCCACAGCTCCTCCTTCAGGAAATCCGACAGGACGATTTCTAGATTCCTTTCATTATTTTTCATTTTAAGTAACAGTTTAGGATTTACAACATAACGATTTAAAGTCGTTCAAACTACCATCTTCGCAATAATATTAACTGCTTTAATGAAATGACAGCATTGCGAAATTCTTTCGTCTAATAATACCTAATAGACGTTAGTGAATCCTTACTAAAAAGTGTTAAATAAAAAAATAATAAAAACCCAACTGGGTAAAAAACTAAAAAGAAAAAAATAAGCACTGTAGTTTAGAATGTTGTTAAAAGTAATACTGAACAACTAAACCATAGAAGTATTAACAGTCGCAACTTTAGTAGCTCGCTAGGACGTCAAATAATGAGCATGTTGCTAGCGTCGTTTACTTGCCTGTTCCGGCGTTACAGCAGCTAACAAGCTGGCCTGCCAATGAACTTATGTATTCCTCACGACGTTCACTATGATTCTTATGATCCCTCAGCAGTTCGCTGGGGCGCCAAATAATGAGCCTGTTGCTGGTGTGGATGATGAACCTATTTAGGCAACTCTTAACATAGCCTGCCGCTAAACTTATTTTTCATCCCATGTCCTGTAAATCCATTTATGTATTTACAATACATTTTTGTAAATCTTCAGCAACTTGCTAGGTCGCAAAATATTAAACATGTTGTCGACATCAATGATATCCATTATTTGGGATGAAAAGCAGAATGCTGTAAGTTTATATGTGTTCCAAACTTCATTTATTTACGATCTGCCATTTTTGCGTGATAAATTCACAAACATCCAAACATCTAAACCTAACATCTAAAACATCTAAATTTTAGCAGTATCTGGATCCAATCCTAAATTCTCGTGGACGAAGTTGCGGGTAGAATCCAGTGTTCAATAAATCGGTGATACCTTTGGCGTTAACGACGTCCATTCACTACGGTGACCACTTACAATCAGATGGCGCGTCTATGTTAGAAAATAGCAGATCCAGCATCTTCTTATACTCCTTTTATAGATGAGTCTTATTTGTTGATGAGTGTTATCTTGGCACTACTTTTATTGATATAGTTATGTATTACTTTAAAATAATTAATTAATAGTAAACGTTAGAACGTTGGTCTCCCGAACGCGGGTGCCCGAGTTTGAACACGGAGCACCATTTCACCCCTAATTTTCAAATATGTCCGTATCAGAAGGTAATTATCACTTGTTTCGGTGAAGAAAAACATCGTGAGGAAACCTGCACACCTGAGAGTTCTCCATAATGTTCTCAAAGTGTGTGAAGTCTCCCAATCCGCACTTGGCCAGCGTGGTAGACTATGGCTTGTACCCTTCAAATTGTGAGAGGAGACCCCGAGCCCAGCAGTGGGACAATTATGGGTTGTTGCTTTGCTTTTTAAACAGAAATTAGTTTTGGCATTAAATGGTTTTATCTGTCCCTACATTCTATATATTGTGTCAGTCATATTTTTTCATTTATAAAAAGACGGTTTCCAAATAAAACCCGTATGCTAATGCTAAATGCTAACCGGTAATTTCACCAGCATTTATATCGAATTTCAATTGTGTATGATATAAAAAACTCCCGTTTTAAAAATTTTGAAAACAAACCCCTCAATTTTATATAAAAATCCCGCAAAAACAATACGGGAACGTATGTGCCGATCAAAGTGAGTCAAACTCAATAACGCGGATCTAAGAGCCTCTTGTCTAACTCCGAGCTTTATATTGGATTTCTTCACTGCCTTTTTCTCCTTTCGAGTTCTAGCGATCATAATGCATCGTATTTCAAATACGAGTAGATGAATTTAGCGAAGAAGGATTTACATACTAAAAAATGTCAGTCAAGTGCGAGAACAACTTAATTTGGTAGAGAAAGAACTTAAAACGAAGAACGATAATTTTATCGATTTGACAATTTGACTCTCGAGAGATAAGTTGATAACTTGGTAAACAATAATAATGTATAGACAATCGTTATGTTAGCGCTCTGCCTGCGGCTATTTCCATTTTTGCGGCATTTTTCCTGGTACCTATATCTTACCCCTGGTACCTAAATCTTACCTCTGGTACCTAAATCTTACCCCTGGTAAATAAGTCTTTTTTTTCTATAAGTACCTACCCTATATCTTATTCCAAATCATGATCAACCTGTATGCTAAATTTCATGAATTTTCGTTCGGCAGTTTTTGCATTTAAGAGTAACAAACATCTATATATCCTCAAAAACTTTCAAATTTATAATTTTTATAGTAGGACAGTAGGATATATTGCGAAATTTTGTCTCTAGATAACGAAGTAGGTTCTTTTCTTAGATCGATTAATTATTTCCGCAATTACGAGGATAGACTCATGCCCTGCGATGATAAAAGACAGAAGTAAAGTAGAGATTTGTCTAGGGCGCAATAACTCAGAGAGGGTCTCAAAAGAGATCAAAAATTTTTAACCAATGAAACCATAATGTTAAAAGTCTTATGACACCACCTACAAAACTATTTGACAAGTGAAAATGAATGATGTTAAATGCGTGTTAGAAACAATTTTATGTTGTTTTTCAAAATGGTTCACGAGATTAGCTGTGGAATTACAAAATTAAATGTCAAAAGGAAGCGGTGACCGCACTTACCATCAACCATTATATACCAAGCACTTTTTTTCATTACAAGAAAAATTAAGCACTTCCGTAATTAAAATTAAGAGAAACATAATAACGTATTTAAAGCACGTCGTTAATAAATGTATGAAGTTTCTTTAACAACTCTGATACAATTCCATACAATTAAATGCTTACTACAATCACTATAATGGAACTGCTCGAACAATATCTTTGGAATGGCTTTAATTAACTTGTTACTCTGCAATATGGGGCAGCGCTGATCATTCAAAATCTTTAACGTAATATTACTAGCAAATTATGAGTGAATATTACACAGAAACGCTCATAGCTAAGTGACTAAATACAGGCTAAATATAGTGCAAAATACAGGCATTGGCATAGTTTGGACACCAGATCTGCCACAAAACACATTACTAAAGATATACTTAACTATGTAATTTTAGACCAATAAGAACATCTGTGTAATTTTTGTATGGATATGAATAAAAAGTTATTGTATTGTATTGACTTGTGTTGATCCTAAGAACTATATGTATTCAATTGAATTTAGTTCAATTCATATATTTTTCTGAAAATCATGCAAGCTATGCCAATGCTTCAAAAAGGCCCTGCTGTGAGAGGGCCCGGGAGAAAAAGCAGCAAGAAACTACCGGGGGTATTTTATTCCATACTCAGAGTAAAGTGCAGTAAAGTAAGTCTGTCTTTACTATCCGATTGGCATTATAACAGCGTAGTACTCGTATATTCTCTTTGCATTTTCTCAATTACGAGATGGGGCCCCTACCCTGCAGTATTGCGACAGTGCGAAAAACAATTGAACTACGCACCTCATGTTAAAATGCGGACTGGAAAGAAGCTATCATATATTATACTATTATATTTTAATAGCTCGTTGCTAACTATTCCTAATATTACTAGATAATAAATGAAGTAGTTAAGTGTGAAGGTATTTGAAGTTATTTTATTTTATTTATCTCCTTTCAATTTAGAGGCCATATTATATTACGAATACGTAAGTATAATTATTATGCGTGGTAATTCGTAATTAACCTATGTATTCAAAAAATAAATTTCAAAAAGGTGAACACACAATCACATGCCAATATGGGATTAATACTGTTGGTACCATAGATATCCAATCACACACAAGCCAGCAAAATAACATACATTTATCAGACACATAATTTCAGTTTCGGTAGGAAAAAAGCCCAGAATCTTTGTCAGCAAGCAAGATAACGCCTATCTGATCTAAAGCTCATATTATCCATAATGTTTCACTAAAAAAATCTTGTGAACTATGAGCAAATGAGTTGTAGGTTGTAGCCAACTTGAGCTATTTTCCTATATAGTGAGCCAATATCTCAAGTTTTTTATCTACCTTCGGAAACAAAACAAAGTGAAACTCGTTCATTGAACTCACTGTTACGTTAGTCCCAAACCTAACTGAATAAATCCTGGTTTAAGGGCAGTCATTTTACTTTGATACCGGGATTAAGCCGCGAGCTCCAAGCCTTGATTTCAAATTTAATGGCGGTATGACTTCGAAGGGCTTTTGAAAAGGTACAGCCGCTACTTTGAACACATTTTATACGTTTAAATACATTATTAGAGTTTCCCTTTTCTGATTCGATAAACATATCTTAATAAAATATTGTATTAAAAAGTCCTTACTCTCTCTCCCTGTGTTTTTAAATGAAATTCAACAGATATAGAGGCGGTTCCTGAAATTTTCTGGATCAATAAAGTTTAGCCACGTTAGATTAAAAATATCTATTGATTGAAAAAAATACATACCAAGTTTTCAAAACTAAATTATTTTATGTTGCAACCGATTTATTGCACAATTATTCAATGATGTATGATAATAATTGTTCAATTTATAATTTATTATAAATTTTAGGTACGAATCGTTTGGATAACTAATAAATTGCATTAACATACAACGATTATATTCACCCATTAGTTGTAAACATGCATGTTCTTGAAACCTTAACTTTCTTTAGTATACCATCTATGAATTAAAAACATATTCGTACTTCAATACAATAAAATATCTACGTGTAAGCCCCCTTGTAGACCATTCTACGTTATTATGTTGCATAAAATTACTCAACTTATAAACGCATTTTGTTTTATAAATTCACTCTTCAATATCATTAAATTCTGGTTCGATCAAAGTGCTTTTGATAGTTTGACTAAAACTTGTCTTTCATGTTACCGATATGTAGCCAACAAACTGAAAATTCATTTGGTCATTCTCGCCCATAGACAAACCATCCTTACTTTTTATTCTATTTATCGTGGGCGCTAACACATCAGGGATGCCCTTGGTGTCTTACCATGTGAGATATCGTAAGCTCATGTGTCGGCTACGTCCATAAAAGATATTAGAAACACCAAAATCATCAATCATCAAAATAATGACGAGTATACTCTGTATACATATGTATAGGTAGATCTTTAGTCTCTACCCATCATGCGTATTTATCACAGCGATGTACATGAAAGGCGAACAGAGCTCTCATCCCTTTTGCCCATTGGACCTCTTGAACCTATTTGAATATTTATTAGATCACCCTGCGCCTGAAATACCCACCCTCTTAGCGACAGATTTTTTTCCCTTACTTAGCTGGCTACTCTGAGTTTTCCGATGCAGCTGTTCGATTTACGAATTATCATTGTTTTGAATATTTCGAGAAAAATGTCTTTAAAATTAACTACAGTTTAATCTACTTTACCACTCTATGGTGTGTTACACCAATTAATAAATAAGTACTTGGTATTTCGTTAAACAAAACCCTCGATAGTTTAATGTATTGCCACTGTTGGTGGAGCAGTAATGAACCCGTGAACCCTTGCAATCAATTTCAAATTGAATAGCTCGTAGTTTGCCCTCAAGACATCCTAAGCCTTGTGCTAGTAATTACGTTGGTTTCGCTCCGTTTCTATCAAGTAGGAATGTTGTATTTATTTTTGTATAACACGTTATGTATTTTATGTATTTGGAGTATTTAATGTATATATATGCTTCTTTATTAAGTAAAGGCAGAGAGAGTTTAAATGCTGCAACGTTTAATTATGTTAGAACTGTAAAAAAAGAGATTTTCAGTTTGGTTGTATTTGTTTAACGTTTGTAGCCATAGTGGGTTTAATTTTCATCCATTAGCCCTTGGAGTTCTACTGCTGGATATAGGCCTTCCCTAACTTGCGCCACTTTGACCAAGGCCAATAGTCATCATGCTTGGCGGTACAGCCATACAAACCGAATAGCTTGTTCTCACAGCCTAGGCACGCCACTGCGCAGTAGATGATCATATTACTCAGAAAGACGCTGTTGCCCGTCTCCTGGAATATCCTATTAGCTGCCTTATATGACTTCTCAGAAAGATGTGGGAGTGGTGCTATTCTACTTAAGTGGACCCGGTACTACACGGGGCAGCTACTAGCTTCTGGTAATCCTAGCTATGAAGCTTAAATCATACGAGTATATTAATTTTAAATGTGATTAGGCTTATTAAGGTCTAAATTGTAATTGGCACCCGCTTCTCGGAAAAAGAATTATAGTACGCCTCACGACCAGGGGGTACAGTTATATCTTACAGATTATAAACATTATATTTTACAATATATTTCAGTACTGACGACCTAAAGAAGACAGCGGGTATTCGCTGGATTCAGAAGGTTCAGGACCGGTCAGAGTGGCGCTTGTTAGGAGAGGCCTATGTTCAGCACTAGACTTATAAAGGCTGATGGATGGATGGATAAATGGACCAATAGCTAAGCAACTTTGTACGCACTCTACTGCTAATTTATCGGGAGCATTTACGAGCGTAGAGAGCAAATTAGGCCATTTCTAAACGTTTATATGTTGGGTTATCCAGCACGTATTTACTGCTATCACTACTTAATGCTGCTGTTAATGCATACTGCTTTAGACCCTTATTACCGTATTTAAGCGGATTACATGTAGTTTGCAAGTAGCTCATTTATATATGCAACAAAACGCTTCAGGAAAAGCGTTTTTATAATTAAAAATTGGTTGTCTGTAAAGTCGGTTTACGGACAATGGTTTTACGTGATAACGTCTATTTCGTAGAAGAATAATTTATGATATAAATAATGTAATGTAAGAACGTAATGGAAGCCCTACGCACGGAGCCGCGGTGCTACTCGCCAGTTGTGTCAGCTTGAACATGGCTTGACGCGCCACCGCGACCCGCGTATCTAGCTAGATTATAATATTAAATTTCATACTAACTATACGATTTTAAACATATTTGAGTTGAAAATTTGGTTTAAATCGTTTTAAATATCAGGAGCTGCGCGACATCTGTGATTTTCTTGACTACAACTAAAGTCCGAGTCGATGTACTGTGTAAAGTTCTTTCAAGTAGTTCATACCTATAAACAGAGATGACGCTATTGTAGATTTTCTTCCAAGCGGACCGATTACGCTTGAGTGGGAGAGAGACGGCCGGTCTAGCGTGCCTCTCTCTCTAATGCTGCGCGCGCTTCCGTGACGTTACTCGGTTTTCGTGAATGCCTCTCAGGCTCATCGTCTTTATAAACGTTATCACGTTAAAATATTCACATCAATGTTACTTAAACCTGATTTAAGTAGCCTAGTTTAAAACTGATTTAAGTAACACTGATGTGAATATTGTTAGTTATAAAAACGCTTTTCTTGAAGCTGAGCAAGAGTGAGTTTGCTAGTAAATGAATATAGATAAATTTACAGTTTTCTCGTTAAAAAGATTCAGGATCGGCCAACGAATGACTGAGTAAATAATACTGTAAAAAATTCTGTTTTCATTACATTAAGAAAAAAATATTTTAGCACATTAATGTCACTAAATACAAGCTTCCGAATACCTAATCAAAACACCAATTGAGCGCATTACGTAATTGACACGCCCATCTATGATTCTTATGCAAGGAGTTTCTTGAAAGCCGATATCTTAGTAGTTCATCAGAGGAGCAAATTAACACCGGATAAGTCATTCATTGCATACTGCCGTTGCTAGGAAATTGTTGATCCGCGTTCAACCGATACCGGAAATCGCAAATCTGCGAGAGGAGGTATCGAGAACATAAATCGATAACAGAAACGTCGGAACGATTGATCGGTGGCGTTTGACGGATGGTGTATTGATTCGTTGAATGTCGATTTAATTTACGATTCAATGGGAAGGAGAAACTTCTCGTACATCGAAGGAATTAGGTACAACTTATTTTCTATATACTCGTAACTAAATTGAAAACGTTACTTGCTGATAGATACTATAAAATACTATGTTACTATGATTATATTACTTTAATACGCCTTTATCATATAAATTATTGTCATCTAGACATAATTCCAGAATAATAGAAAGATTTTGTAAATACTTCTTTACTTTTGAGTTTGAATATAAGCGACTGATGTATAATTTATTCTGAAAACATCGACTACATAAACATAAACTTTTGATTAGTTAAACAGTAGTTTAATGTTGTTCAGTATTCGTAACGCAGATTTCAAATGGTTTTCCACAAACATCCTCCAAAAACAATAACACTTGGAACAATGGTAACATCGCGAGCGTACTCAACCTATATGACAATGCACTGGCTCTTAAAGTTGTGCCGCTTTACCATACAGTTCAATCAATTGTCAATTCTATGCTTTTATACCTAGAGACTATTATTACACCATCACAAAATAGCAACTATAGAAAGGTTTCAATTCGATATCGCGATGCCCCTGTTAGAGATCGAGACCTAATAGAATTTACCACAATAGAACATTGATATTCAATGAAAATTCTCTGTTGACGACAATTTAGAAAATGTGCGAGCGTAAATTTCAAAGAGACAGGAAACAGAAAATGTAGGAGCGTGAAATACGCGACCAATATTCCATATTGTTTCGGGTCGTAGTGATAGGAATATGTCTCTTAAAGACGAAGAATAGAAATAGAAAAAATGGAAATGTGAAAGTATTCGGAAACAATTTCAAGTTATGTTCTTTTAGTATCGAATGTAAATAACCATGTAATGGATGGGTCTGTAGCGTTATATTCTTGCTTTTGGAGAGTGCAAGGTTCACGTTCTTGGAATATGTCTAGGAAAATATATCTGTTCTACATAAAAATTGAAAGTTTTATGGAAATATAATCTCGATGTAAATAATATTTTTAAATACAGTTACGATAATATAACACAATTTTAATCCTTATTCACAAAACGTCTTCATAATGAAGACTGACGAAAATAAAAATATTATAAAGACTATTTTCGGTTAATAATTTAAGTCCCTGTATGTTATTTTAGATGATGGCCTACTTGTGTCCTAGTTCAGTAGTTTTTGAGTGACAGTAACACATATCTTAAATTTTCAGTCACAAACTTTTACATTTAAAATATTAGTACCATTTTTTCGGTTGCTGCAGTGCTTCTATAATGTACGTAATTGAAAAGTTTCAAAGTAAAACGAGAACGGGTTATCCGTGACATAATCGCTTATTACCACAACAGCTTATAGAAAATTAGGGTGCCACCCTGCATCCAAATTAGTGTACCTTACCAAAGACGCCCTACTATGTACCTGTCCTCCGTAGATATTAATTTCGTAGATATTAGGCGTCATACAAACATTCCTTCCGTGCTCCGAGACAGTTTGATGAGCTTACGGAGTTGGTGGCCGGAACTCGGCACTTTGGATCCTTGTTTGAGTTTGAAGCCTTGTATTGACATGTTACGAACAATATTGTGTTTGCTTCGGCCTTGAAATAAATTTCGATTATAAGGCAGAGGCAATCAAATGCTAAATTCTACTATCGTTAAGTTTTAGATGTTTTTTAGTTAACATCAAATGTATATTTTACAAAAAAAAGTATGCGTGTACTTATATACGCACGTAAGAAGTTATACTTATAAGTACCTCTTACTTATAAGTACCTCTCGCTTGCACCCACAACTCTGTGCATGCTAGCAATCTAAACACATACTTCTCGCTCGCACCCACGTCCCGAGCTAACAATGCAAAACAACTTCAGAGAATGCTGTGCACCCAGTACAAAACCGCATGGTAGCACCTTCATCATGTCATTTTTTGGCTGTCGCATCGTAAAAAAATTCAATTTTTTCCATACGCCTCATAAGAAGTGGCGATGTCCACTTAGATTCATTACAAGGATCCATCAATGGATCCTATAATATAACTCCAAAATATAACCGACTTATATCAATAACTAAATAAATATATCTAAATCGAAATTATCTATGTACGTGTTACAAAAAATAATTAAGAAGTTCCCATATTCTTCATGGAACCGATAACCAGAAAAATATGGGACTAAACTAGAAGCATTTCCTTTTGAATAAAAATAGATCTTCCAAATCGATTCTGAGGTAACAAATATAAAAAAAATATAATTGAGAACTTCCACCTTGAAATAGCAGATTTAATTTATTAAGTTCTGTTAAAGGGTGAGTAATTAATGCTTTGACTTATTTACAGAGTTGTAAATATCGAGAAATATTTTACACATTTTAAAGAAATTAATATTATGATCATTGTTGACATGAATTGGTATGAATTTTGACGAAGCCTCTTGTGACTGTTGTTTTTGGGAAGATTTAGAAATATATCTTTATCTCTATACGTTTTCTTTGCTGATTAATTTTTCGTCCATTTCTAAGATAATATCTTAGCAATTTTTTTCGTAAATTATACAATAGAAGAAATAATAGTTTAAGCCGCGCCATTAAAGAAACGAATCTAAAATGGCTGAAATTATCATTCCCCCTCACTCGCACGCTAAAGACAGGAATAACCTGCGAGTGAGGGGGAATGATAATTTCTGCCATTTTAGATTCGTTTATTTAATGGCGCAGCTTATACATCTGTTTAAAATAGGTTACACACTCAAATATGTAACCTTTTTTTCGGTTTGCCGTTGTATGGTTAACAGATAAAGTGGGAACCCTTTTGATAACCAACCCTTTGTCTGCAATTTGCAATTACAAATTGATTCCAGAAAATTCTTCATCATTTTTCTTCTCTACTATAAAGTACTCATTAATTATACAAAGCAAACGGAATGATAAAAATAAAATAAAAGTATGTATACTCAAAATTATCTAAGAACGCATAAATGATAGCTGCCATTTATTAATATGAACCAACCTTGTACGTACGTCTTTGAGCAAAATGGAATAATTATTTAATTGACATGAATAGTTGGATACTTACGAACAAAGGATTTTGGCAAAATTTGTTAAAAATCCCTATTCGTATTGTATCGTATTCGTATTGACGTTATTTATAAATCATATTAAACGTTATAATCCAGTAAAAATCCCATCACATCATAATTTATGCAAAATTGAATAAAAAAATAAGGCGTCGAATCAATGTTATTTGAAGATGACAAAATCTACACTGACGTTAAGTGATGTGACGGCATGAAATCACTTATAAAACCATAATAATCGGTACATTACTGTAATCGAAACTTAAAATATAAATGAATTTATTTTATTTCTTTCTTTGTGTTTAACAATTAAACAATTTAATTTCTTCTCTTCTATAAGAACATGACCAAAAGTATTTATTACGATAATCTCTAACCGCAGCCATTTGAACTGATTAAAATACGGTTAGAATATTCATTATTCAACCGAAACCCAAACATACGCTGGATGCGGCGCGGACGAATTAACAGTGAGTTTTTTTAGGAAAAAAATATTTTATTATAGTCGTAAATACATAATTATTGAGCGTATAGGTTTGGTAAAGTAACTTAAGTAGCTCAATGGAGGCAGTATCATTCCAGTTACTTGTAGATATCTAAATGTTTCGGTTTTTAGAATTTACAATTTAATTATTGAATCGATTAGAAAGTCTTACAATTTTGAATCGATTTGTTGTAAAAATTGGTTCTTTCGTGAATCGATTTTTTTTGTACATCTCTAGTGTCACTGCGATGACAAACGACAAATATGCATTCTTAGTTCGTGGGGACTATAGTTACAAAACATTTTCACTTTTCTGCTGCCTTGAAGTAGTAAATATAGTAGTTTATTTAGTACATTCCTCCTCGTGGATATATTGAGTAATGTTTACATATTGATATCTTATCTAACAAAATTTTTTTCGTTATAATTAATAACGAGGCAATTAAAAAACTTATTGAAATCAAAACTTATTAGTGATAATGGTAATGATGCAACTAATGAAAAAGCAAATACCTTTTAAGAAGAAAACCTATAACAAGAAAATAAGATTCAGTATTTAGGTTAAACTTATAATAATAATAATAATAATTAATTAATTAATAATGATAATTAATTGGGTCTGCTGAGTTAATTAAGAACATCTTTAATAACAAGAGAACTAAATTCGTGCTAATAGAAAATTAATAACAACTTCATGGTATATTGCCTCTTGTGATAGATATTAAAGACAGGTACGCCACACCGGTATTTTATAAGCCGAGGAAGACTTGGCAATAATATGAGTTTTTAACTTTGTAACTAACCATCGTAGAGTTAACTTACCCTGATGATGCTTCGTTTCAGTGCGAAACACGTGTTTGTGCTGTTTATATTGTTATAGTACCCGGATGACCGAGCTTTGCTCGGTTTAGTGTTGCTTAACAACGCCATTTACTAAAGTAGCTTTAGTATTGCTACTTGCCAATAGATGTCAGGAAGAGTATATTGTAGAAGTTTATCATTGCCCGAAAACACCGATAAAACGACATTTTCTAAAAATGAATCCTAGCTAGATCGATCTATTGCCCCCGAAACCCCCTATATACTAAATTTCATGAAAATCGTTGGAGCCGATTCCGAGATTCCAATTAAATATATACAAGAATTGCTCGTTTAAAGGTATTATACGAGTATAAATAGATTGGTATATACTTTTAATTATTGTAGTGCATATTTCCATTGTGTGAGGGAGATACAGTATATGTAGGTATAACAAAGTACTCTGTGAGAAGCAAGGTGCCACGCATGCCCTAAAGTATAAATCATCGTTAACCACGGATTGTTGCAATAATAACAATAATAACAACGGATTTCCACAAAGTAACATAAAATCATTGAAGTATTATTACTAGCGTATAGAATGGACACCGCGAACAACATGTATGTCCCAATGCATTGGCGCCACGTGGCTTCAATCTTCAATGGATTCGTTCGGTTTTGAAAGGAGAACCGGGGCTTAATTTTGAAAATCGAAACTCCCGGGCGGGACACACATTTTGTCCGAGATGTCTGTTCTATGACATTATACTTCAATGCATAAAATAATGTGAGTAATCATTCAACACACTCTTTTTTTACCGGTATTTACCTTAAAAAACCTATTCGTTGAAATGAACGTAATTGAATCTTGAATTTAACTGTTTGTCGGAATATTTTATGCTACCCTGCTTGTTAATCTATGAAGCCCGGAATCCGCCTGAGCGTTCCCACATTACCATAATTTTCCATTTTAAAATTAAATTCAGTATGAGCTCTAAGCCCGTGTTTGACATATCTTTCTTGTAAAAAATTTGGAGGAAAATTTTAAGGAAAAAAAATCTGAATATTTTTTTTGCTTCTAGTTTTTGACCTTATTATTCACGATTTTTTATTTTATTGATATTTTGATACATAGTTCATCGCATACACTGTGATCACAGCAATACTGTTTTTAATATGAAACCAAAATCGAGATAGTAAAAAGTTTTAGATCACTCTAGGATTCTGTTATTTCTCTCCTTATTCTATGTCTGTGATTCAATTAGAGACTTCTTATTAAAATTTGTGAAAATTAATTATTAAACTTTGCCAATTCTATAGGCTCTGAGCAAACTCAAACATAACAAGTTAATAAACCAATTATATTAAGTTCGAAATTATATCAATATTAAGTCACTAAACCAGTTAATTCAAACATGAAGTAATAATGGAAGGCATTTTGAATCAGCTGAGAGTTCATGCTGTGAAGGTAGTTATAAATATCTGTTAATTGCTTGAAACTATTTTAGATACGTGGTTGATACAAATACAAAAAGCTACATACTCATAGCTCCACACTCTAATTTTTTGTGTCGTGGGTTCCATGGACAATACTCAAAGATAAGAATACACACATCTAGACCGAGAACAAAAACATAAACTCACCATTGAAATTACTGCTTCGCTGGGAGTCGAATACTGGACCCTTCGAAACGCGATTTGACACGTTTGATTACGTTCATTGATTAGCGAATGTCCAATGTTGAAATGTTTACTATTGTAAATTCAGCTCTGTTAACAAATGATTTTACAGTATCCTTCAAGGTAGGAATTGCACAGGTGACACATATGTTGCAGGTGATGTAGCGGTAATCAGTTACACTCAGACTGTAGAGTGTAGGCATCATTAACCTGTTGAAAGTTTTGTACAACCATAATGTATATCCAGTATGCAGTATGGTACCTTCTCTTGATTAAATGTTACACTGGTCATTACCAATACCAATATAGTATAAGTTTGGGATTACAGGAAGGGTTTCTACAACCGGCATAGGCAAAACGCGCGATGGATTAAAGATCAATATTATATTTATACCCTAGAGGATACAGATCCTAACTCACGCTCTTACCAGCATTTTGATGTTATAAGATATGAGCAAACAAACTTTGGTAATTCACATTTGAATAGCCCTTCAAACGAGGCATCGTTCAGAATTAAAAGTTGAGACACGTGTAAACTTCTGAGTATTGTGAGCGTGGTTCGCCATAAAAAGTTCTCCGAGTATATCCCAAAACACTCAACGCGGGTGCCAGTGTAGCGAAGGAGAAAAGTTGTGGTTTGTTTAATGCACCCAACTCGTTGAACCTTTGCTAAACCAAACTAAACTTTAATAACTAGGCTTTAAGAATGATTTCGGAACTACGAGAACTGACAAGAAATTTTTGCAACTCGAATTTACCTTTCATCATTACAAGCAACAAAATTAAATTCACAAACTATACAGACATACCTCTTAGCTTTAATAAGCGCAAAGTTCTAGAAGTCTTAGAATAATCCAGATAACTTCTACGGTTTTGAGACACTAGCATATTTGCATATATTCAGATACGAAGTATAATAAAATTAAAATATAATGTGAGAGGGCCATATTGCAAGGAGCCATTTATTATCTAAATTAAATCAAAAAAGAAATCTAATTTTTGTATATCAAAATCATAAATGAATCTATATTAAACATAGACAAATACATATGCTTTTTCTGATACTCGTTCATTTTATTAAACTAACATGCGTTGACGTCCATAACAAATACGATGCATTGCTGGACAAAAACGAAGACTGTTACAAACATCGAAACACGTTAAAAATTTCACTCTTTATTCTAGTAAGAGAGTGGTACTTGGCTAGTTAAGTAAACCAGTACGTATTATAGAGCTCATTGATCTTTAACAGAAAAGAAGAGAGAAGATGGTGAGGACAATTTCCTTTGAATCACACTCTAGTGTGTAACACTTACTCAATGAGAACTACCAGCAGAATACACCAATGATAATATATTATAATTATATATAAGAGGTGATGGAAATGTAGATTCAGGTTATTTAAGCCAAGTATCCTAATTTGATTTAGTTAGTCAAGGCTGACGTGTCAATCACAAATTTTTTTGTGAATGACTATTTCAGTTCCCTTCTGTTTACTATTCTGTTATGCTGTGACAGTTATGGTATTGTGACATGTTGAAGCTCGTGACATCTTTGACAATAGGTGATAGTCACCATAGGTGATTTTTACGTAATACACATACAATATTTAAAAATTAGAGGAGTGTGCCAGGATTTGCATTTAGGCCCTTACGTTCCAGAAAACAACGTTCTTAACGCTAGGCTACCGCAGAAAGAAGAGAACAAATCTTAAATAAAATTAAAAAATGGTTGTCTGTAACGGACGGTCATAATAACTGGACGGTAGTTTAACGTGACAACGTCATGACAAAACATTGATGAAGTAGTGCTCGAATATAATATTATCTATGGAAATTAACTTATAATTATAAACTTTTATCTTTATATTACAACGCCATCTAGAACTCCTGAACTAAACTATTTTTTCAGCAAGTTCCTTTCTGACTTAATTGTGTATACAGTTTTGTTCATAGATGGCGCTTTCTCCATAGTTCGCTTGCTCGCGGAACGTGACAGATAAGTCATGCTTTATCGTGCGTGCACCCGGCGTTACGTTTTAATAGACGTTATCATGTCAAAAATAAGTTATGTTTTTTTTATTATTATCATTATTGCTGGATATAATGAGCTACGCTAATAAATTAATGTTCAGTTCTTTGTGACATGTATACATTGCTACATTTCCCGCGATATCAACGTGTGAACTCAAGAGCATCGTAAACGCGGTTCGCCATAAAACTTCCCGGAGTACCTCCCGAGACACTCATCTCGCTACTTGGGAGCTTCGCATGGAATGTTTCGGTATCTGCTTATATATTGGTACTTTGTATCGGTTTGTTAGGGAGGTCTCATGTTTTATAAGCTTAAGGGTGGTTTTCTACCAGAGATGTGCTATGTTACGTTGCTATGGATGCGTTTGATATCAAACGCGGTGGATCGACCAATAATATTCATTGGTGGAAATCAATCAATTTATTGAACCAATTATATTTATTAGATTTCACATCTTCGCAGCATAGCTGCATAGCACATCTCTGGTGGAAAAGCACCCTATGCTTTCTTACAGTTCCGTGTGTGTACACTCACACAATATGACTCGCGTACACTCTAGCCGGAATAATCTAACATTTTAACAAAAAAATAACCGACTTCAAATGAAGTACATTGTACTCTTGACATGAATACCATTGTCAGATCTCGCTCAAATTTATGTGGGACCACACGACAAGCACCAGCTTTCTATTAAAAATAGAATCATTCAAATCGGTTCACCCAGTCCAAAGTTCTGAGGTAACAAACATAAAAAAATACAGTCGAATTGAGAACCTCCTTCTTTTTTTGAAGTCGGTTAAAAATCGACAGGTTTGGTTGTCACATTTTCAGGTTGCCTGTCATAATTATTTTCTTTCAATCTTCGAGTTGGTATTTATATATTACGCAACATTATGATATTACGCAAAAACTAGTGAAAGATATTTCATGAAATTAAGCACTCAGGTAGACCATGATCTGGGTTAAGATATAGGGTACTTATTACTCTTATAGCACTTATATTACAACTAGCTGTGCCGCACGCTTTCACCCGCGTTAATTTGTGGAAAAAACTAACTACTTAAATATATGATGTTATAATAATAGTCTATAGCCTTCCTCGATAAATGGACTATCAAACACAAAAAGAATACAATACAATACAATATTCTTTATTGTGCACACTAGAAGTACATAAAATATTACAATTTTAGTATTATTAGACACAATAGGCGGTCTTATCGCTGTAATAGCGATTTCTACCAGACAAACTAAGGGTAGAAGACACAGAAGTTCAAGAAATGCGTAGGTAGAGGTGCAAACAGTAAAAAGTTTACGAATTAATATTTAAAGCAAAAGATTTTTCAATTCGAACCAGCAGTTCCTGAGATTAGCGCGTTCAACCCAACAAACTCTTCAGCTTTATAATATTAGTATAGATATTGATGCGGAAACACGTAGATAAAGAACAAAATACAATACAACATGTCTTTGCAAGTGGCACACACACCGGCCACAGCTTGTAACTTGAAAATCCGCTGCAAACGTGCAAAAGCTACAAACTGCTGGTGGTAGAAGATTAAAGCCACTTGGTTCGCTAATAAAGCACGGAGCCGTGCCAAATTGCTTGTTTGGCGCTTGTACCACCAGCGTGTAATGGTTTATTACTTTTTAAAACCATATTTTAATTTTATCACCCATATTTTGTAAGATGGAGTCAGAATAACGAGTAATGCCTGCTAAATGTAGCCCGGGATGATTGAATGAGTGACTTTGTACGGGTTACGTAAAACGTTAAAATGGTTCGGGAAATCGCTTTTAGGCTTGATGCGCTAAATATTTTTAAACAATACTCGAACTAAGGGCTTATTTATTGCGTTTTCCTGAATTCAGATTTCAATTTGTAATAATATATTGCTGTATTTATAATATACGGTTTATCCTGTCCTATCGATATTATAAATGTGAAAATTTGTGAAGATGTTTGGATGTTTGTTCCGCAATCACGCCACAACTACTTAACCGTTTTGGCTAAAACTTAGAATAGAGGTAGCCTATACCCTGGACTAACACATAGGCTACTTTTTATGTCGGAAAAGTTCAGGTTTCCTGCGGGATTTGTAAATCGATATCCACGCACGCGACCCACGGGCATATAAATCTAAATTAATTAATTAAAAAATTCGTTTCGAAACCACTCTATATGTTGACATCGCGGGCAAAGCTAGTTAACCATAAAACAACATTATTTTTTGAGTAATACAGCAATGTATCTATAGCGGATTTATTCCTGAAATTCACATCAAGATAAAAAATGACTCTTTCACCACACCGACTAATTACACCAGCTCGCCTCTACACGACTTAACTCACCTCACGATTCACTTCACATTACTTTACCACATCTCACCACAATTATAGCATTCTTGTATTGCATTGGATTGTAACATGCATAGTTCATTATTATGTTAATTATGTTAGCATAATTATGTTGTGTGTGCTAGAAATAAATCTTTTCTGTATTTCTTTCTTTCTTTCTATTCTGTGTTGTTTTTACTTGAGGTATTAAATTATTCCGTAACGAAATACTAATGAAATATTTATATCTAAATCAAATCATTTTGCGGAATCTCCTACAAACAAGCGTAGGCATTCGAATCAAAGCATTAATTCGGAATTTGCCCAAACTTTTCATCGACATATTAAAATGTTTTCGCGGAAACCTTGTACGTACAGACTAGAAGCGATGCATAAAATATTTCCACATTAATTCTTAGATACCGTCAGCAATTTGTTCGCTGAAAGAAATTTTCTTATACGAGGAAAATGTACAAGAGGAGCGTTTGCGAAATAATTACTTTAAAGGTATTATCACACTAGTGTGAAAGCGAAACGGAGACGAAATTTCATGCTTGTAAAACAGTGAGTGTATTGAAGGCTTATAGAGTCTTAACAAAGTATAAATTAAGTAGATAATTTATTTTATACATATATATAGATATATATATATTTAATCTTATGTTTACAAATGTATTTTAATGTATTTAAATATATATCGAATACTTTATTCCATATTTTCATGTGCACACATGCCTCGCATATAAAATTCAACTACCAGGTCTGCTGGAAGAAACATTTTTAAATAAGCAGTACCTGCGTACTATAATTGATATAAATGTTTTAATTTAAGTTTATTCGTGTACATGAAATTTTAAATAAATAAATACTAGAAATAGTAATCTTTTTTCTTTTTTGGCAAAGGGAGATCTCCCGCCAGGCAAGGTGTGTTGCCTGGGAGGCGGCTGAGCCTCGACTGATGTTGTCGTCACCATACTTTTTTCTTTTTCTTTTTTTTGTATGAGTTCTTAGCTTAGCCGAATCTCACTATATATCGGCACTATAAATCGGCAAAGTGCTTGGCTATCCGCATGGAATGTAGGGTTCGTGGTTGTAAGCTGATTGATACCTAACCTAGCCGTAATAGTTTTTCTTTTAAATTCATTGTAATTATGCTACATCATAAGCCCAACATAAACTTTTAAGCTGGCAGAGAGGAAAACAGTTCAGTCATTTTGCACGTTTTGCACGCATATTACCACAATTTGAACAATTTTTCAATGACAAAATAAAATATTTATATGAAAGATATATGTTTATTCTCGGGTCTTGAGGCTTGAACTTCGTATCTCTGCTTACAATCGCAAATCTCGCCTCTCGCAATACCAGAATTACTTTGTTTATTTACGTACGAAGTGAAACAAAATGTAAATACGTTCCATAACTTAAAAATATTAAGATATTTGACTATTTCTGTATAAAGACTATAAATTGTGTAACACAAACAAATATATCTATGCTATTTCATTGTAATGTAATATTATTATGTCCAAAATACAGATGGCTTATATCAAACATTTGTCATGTTAAAACGCCTTTGTCAAGCTGACCCCTTTTTATTGAGCAGCGGATACATAGGAACTTCCTCTACTTTTTATTTATTGTAAGTTTAAAAAAAGGCTTTTTGACTTTTTATCCGACTACCAGGAAGGGTCATGTTTTTCGCACGTATCTTGTATGTACGTTTTTATGTATGTGTGTAATATTCTTTATTACCTCGTATCTTCCAAACCGCTGAACGGATTCATATAATTAAGATATCGTTAGATTTGTTTTGATAACCCAAGTGTTCTTAGATAAGTGAAATTATAAAAAAACAAATATGGTGGCTGTGAGATGCCATTGTTTGAAGTATCGAAAAATAAAAATAAATCGAATAATGCAATATCGGTATGAAATTAAAAAGCTCAGCATAAGAATTTCAAAAAGGTATATCATGATAGCTTTTTTGATAGCAGGCAGTTTTTTTAATTTTTTAATTAATACTAGTTTAATGGTCGGTAATAGAAACAAGCGCTATTTCAGATCGAATTATATTTATTAAATATTGTATAATTTAATACTGAATGTGAGTACTGAATATCATAGGATATTTAATCATGATAAAGAATAAATTAAACACCTTTCCTAGCCTAACGGCGTATATCTAATTTTCTGAACTTCATCCAAAGTTAGCTTAAACCGGCGATATTAAGAGCGTTTACGTTAGGTATTCAAAAATAATTTTTAGATTCCTTTCATAATTATATTTTTCATTATATGTAACAGTTTACCATATATAACGATTTAAAGTAGTTTAAACAACCATTCTCGCTAATTTATTATATGAAATGATAACATTGAGAATTTTCTCGTTTAATAAAGAAGTCAATGAATCCTTACCAAAAAGTGTAAAAAAAAATAATAAAAAAACCATACTACGTAACAAAAGTAACAAAACTAAACAGAAAAAATAAGTATTGTTAAAAGTAATACAGAACAACAAACCCATTAGAATTAACAGTCGGGCCCATTTAAATTTTACAGGGCTACTTGGGAAAAAACAAACAAGATGTGATTGTTTGAAGAATGTGCCGAAACAGAAACTGAAACTGAAAGTTCATTTGGTCTCTAATAAAAATAAAGTAAAATGCGTATTAGCATTTATTAAAATTCATTACTTAAGGCCGTTTTATATGAAAAAGACATAGAGAATTTTGTTCAAAAAAGTTTAACGTGAGCGAAGACTCAGGCAAAAGCTATCCATGAATACTCAGACAATATTTTATTCCTATATTTTAGGAACAGGCTCAAAGCATAACAAGAATAAATCATAGGATACTCTAAAATTACGGTTCTAAAGTCATTCGCGCTCGGGTCACGCAGAGTCACGTGCCAGGACGGTAATGACAAAAGTTAGTTGATAAATGACAAAGTGAAAGTTAATGACTTCCTCAATGGAAATTCTGTTACTTGAAATGTGCAGAAACGAATTTTGTCCAACAAAATACTTTTCAGATTCAAAATTATTATGCTTTTGTTATTTTGTAGAATATTATTTTCAGTTGCAGATAGATCGATTGCTAAAAGGCAAAATTCTTTCTTCTACACCTAAAAATCTATGAAGTAGATCAGTCGTTAGGATTTCAACTAATTAATATTATAATAAAAGAAAAAAGTGTGTATAATGTGTATAATTATGTACGCACGTAAGAAGTTATACTTACCTTTTTCTTATACCTCTTGCTCACCTCCACGACCTGGCGTGCACTAGCAATCCTACCATGTACCTCTCATCATCCACGACCCGCGCTAATAATCCAAAACAAATTTGCGAATGTTGTGCGCCCAGTACATGCCTAGTATCACGTACCATCATCATGCAATTTTTTGACTGTCGCATTGTAATTTTTTTACAAATGCCAAAACAAGCAGTATAGCTTCAAAAACTTAGCATTTGTTACACGGTCGAACTTTCAAAGGAGAATGCCCATTTAGTATGGAGAAATGTACTGACTTCAAAATTTTTGTGTCTTGATAAAAATACCTTTATTTGATTATGTTATCTTAATAAATTACACATACTAACTTTAGTCAATGTTAATAGTAGGAAATACCAGATTTTCAACAAAATTAGTTCGAATTTAGGTTATAGTAAACTCACAGTAATATGGACTCTATGCCGGCGTATTAAAGTCGATTGCGTATGTAATGTCGATCTTTTAAGTTTCAAATTCATTTGACAATCCCAAAACGCGATGTAATTTGTAATGTATTATAATCACAAAACACTATTACTCCTGGCTGACTATAATAATTTTCTTTTTCATTTGACAGTTCCCTTACGTCATATAATTTGTTGTATCATAATCATAATGGAATCAATGCAACCTATTGGCCCGACGGATCTTAAAAGATTTCTGATTGGCCCTTATCCAAACATAAATGGCCCAATGGTTTTCTTTTGTAAAACGGAAGTAAAGTTACTTATTAATATCAGAAAATTATTCCCGAAGAAAATTTTTTTAGGAAATAGGGTATATACTTGAAATATTTAAATTTAATTTTTTGTCCAAAAATCATTGTGACACAATAATTTTTTTGAGAGTACTGGCTATGGGCATTCTTCTTTACTCGAAATAATTGCACAAAATATGGACCACGCGAGGACTCCGCATCTTGCACCTACGGTCCATTCCGTTTCTACCTTAAATTTAATCTTAAGCAGTAAAAAATAAAACTCATATTTTTGAGGAGTTGTCCGAGTGGGATTGACGTCATTGTTGCAGTTATGGGAAATCTTTTATTTTTATTTTGATTATTTATCGATTGAAATCTAAATGAAAGCACATATACATAGCTACATAATTATTAATATATCGTATATCTCGATAACTTTATCGAATAAATAAGTACTTAAAGTCCTACCTTCTTACTTGTTTAACCTCATGCTTTACGTCGTTATAAAACTTTTAATTAACCACACACTTATTCCAACGCAATTATTCCACAAAATGATCAATTCAAACAAAACAATTCACACGCTACAGTTAATTCCTTGCACCGCACGAACTACTCCCCACAGCTAACAATGGAGGGCACTGAATGAGTATAATGAAAGCGAGGATAAATTCTCTCCGTAGTCGTACTGTACTTTTTAACAGTGAAATGAACCTTTTCGGTTTTCAATGTTTTGTACCCGAGACGTGTCATTACCATTTGACGGCACTAACGGTAATGATTGCGCTGTTCCACACAGTATTTTTATTGGGCTAAATAAAATTTTGTTGTTTGAAAATTACATAGCAACTATGAATGAGTTAGCTATCATTTTTTATTGTTGTTGCTCTGGATATTTTTATGGTCGATATTATCAAACCATTTTATGTTTGTTGGGAAAGTTCTCCTAATTGGGAATACAGATAGAGGCTTTCTGATGTCGTAGTGGTTATAGCTTGTAAATGAAGCAAATTAATTATTTATTTGTGTCTGATAATCTATTTCTATATGGATATTAAAACTAGAGCTGGTAAAAATTGTGCAACTCGCACGATATCAGTTGGGTAGAGTATCATCACAGCTTCCTTTCTTCCATCATGATGTACCCTGAACCTGCGTACGAAGCACATGGTCTTAGCTTAGATTCCCTGCTGAAAAAAACATTATTATTAGAAAATCCGTTTTTTATGTGGGTTCCGACCCACAACCACAAAGCCCATTGATGGACTTAGCCAACTCACCTAATGCGACGATAATTATATTGTTGGAAAAATGCATTTTTAGGTACAAAATTGCGAACAATACAGTCTGAGATGGTCTATTTTTAGACTCGCTTAAAGCTATTTATAGCACAGCCTGTAGCCTGTAACTTCAATATATGATGCGCGTAACTTTTTTCAAACACAACAGCAAATTGAAATAAGCATGTCTACTATTACGTCATTAACTGAGTAATACAAAACCATACCCTACTAATCCTACTAATATTATAAATTTAAAAATTGGTACGGATGTATACTATAAATCTTGTTGATTTATAATAATAACTTTTGTTAATTAATACCATTATTATTTCTCCATGGGGTTCGCCTGGATAGCTACCACCCTCGAGCACCCTCAGCCGCCAAACGATTTGTCGTGTTCCGGCTTGAGAGCCAGTTCTTTCTTTCTTTTTCTTTTTTCTTTCTTGGCCGACAACGTATCAGTGATGCCTTTAGTATTGCTGATGTTCATGGGTGGCGATAGCCACTTACCATCAGGTGGATCGTCAGCTCGTTTGCCGGTTATTTCCATAAAAAAAAACTCTTTCACGCAGAAACTACTGAACGGATTTTCATGAAATTTAGCACACAGATAGACCATGATCTGAAATAGGATAAGGAGTACTTATAATAATAATAATAAAGCCTTTTATTTTCCATATCCTCAATTTTATATTGCAAAGGTAGTTTGTTAGTTGATACTTGTTTGAAATTTACTAAATGACTAATTGTTAGTATTGTTAGTTACTTACTTTACTTAAAATTTTTAGATATGGACCCCTCCTTGGGTGAAGGCCTCCTCCATCTTCTTCCACGAGTCTCTCTCTTTGCCAACTTCAGGCAGTTTTTTCCCACTCTTTCGATTATATCATCAGCCCACCGTCTTTTAGGCCTGCCTACATTTTTCTTACCACTGGGCCCTTATAGGACCCTGGTACTTAAGAAGTACTTATTATCCCGGAAAACGTGGAAAAAGCCGCAGGCAGAGCATTAGTTAACCATAATGAATGTAATATTTAAAAAAAAAACTGGAAAATACGCTCTATGCGATTCTCCCTGGTATGATATAAAAAAGAAAAGTAGGAAAAAATGGCCGTTCGCTTATTTATGCGTACGTCCTGAGCTCAGCTGCCTCGAACCATAAGTAGGCATTCTGTAGCAATATAGCCGTCCTTTTTGTTTTATTGAATTTCATTTATGCTATCTCTGTCCGAAATGTTGGTTGCCCGTTTTCACCAACAGCTCCTAAATTATAAGGGACACCTAAAGCTGAAATAATACCTACTTTAGCCTTAAGTGTCCCTTAGTATTGATTTCGTTTTCACCTACTATTAGAAGGTGATCACACATATATCCGCACCGTAACATTGGCACTGGCAATATAACCGAGTAAGTAAATTCTGTTTTTAACCGACTTCAAAAAAAGGAGGAGGTTCTCAATTCGACTGTATTTTTTTTATAAGTTAATACATTCTGTTTTTGACTACACTGTAAAATGAAATCTGTCTATATTCTGATTTGAGTTGTAAATAAGGGAGGAAGGATTATATGTTCTGAAGCGAATTCTTGGAATGTTAGTACATAATATCGTTACTATCAGAATTCAAGCTGAGGCATTGATCAAACAGTAAAATTCCACAAATTTTATTAAACATAAAACATAAAGCTTTTCACTGTTACTAAAACGTTAAAAAAATCAGTAACAAAACGGGCTATTTAAAGAACCATTTTTCCTTTCAATTTGATTTCTCGTAATTATAAGCAGTTGACGGTCCCATCAAAATTATCTGTTTTCAAATAAAAGGATCAGATTTTTTTGCAATTGTAAGACATCAAAGCATCACTTGAAGAACCTTATTTGAATTGATGTTTGTAAGGACTCTTGAAAAAAATAAAATAGATAAACGAATGAAATATTGAAGAATTTAAATACCCTATTTAGTAATCTAAGTCTACATGTTGATAGACTGTCAATTTCTGTCCTTTTTCCCTGTTTTTGCGTCATGTTTTTGCGCTACGAGACATCTAAATTCTACTAACCAACGAGCGTATTTTTTGAGCTGTCGCGTCGCGTGAAATGAGTCGGTTTCATACTAAAGTCCAAATTCAATTTGCATCGCCTAGTGGTACAAACAGGGCTTTGGTATGTAACCGAATGCACGTGGCTTATTTTTTGCGACTGACAGTTCAAAAACATACGCGCGTTTGGCCTCATCGAACTTACATTTTTGTCAACTTAGATTTATTGATGCAAAGCCTTTTGGGCCTTTTAACCTGGTAAATGACTGAACATCTATGAGGGTCTCTTGTAAAGTCTATCTCCGATTACGAAGCAATGCGGCAAGGATTTGGCGGATGAAATAAATCTTGAAGCAAATCTTCGATAGTTACGTCTGACATAATTAAAGTTCGAAGCTTTTACTGAAGTCGGATTTGGACTCGTTGTAACGTTCCTTTGTTTTGCCAAGTTGCTCATTTTCCAGACGAATGATCATTGGAAATAGGATCTGAGTGCTTTAAGATCTATACTTTATATTTTTAATAAAATGCTTCTTCACAAAGATTTTAACACACAATGGAATAGGATGGATGTATCAGAGTGAATATTTTTATTACCAGACTGCCAGGAAGGATTATATTTTTTGCGCGTATCTTGTGTGCATGTAATATTTTTTACTACCTCATATCTTCCAAATCCTTGAACGAATTTATAACATTAAAATATCGTTAGATTTGTCTTGATAACCCAAGTGTTCTTAGGAGTGAAATAAAAAAAACAAATATGGTGGTTGTGAGATGCCATTGTTTGAAATATCAAAAATTTAAATGAATCAAACACTGCAATAAAATAATATAAAAAATTATCTCATCATAAGGTTTTCAAAAAAGGTATGTCAGATACATATAGTTGCATGCAAGGTATATATAGTTGCATAGTTGATAGCAGCGGGTTATTTTTTATATTTACGTTTCATCAAGGCAATGATGATGTCAGTGATTGTGACTAAGCGACATCGTATATTGTTACAAATTATGTTTTAAAAAACAGTAATATCCTAAATACGTAATTTGTGTACCTACTTTGCATCTAATATTTCAACTAAATTCTGTAACTCCTCTAATGCAATCAAGTGTGATTGTTCGCGCGTATCTTGTATGCATGTAATATTTTTTTATGCAGTGGCATATTATAATGCATAATTAGCTAATGCTTTTCATCATGATCCAGCCGATACTATTTCAATGCTATATTACAATACTTATACTCGTATTATGATAGATGTGGGTTTTACTGACATGTTTATCAGTATTTTTTAGTGAATTTATATATGTATGTATGAAGTTATGTATGCATTTATGTAAATGTGTATATACACATAGTATGTAGTGTATTATAGTACTTCTATTTTTTTTGGATCCTAAGTAGTGTTATTTCTTACAACCTAGATTTACCGCGATATCGTTGTGTTCTTACTATCCAAAAGTTGACTGGGCGAGAATGTTTTTAGTATTTAGTTCGCATTCGCTATTATACGAATGTATGGTGCAAAAATTTTAATAAACAAATACTATAAATTAATGTTGTTAGTATAAAATAAAGAAACTTAAAGTCAATCAATAAACAAACAATATCAATGGTAAAGAATGCCTTGACAAACTAACCAATTCTATTTTTCAACCAAAGTAACAAGAACAAAGTACACAAAACTCATCGCCGACGCCGTCCCATTTATAATTACAGAATCTGACCCATATCAAGCCGGGTCCGTGTAAAGAATCCCAAAATACCTACCGCAGGTCACCGCAATCCCCAAGGAATGGTGCAAAACCCACGCACGTATTGACTAAATAATAAATTCAACAGCAAATAAGCTATATAAGCCGCAAAATTTCATGAAATAATAGTTTCTACAAATACGTATAAGTACAAATATTGCTCATTAGATAGTATATATAAATACTATATTGTAAATCTTATATATAAAATTCTCCTGTCACAATGTTAGTTACCATACTCCTCCGAAACGGCTTGACCGATTTTTATGAAATTTTATACGCATATTCAGTAGGTCTGAGAATCGGCTACTATCTATTTTTCATACCCCTAAGTGATAAGGGTTGTCTAACCCTAACATTTACTTTTTTTGGACAAAATTTTTTATTTCTATTTTTGTGGCATTATAAAATACATACAACCCTAAATTTTCACCCTTCTAATACCAACCCCTATTTTTTAATATGATTTTTAGGTGATACGAAGTTCGCCCGGTCAGCTAGTACTGTATATTTCAAACTGTCTAGTACCTAGTCAGTCGTTCGTTATGCGCGGTGACGAACAGTCGACAGTCTACCTACAATTGCACGTTGATAACTTGTAGTATCGCTTACCCGCATATGAATGCTGGCATAATGGTGAAATGTTTAAAGTGTGGAAAACAAGTTAATAAAAAATCCCCGGGTTTACAATGTAGTAAGTGTAATAAGTGGCTGCATTCTACATGTGTCTCAATTACACCAGAACAACTGGCTGCCCTCAACTCCACCGATTCAATCGACTGGAAATGCAAATCATGCTGGGCAGGATTGAAACCGAAAAGAATTTCGTGTATCATGCCGGATCCAGAAGAGGATGCTGAAGACAACACCGACACCGAGGCCCCATCGGTGTTAACAACCAGCATGGCGCAAAAAATACTCAGTGACATCCGCAAACAAGTAAACGAGATTGTGAGGGAAGAACTACACAATTCCTTGAAATTTTATTCCGATAAAATAGACGAATACAGTGATAAAATAACAACGTACGAATATAACATTAAACTTCTGGAAAATCAATGTATTGAATTGAAAAATAACATACGTAACCTCAACCTTAAAACGGAAGCGCTAGAATTAAAATATAATCAACTGGAACAAACACAAATAAATAACTACATTGAATTATGTGGCGTCAAGGAAAGTGAACAAGAAAATGTGTTGGAAATAGTTAAGAATCTTGCTGTGAAGTTAAACCAGAACCCCGAAGATGTTGTTAAGGCGTACAGAAAAAGACAAACTCGTATCTTACCAGGTAGAAATGCACCAAGCTCAACATCACCCGTGACTATCATCCTTCGAGAAGGAACCAAAAATGGTTGGTTACACACAGCTAAAAACACCTCGATCACGGTTAAGGACCTAACAAAGGACGGAGACAGCTCAAAAATATACCTGCGTGAAGCTTTAACACCATCGACGGCACACCTGCTTTGGAGAACAAAAGAAGAATTAAAGGGATCTTATGCTTATATCTGGTGCAGAAATGGAACAGTAATGATAAGAAAAGAAGAACGTGCCAAAATCATCACCATTCGTTCATTACAACATCTAGAAAAACTCAAGCAGGAACAGGTACCGAATAACGGATACTAGTCCCGCCTACACCTACATTTGGTGGGTTTAGGAGTGATTAGTGCCTTACTCGGATTTTTCTTTTTGTAACCTATATATATTTATTTTATTTAAATTAGTTTATAGTCTTATATTAGTTATCTTATATTAGTTTTCTTTTTTCCTTATATTAATTTATTTTCATACAAAAAGTGACACACAATGGACAATACTGAGAGTAGAATTATTGAACTAAATAATAACAGCTGGAACGATTTTACAAGTAAATTACCATACGAGTGTACTCCATTCCTGATTTTTCATGTCAATATTAGGTCTATCAAGAAAAATTTTGCACAATTAGAATACATTATTACAAGCTCACATCGTCTAATCCAAGTTATAGGAATTACCGAAGCTAATATTAAACCTGATTGTATAAATATGTATCAGCTACCTAATTATACATTGTACTCACAACTAAGAACACAAAGGAAAGGTGGTGGTGTTTTATTGTATATTCACAATTCCATTACATTTGTTAGGAAATCAATAAGAGACTCAGACGAATTCGAATGTATAACTGGTGAAATAAATTTAAGTAATAATCACAAAATCGGAATATGTAACATTTATAGGCCACCAGACAGAAATAAAGAACATTTCATATCACAATTAACTTCTATTCTCAAAGAATACCCAGTTAAAAACAATTATATCATTATTGGTGACCTAAATTTAGACATAAAATTATGTAATCCATTAATAACTAGATATCTAAATTCCTTATCTAAACTTGGTTTTGAAAGTGGCATGAACCAATACACACGCGTAGAAACTTGTAACAATAACATGAGTAAATCTTGTATTGATCACATATTCATACGCAATGTAAGTAACATAGATGTTTATACTAGCTTAGTGAATATAGCACCGGCCGATCACTGCATAACAGGTTGCGCGCTCATAGGCTTGTACGACGAAGATGACTCATGCGCACCGCTCGACTCCGAGCGTCAGCTGACTATAATAAATAATAATGCGCTAAGGCTTAAGTTGTGCGAGATCGACTGGCGCGCTGCATTAAACCTTAAAGACCCTAATGAAGTTGTATATTACATAAACAACAACTTTTGCAATGCGTACAATTCATGTAAAACCATAGTTAATTGTAAAAGTAAAAGAAAAACATGCAAATGGGTTAATCAACGGTTGAAATATATGTGTTCAAAACGTGACCAATTATATATTGATTGGGTAAAAGACGATAAAAATAGCATAAAAAGATTAAAATATAACAAGTATAGAAATAAAACCAATAAATACTCAGAATATATTAAAAATAATCATATAAAAAAAGAAATATGTTCGAAATTTCATAATCCAAAGCAAATATGGGCAATAATAAATAATATATCGGGTAAAATAATTAAAAAAATTGATGAAATAATTATTAAAAATTTTAAACTTGATCCTTATACTATTGCTAATAATTTCGCAACCGAATTTGAAAAAAATGTTAAAAATATCACAAATTGCTGTAATGTACCGTTGCTTGACCGTTCTACCTATGAATTCGTACCAGATAAGTGCATGAGAGTGAGACCAGCACACAATAAAGATATTGAAGAAATTATAAAACAAATGAATGATAAAAAAAGTCCGGGTTACGACACTGTTAGGGTTAAAGATATAAAATATATGGTAAATGATTTAGCACCTGTAATAGCTCACTTAATAAATCGTTGCATCGCCACATCAACCTATCCGGAATTATTAAAAATTGGTGTTATACGACCGATACATAAGAAAGGTAAATATACTGACTACAACAACTACCGGCCCATTACAATTCTTTCATGTATAGACAAAATAATTGAACGATTTTTATGTAATCAACTGACCAGTTATATGCAACGGAATGCGATTATAAATAATAGGCAATACGGGTTTCAAAAAAACAAAAGCACCACACAGCTTGTCAGCCAATTTACAGATGATGTGAACAATTACTTAAACCAAAAGCTCCATGTCCTTGTAATATTTATCGATTTTAGTAAAGCATTTGATGTTTTGGATCATCAAATACTTACCAGAAAGCTGTCTAACAGTGGGATACAGGGACCACTTCTTGAATTACTTAAAAATTATCATCACAAACGATACACCACGGTTAAAATAGAAGATCAATTAAGTAACATGATATTAACTACACAAGGAACAGCCCAAGGTTCGATTATAGGACCTATCGAATACCTATTATATGTGAACGACATGATTAATATCTTTAATGACGGCCAAATATATCAATTTGCAGACGATACGTGTTTACTAGTAGCGCATAGTAATATACAAACTGCGCAAAATATGCTTCAAAACAACTTTAATCAAATGTGCAAATGGTCTCACGACATGGGCTTAGTAATTAACACCCAAAAAACGAAACTTATGCATATCCACTCAGCTCACATAAAATCTTTCATTAAGCCAAGTATTATAGCACATGAGCATCTTTGTTTACATTCGTCTTTTACTAACTGTAACTGCACAATACTTGACATGGTTAAAACCCATATGTATGTTGGACTAGTAATCGATGACCGATTTAGTTGGAGACCACATATAGACCACGTTTGTGCGAAATTAAGGGCTATACTCAGTAAATTCACCATACTAAAATATAAATTGCCATATAAAATATTAAGATTACTTTACATGGCCCTAGCTGACTCGGTCGTCGGCTACGGACTCAGTAGTTATGGCAGGTCATCAAACACTAACTTAAATGATATTTACCGTTTGCAACGCAGAATACTCAAAACAATAGTACCGACATATATTAATAATAAGTTTCAGGGAAAAAGTGATGAACTTTTTAAATACTGTAAAGTCATGAACATATTTAACAAAACGAAATTTTTAATTCTCACTGAAAATCATAGACCTGATTTATTAAACTTAAAAATAAGACATGAGAAACTGAGAACATTACCGAGACTAGAAAAGTACATAGTACCTCAATGTGTCAACAGATATGGAAGTAGAATGTTAAAATGTATTATTCCAAATTACTTAAATGAGTTACCTGATACCTTAAAAACTATGTACACTAACAATGAAAGATGTAATAACAAACTAAAAACCTATTACCTAATTACACAATGATTGCCTATGTATCTAATATAAGTTATATATTTAAAATAAGTTAAATTGTAAAGTAAAATGGTACATTGTATTTGAACGACTCGTCGGGCATACATAAACCCTGTGAGGTTTGCAAGGTCCGACTCTTGCAGGAATAAAAATTTGTAAATGTGTGTAAAATAAATTAAAAAAAAAAAAAAAAAAAAAAACCTGACAGCCTAGGTTGGCGCCTCGAGTCTGCGTACTTGCCAAGAACACAGCGTATTTAACACAACTTCCAGATATGCCATTGGGAAATGCTGTCTGCCATGCCAAAAGTGCCAATGTGTATTCGGGTATTCGAACACGTCAAGTGTATATATAATACACATATATAATACACACACGTATATATATTATATATAATACTGTGTATATTATAATACCTTGCTAGTAGTAGATAGATGTGATCCTCGTATGTTCTACCTGAAGCAAAATAATACTACTCGTATAATACATAGGAACAGCAGAAAGTCAAGTCAAAGTCAAAATATTTTATTCATATAGGTATCACTGATACACTTATGCTCGAAAATACTAAGGAATACATAAGTAAAGTATAATATTTGTATTTCAAAAAGATATTTTTTGTACGTATACATTGGTATATCATGCAAAACAGTCATAATTGTATTTTAATTATTAAAAATATTTACATTTTTGGTCAGAATCTACAAGGAATGAAGGTGGTTTATGGTCTATTGTAAAGGAGTTGGCAGCCAGACAGGTGAAAATTAGTAATTGGGAACAAATTGGCTAGTACAGAGCCCAGTCAAGTGATCTCCAAGGGAGGGACCTGACTCCATACTTTCTACCATTCTGCAGAGTGTACCACAAGCAGGACATCTTTGACTCATGAAAGCTGGAGCCTTTTAGACACCAGAGGTTTGAAAACTTCTGAAAAACTTTTTATCTCAGATACACCAGGTCCGACAGCCTCTTCTCCACATATTCTCTCTCACTTTCAGATAATTTTTCCACTTCGGTATTAACTTCTTATAATAAGTAACAAATCATACAAGTATTTGCAAATAATAATAACCAACGTAATATAGTGTAGTACAAATCAAAATAATACGTGGAACTGCTAAAAACTGTTGTATAATTAAGTTTTCATAAACGTTCGTCGATTCGACGAGTCATGATTCATGAAACGGGATACTCAGAAACTCTACACAAGAAGCAATGGCGTCTGTAGCACAGGCAAGGGGTCCATTGAAATTAACTGGAAGTTGAAGGCAATTCCACTAAAGACGCCAAAAATATAGCCACTTTTTCAAATCCGCATCGTCGATTCCACGAATGTTTGTGATCTGGGGTTAAATTGTAATTGACGTGCACTTACTAAAGTATTAATTAGGGACGGAAATATCATATACAATTTCCATTAATGTAGTCATGTCTCTAATAGATGTCTCATTAGATAAACATCAGATTGAATAATTTACTCGAGTCAGTATTAGTTTATGAATGTTATTGATCCTAGAATATAATTATCTACACAATCATACGAGGACATTTAAATATCTACTTAACCTGTGTTACACAAAGCTGTAATTTAGGAACCTTGTTCTGTGAAATTCATGTGCTGAAACTTAGGTCTTCTTATATTTGAAATACCCGCTGACAGTTGTTTTCTAAGCTAATATTATAAAGAGATAATAGATAAAATTTAAAACTATTGGACCGTATTCAAAAAATATTTCACCAATATAAAGCTACATTGTTTTTAAGTGACCAAAGATATATAAGTTGTATTTTTATGTCATATAAATATAAAGCAAGTTGCAGAGCAACATCTGCCAGGCCAACTAGTTCCAAATATAGCTATAGTCCCCACGAACTAAGAATGCATATTTGTCGTTTGTCATCGCAGTGACACTATAGATGTACAAGAAAAAATCGATTCACGAAAGAACCAATTTTTGCAACAAATCGATTCAAAATTGTAAGACTTTCTAATCGATTCAATAATTAAATTG